>CM049820.1:48082513-48205013 GCA_027422435.1 Schizopygopsis pylzovi
TCACGAATGGAGAGAATATGTGACCCTCTCTGGCTAAAGTATCAAAATCGAATTCTGAGATAACGAGCATCAAAGTTGGATTTCAAGCATTAATTTCACTATAATTTCAGTCTTTGACATGCCCTTACTCAGTCAATATTAAAGACATGAAGGTTACATTTTCACAGAATGTTCTTTACCTTATGAAGGATGATTTTATATAGAAAACAGTAAATCACAAAAAAAATCGATCATAGCTGGGATTTCACAGAGAGGGTCACATATAGATCAACCAATTATAAACCAAATCTCTGAAATAGCTCAAAGGTGCATCTCATGAACCTTCAGTTAGAAAGCATATAGACAGAGGACAACATAAGAGTTACAACTGACAACAGTGGATGAACATCCAGAAAACGATCAGGGTCAACAGCCGAGAGGAAGAAGAGGAGTAAGGATGTGTGGACGTGTACAGAGACAAAACAGAGGAAGAGACCAAACACAGAGGCGCATATCAATGAAATAAGGGCCACTATAGTGGACCATGTTGTCTATCATGGCTTACAATGACTGAAGGGTGCAGCTAAATATTGGGAGATCCTCAATAATTCAAACATTTTAAATGTTTGAATTCAATTCAAACTCTTTTCAATTAATTCCCACATACAGTAATGTGTAAATTTGTACTTTTGAGACGGATATATGGCATACATAAGAAGTGCAGCCTTCTGCATTTCAATACAGTGACTGAGATCCAAACTGTTGCCATAATGTACATCAGATAATACTAACAGAGTGCACTGTTATATTGACAACACGACTAAGCATTTGGACTATCTTGTTTGTGAACAAAGACACAAGGACTTTTCATTCTGATGGCACTGATATGTTCATTGACATAAATACTTACTTTTGAGAGATGAACTGAACATTTTGAGTAAGTTACAGGCTTTTGCAGGTCATCTATTGTGTGGTGCTGTTTGTACAGATTGTTTTGAGAAATGCTTATACTTCTGTGCAAATATTAACGATGATTCGAGAAATGCACCAAAGCGACTGAGAAAAACTGTACGTTTTAATATATTTACGGTAGGAAATTTACAAAATATCTTCACGGAACGTGATCTTTACATAATATCCTAATGATTTTTGGTATTAAAGAATAAAATGTATAGTTGGCTATTGCTACAAATATACATGTGCTGCTTATGACTTTATGACTTATGACTTACCTGTACTGCTTTATGACTTACCTGTGCTGCTTTTGTGCTCCAGTAACACATATGTGGTTGAATGTTTCACATTTCTTGTTTCAAAAATTGACTTGAGTTTTAAATGAGGTAGCAAAATTGTAATTTTTATGTAATGTCATCAAATTAATGTGAACTGAAATTTTAAAAATGACTATCAAGACAAACTTTTAGCTTGACAAACATTGTTTGAAAAAAAGACTTAAAATTTTGAAGAAGAAATCTAGTCATCAGTGTCTATTTTTTATTTATCAATGTGCTGATTATTATTTTTTTGGGCCCAGAACAAAACAAACTTATAGCCATCAGCAGTAAGACATGATAGAGTTTCATCAGTGACATGATGGACATTAGCAGACCGACGACAGAGAGATAGAGATGGCAAAAAAAAAAAAAAAACATCTGTGGAACAAAATAAGGCTTACAGCTTGTTACAGACACCGAACACTAAAGTCTTTACATTGCAACTCTAAAGCTGTTACACTGGACACGCACTACTAGTGACAGACACCGTACAAGTCGATACATCTAGTCATCAGTGTCTTCAAGGTTTTTTATTTTATCAATGTTGCTTGAAGCTGGGGTATGTATTTTGTTTGGGCCCAGAACCGAAACAAACTTATAGCCAATCAACAGTAAGGGGCGTGTCTACTCATGATAGGAGGATAGAGCGCTCATCAGTGCACATGACGGACATTAGCCGAGCCGAGCGACGACAGAGAGATAGAGATGGCGGTTAACAAAAACAAAAGAGGAAAACGTCTGTGGAACAAAAGAAGGCTTACAGCTTGTCTACACTGGACACCGTGCAACTACTAAAGTCTGTCTACACTGGACGCGAGAAAGCGACCGCTGAAAATCATTTGACATTTGTGTCAATATGTCATAAATAAATCACGGCAGCAGTTTACTGTTATAATGAGTGCAATAGTATTTTGCTGGCGTTCAGTGTAGACACGGTGTCATGATAAGGCGAGAAGTAGAAGTAGGTGTAAATACCGGATCAGCTTTCCAGCGCTGGAGAGAACTCAAGGAGCGGGAAGGCCTGTGATCGGACGCAGAGGTTGCTTTGGTTCTTCTCGATAGGTGAGTAACATTGGTTTTGCTTTGTTTCACAGAACTAATCGTTGCCTGGGTTGCGTATGTATGTGTGGGGGGGGGGGGGCTATGAAAATAGGGGCGAGACTCTTTTGGGGTAGAGGAGTGTTTGTTTTGGTGATTTGAAATATTAACATCGGCTACTAGAAATCACTTACCCCACCTTTAATATTTTTTGTGAAAACTATGCCATATTTTTCAGGATTGTTTGAATAGAAAGTAAAAAAAAAAAAAAACACTTATTTATTTATTTAGTTAGTAACCTCAGAAATCAATTTTCTATCACTCTTTATCAATGTAATGCATCCTTGATGAATACAAGTATTAATGTATCTCAAAAGTGTGTTATTGTGTTCCAAAATGTGCCAGACTGCAGTTCACAAAAGCACAACGTTAACAATATCACTGTTGCCACAAGCAGCACTGTTGTTGCATTAACATAAACTCATCTTTTTCTATGAGTGCTTATCTTTTTAGGTCAGCTACTGAGCAACAGGTTCACATGACTCTTGCTGGACAAGTTTGCTAAACTTTCAACATGTTGTTTGTAGCAAGCAACTTCACTAATAACACTTCCAGGCATAGATATTCAAAGATAAGTCAATCAAAGTTATGCAAAAATGGGTTGCTCATGCATTCACATATGCTTCTGGCCTAAATCTATACTCCTAAGAAAAGGGGACAAATGAAATCAGATACTCGTCTCTCACCGCTTTGGCTAAATTGTTGGAGAAGAATACTGATACAGTCTCCGCTCTGAACCACTTGATCAAGTGCACTTTCCCTCCGAGCGAAAGCACTCCGTCTCACTCCTGTACTGAGTTCATGTGATGTATTCTAGCCGTATGTAGCTTATATTTAATGTATTCAGAGTGATCCTGGCAGATGAGGGTTGAAAGAGAAAGCGGTGGGAGAAGAATGAGGACGCACCATGCTGAAGGTTTTGAAGGGGTAAAAGATTTCGGCTGATGTCACCGAAGACGACTAGGCTTTAAAGAAGCGTGAATAAATAAAAGTGTTTGGTTGCTTTATCCCGTACCCTTGTGAAATCATTCTTTCTCTCTCTCCCTCAGTCTGTCTCTCTGTCTTTTTCTCTCTCATTGGCTATGAGTAGGCCTTTAAATATTAATCTTATTAATATTTCACTCATATCTAATAAAAGCTTCTCTCTTCGTTAACGAGGTGACTGGGGGAGACATTGATCAAGTTTTCTGTTTCATGGCATGAATTTTCTCTCTCTCGCCCTTTCTCGCTCCTTTCTCCCCTCCGTCTGAACGCGTGGCGTTTAGTTAATGTAGCGATGGTGGCAAGCTCTCAGCACGCCGAGTCTAATTCAACTTCTGCCCAATTACAGCAAGTGTGTTCCTCTAAGAGCGCACTCACTGCTTTTATTCTCTTAAAAGTGTCAAGTTTAAGTTCAGTCGCACAAGCACTTGAGTTGAAAAGGAAAAAACACTGAATGAGATGGGAGAAAAAATATTTCTTTCTGGCTAAATGTCACTTGCTTCTCCAGTCTACTGCATCTGAGGCTTTATGTTTTAGGTCAAATCAAGTCAAGTTGATTTATTTGTATAGTACTATTGACAATATGCATAGCGGTTTTAACAGAAAGTCATACTGTTATGTCAGTAATATCTTAGTGCTTTGACATAGAGGAAGTTTTCGGGTTGGGTGATATATATAACCAATGATACAAGTGATCTTTCGAATATTTGATCTAGCTTCAGTTTACTGTATGTACAGTGCTGTCCAGCGCATATATCAGTGCCGCTGTAAAAATACATAAGAACATATATAAATAAAGGCAGAAAATGTGCTCACCCTCAGGCCATGCACGATGTAGATGAGTTTGACTCTTCATCGGAGCAGATTTAGAGACATTTCTTTGCATTGCATCAGTGTCTCAGCAATGGATGCTCTGCAGTGAATGGGTGCCGTCAGAATGAGAGTCCAAACAGCTGATAAAACATCACAATAATCCACAGCACTCCAGTCCATCAGTTAACATCTTGTGCAGTGAAAAGTTGTGCATTTGAAACAAATAAATGCATTATTAAGACGTGTTTAACTTCAAACTATTGCTTCTGTCTAAGGGGGTGTTTACACAACACCATTTTCAACTAAAAAACTCAGATTTGTGTGTGGTTTGGCCATTCGTTTACACCACAATGGCGTTTTAGGGGCCTAAAAAAACAACTTTTTAAAACAGTTCAAAGTGCAAGTGTTTGAAAATAACACCATTATTGAAAACAGTGACACCATGTGCATATGTATTACATGTTCAGTGCATGTTTCTTTACATATTGCCAATTACTGCATGCGTAACACTGTGTCTTTTGTTGTGGATCCATTTGAACAGGGATCATTTTGATTATTTTGTCACCTGTAGGCAAAACTTTCAACAATGCAAAGACAAAAAAATGTTTTTAGTACAATCGTTGTTGTGTACACATCATAAATACGAGTGCTCTATCGTTATCTAATATCTGTCCACTTTCTTCAGTAATTAAAAGTCATTAAAGTGACAGTGTTGAGAGATATAAGGTATTGCTTTAGTTTTAATTAGTATCATCTCCGATTTCAGGCAGAATTACTATAACTTGATGAGCTTCCTAGTGAAAAATAAATATCCTGGAATGTATTTAAAAAATAAATACATTTATTTCATACTAAGTCTACTATACATGCATTTACATGTTTGTGCACTTTAAAAATACCCTGCAATTGTACTTTTGGTATACTAACCTTAAGTCTGCTAAATGTATGCTTAATGCACTTCAATTGTGTAGAAGTAGTGTTGAAGTTCAACTAAAGATAAAGTATATTTGATTGTGCTAAAGTGGAAATATTGCAAGTGTACACTTTAAATAGCGTGCCTTTAAAACCGATATTATTCAAAAATCATACATTCCTCATCAATTATGGCATTAAAACACATTTTAGGCTTAATGTTAAGAAATATGCATTGTGCACAAGAACATATTTTTACATCTGTAAGTTTCAAGTGATTCAAAATCAATAAAAATTATGGGTTAAAATTATAATTTTTTTCTTTTATGCCAAAAATCATTAGGATATTAAGTAAAGATCATGTTCCATGAAGATATTTAGTAAATTTCATACCGTAAATATATTAAAACATATTTTTGATTAGTAATATGCATTGCTAAGAACTTCATTTGGACAACTTTAAAGATGATTTTCTTAATATTTAGATTTTTTGCACCCTCAGATTCCAGATTTTCAAATATTGTCCGATCATAACAAACCATACATCAATGGAAAGATTATTTATTCAGCTTTCAGAGTCATGTATAAATCTCTATATTTATGACATAAATGTGTTTTCGATATATTTATCTATACTAGGGGCTTACTGTGGGGGAAAATCATGGTAAAGACTTTGGTTGAAAATGACTTATGCCTCGAAGCAAACAGGGAGCTGCTAGAAAGTTTACGCATATATTGGTGGCACAAGATGTTCCTGAATATGCGCTGGTTCGTGTCCTCCCTGTGTGTTTGTATACACTCCAATAGTTTAACAGGTCTGTTTGGGCTTTTCCAGCCAGAGCCGGAGACAAACTGTTCCCAGACTGATGCACTAAAGCCCATGTCTCCTATTTGTTCTCCCCTGGGGATGGATGGGGGTTCGGACGAAGACATGGATGAGAGGAAGGTCAAGATGCACTTCTGATGTAGAAGCCTGCTGCTCATACATTGAGCTCTTATTGAATCTGACATTGTAAGATCAATACCTCCCTCCACGTGAATGGCGTTCGCACACATAGTCACGCTGTTTCGCATCCTGGAAGGGCTCATAAAGTGCCAGGCTAGGCACTTTTATTATGACGTTAATTAGCCGACTCTCCGGTGAGGCCTGTGATGGAGAGAGTAACTCCGTCAGCACTTCGCCGAGCGCGTTACGGTACGCGAGGTGGTTTCTTTCAGGTCCTGTAGGTCAGGCTGAAACACGGGGATCTGTATAATCCAGCTCTTAGGTTTTAATTGCCACAGATTGGATTAGCGTGTCGTACTTTGGCTCGGTGAGACGAGCTGTGATCCATGTTAATGGGGTGGAGGAGATCGGATCAGGAAAGTTCACGCCGCTAGATCTCGTGATACGGCTCGGAGTGTGCTGTTTGAATCCCCTTGACTTGCTACTGATATCATTAGCAGGACAAATCTTCGACGCTGAATGTTGTTGCGTTATTTGATAGACTTAAATATCTTTATTGTGTAATGCAAATGCATTCAAGTAAAATAAAATTGCCAGCATTACTCATCCACATGACGCATTTTGAAAAATCTTTTGTTGGCCCTTTGCTACACAGATAAAACAAATATATACTGAAGCTTTTAAGCAGAAAAAGCACACACAAGTTTGATAGTTCACATGACTCATGCACATCTGACAGTACATTTGTGTGAGAAACAGATCGACTGATAATCTTCCCCTCCAGCGGGTTGTTGTGAGACTGGCTTTGAGAAAAGTTCAACTGATTTATTCAAAAGCTCTGACCCCAAAAATAATTATTTATTCATCAATGAAACATCCTGAATTCTGTCATGAGCTCTCATAAACGAGTAACTTTTTTCCCCCAGACATTTATTATAAATATTTGTTATTGTTTGCTATGTTTGGTATTTAGGCTATTAAAATAATTTGTGAATGTCAGCATGTTTCTCACACAATGTCTTGATAGAACTTGATCATGCACAATACATGCACCATTACATTATAACTTTTATGATTCACTTTCTTAAAAAAATAAATATATTATTATCTATATCTATCTATCTATATATCTATATTATATCTATATATCTATCTATATTATTATATATTGTATATATGTATATATGTGTATATGTATGTATAGATAAATAAAAGTAATTAACTTTTTATTGAACTTTTAATTATTTTTTATTGAAAAAATTGTTTACAAAACCACATTTATAAACTTTCATAGTTCAGGAATGGACTTTCTGTGTTAGTGTTACCAAGTAATTCTCAGGTGAAGTTGCTAAAGGCAGATCAATGTGTAGCTAAATGTTCCTTAATGCCATAAATCAAGTTATAAATCAGGTCATAAATCATCAATCTGACATATGGTTTATGAGAAGACTACTGTTATGATATACATTTTTTCATAAAAGATGAAAATGAAAGTTTCACATTTGAGTCATTAATAATAATTAAAAATATTAATTGAACAATGCAGTCTTTTATCATATTGCTCTGTTATTTTAATAAGACGTGACAGTCAATGCATTAGATGACAAAAGGAGAACAGAACTGGTTTTGGGTTCAACTTGACTAGAAACACCCCTGAGGAAAATCACTGTTGCGTACACACCTCATTGTTGCTTTATTAAATGAATTTTAAAACATTATTGTATTAATATGTTTGCCATCAGAATATCAGTTTGCATTCATGATCCCATTCGTAATAATTCTATTTCAATGGGTTATATGAAATCTAATTGTATAAACACTTATGAAGCACTGCAGCTGTAAGTGGCAGAGCTTGCAGCTCTTAAACTCTTTTGTTGGACTTCTGCTCCATCAGCCAATCAATGAAGAGCGGCTCTGCTGATAGCAGCGCATCACTTCCTCCTGACCTCTCTCTCTCGCTGCGATACTGGATGCCAGACGCTCCCGATTGTCAATCATTGTCTCCTCTTCTCGCTTGCACTCGCCCTTGCCACTCTTTAGTCAGTGAGAGTAAATTGTTTTGTCTGTCTGTGTGTGTGTGTGTGTGTGTGTGTGTGTGTTGTGTGTGTGTGGGCGGCAGGCTGCTAAAGAATAACATTCAGATTTGCCAACGCTAAATTAGCATATTAGTATTCTGCGTGGCGAGGCACTTTCCATCCCTCTCTTAATGGCTCTTACACATGCGGCTCCACCATAAGCAGTAAGTCCATGACACGCTGGCCACATAATTACAGGCTGGTGATGGGGGACACGTGACGTGATGCTGAGGTGTCTGTGTGTGTGTGTGTGTGTGTGTGTGTGTGTGTGTGCGTGTGCGTGCGTGCGTCTGTCTGTCTGTCTGTGTGTGTGTGTGCGCGCATGTGTGTCTGTGTGTGTGTGTGTGTGTGTGCGCATGTGTGTCTGTATGTGTGTGTGTGTGCGCATGTGTGTCTGTGTGTGTGTCTGTGTGTGCATGCGTGTGTGTGTGTGTGTGTGTGGTGTAGTGTGTGCCATGTGTGGTGTCGTGTGTGTGTGTGTGTCTGTGTAGATGGTGTGCTTGTGCTGTGTGTGTGTAGTGCCATGTGTCGGTCAGTGTGTGTGAATGTGTGGTGTGTGTTGTGTCTGTGTCTGCATGCGTGTGCTTGTCGTGTGTGTGTGTGTGTGTGTGTGTGTGTTGTGTGTGTCTGCATGCGTGTGCGTGTGTGTGTGGCGAAGTGCATGCTGTATGTCTCTTCTGGGATTCTGGAAGATGTGTATTTTTAGATGTCTAAACTCCATTACATCATTCAAATGTAGAGAAAATATATTCAAGGGAACATATTTTCAGGATTTTCCTTGCTCTTTGGATTATAATAATACAAATTATGTACAATGCTCTGACCCAGAACAGATCATGGAAACTAAATTGCAAAAGTGTGTTAAATGATCATATAGAAATCAAAGTGGCATAAGCATTGCCCCACAGTTCAGTAAAGTATGAAATAGACGGTGTAAATGATCATATAAAATAAGATGTGGCATAAACATTGCCCCACAGTTCAAAAGTTTAGATTTAGTCCGATATTTTATATGGTGACTTGCATACCGAATCAATTAGGTTTGTTAGATTAAAATACAATATATAGTAGAATAATCGAATTCCCAAACAATTTCATTATCAAAAAAATCTTTTAATGAACAACATTAAAAAGAAAAGTTTGCTAATAAAATATTTATGCGATAATGCAAACTTCAGTGTGCAGGATTTATATTTGTTCTAGTTTATTTGTATTGTATATATATATATATATATATACATATATAAATTAAGAAATTATAACTCTTAGTTTGCATGTAGTATTTTTGTTTTATGTATTTATAATATATATATATGAAATATTAGAACATACTGTCCATTGTTATCAATGGTCCCTTTCTAAAGAAATAAAAAGTGAAAATAAAAAAGTTTTTACAAATTTTTTCAAAATATAAATCTGACATTATCATCATCAAAAAAATATTACTATTTCCACCAAAATAATAAGCAGCGCCAGTGTTTACAATATGGATAATAATCAGACATATTTCTTGAGCAGCAAATCAGTATATTATATGATTTCTGAAGATCATGTGACACTGAAGACTGGAGTAATGATGCTGAAAATACAGCATGTGCATCACAGGAATAAATTACTGTTTAACATATATTAAAATAGGTAGCTAAAATAGATCAAATTAAATATTTCACAATATTACAGCCCCCCCGCCTCAATCAAATGCAGCCCTTGGTGAGAATAAGAGACTTATTATCAACCCCACGCAGTTTTTGGAGCGAGTGTAAGAGGATCTCAGGAACAAAGTGTGTGCTAGAAGAGCAGAATAAAGCCCCTGTGAGCCGTAACCTCGATGAGTAATGTTTAAACACATGTGCGTCTGTATGCGGTCAGCGTGCGTTTCAAAGGCTCTCTGGATTTCTCCTCATGTCTCTGTGTTAATATATCTGACGAGCAGAAGTCCTTCACATGCTTAACCTCGAGAGACTCTTAATATCAGCAAACCACCTAGCTAAGAAGAAGAGAGGAGACGAGACAAAAGTACGAGGAGTTGATACAGAGAGAAAAGTGAAGGCTAGAGGAGAATAGATGAGACGTAGAGGAGAAGTGAAGGAGATATCAGTATGCCACGGTGTCTCTGTGTCCAATTTCAAATTCAAAACTTTACTCTCCCTCCATCCTCCTCCTCCTTCTCCTTGTTTTCTCCCTCTCTCTCTTTCTCTCATCACGCTCAATTCACATTTTCAATTTTGAAGTGCTTTGAAGGTTGGCCAGCGAAGTCTTCTCCTGAGATTGGACTGTAGCGCTTACCTTTCTCTTTCTGTGTTTTTCACTTCACTGCCATCACACCTCCAACACTCACTCACTCGCTCGCTCACTCACTCGTTCATTCTCTCACTCACCCCATTGTCACCTCTTGAAAAACCTGTTTTTTTTGGACATTTGATATAAATCCTGTGTGACCCTCATAATCCTGTGTACTACTGCTATACTTACTCTCAGATGATCTACTTCTTCTCTCTCTCTTTCCTGGACTTGCTCAGGCCCGGAGTGAAACTAAATACTGACAGACTCAGGTGAAAACCTAACCTGCTTGGAAACAAGCTTTCTTTCTTTCTTTCTTTCTTTCTTCTTTCTTTCTCTCTTTCTTTCCTTCAAATGAGTAATTTGATCTGTTAAGAGGTTATTTTAGTGAATCAAAAACATACATACATTCAAAACATTGAGGCCAGAATGTTATTTATTTAAAGAGCATAATATTTCAGCAAAGATACATTTGCTCATTAAATAGATACAAAGTACATTAAAATGATTAAAAGTGACAGTAAAGACTTACATTGTTGCAAACAATATTCTGTTTTGTGATTATTTCAAATAAATGCTTTTCTTTTAAATTCTCTCTTCATCAAGAATTCTGAAAAATAATTTATCAAAGTTTCCACCAAAATATGAAGCATATTATAATGATTTCTGGATAATCATGTGACACTGAAGACTGGAGTAACGATGCTGGAAATACAGCTTTGCCATCACAGGAATAATTGGCATTAACATTGAACAACTAATTTACATTGAACTAAAAAGTCATTTTTAATGTAATTAAAATATAATTTTTAATGATTTATTTTTATTTAATTAAAATTTTCAAACTTTAATGAACCTTTTTGCACTATAAAGAAGCTTTTGTGTATTAGAAAGGTTCCATCGATATTAAAGGTTATCTGTGGACCCGCTGATTCCAATAAAGAACCTTTTAAGAGTAAATGACTCTTGTGAATGAGTTCTCGTTAGTGAATAAACAGTATAGTTGCTGACGGGTTGTTTATATGACAATGTGCAGTTAAAGATACACATTATGCATTCTGTGAGAAGTAAATATTAATGAATGGAATATGCAGTGTTGTTGTTATACATATATACTGTAGGTATGCCAATGGACTCCTTTTAAACTGTCTTTAAAAAGACTGTAAAGTCATTAAAATGCCTTAATAAGCACACTTTTCGCAAGAATTGTTTTGAAATGTATTTATTTATGAGATAATTTATTTAAATGATCTCATCATTATTTAGAATTGTATTTATTTTTATCAAATATAATTCCTAATAAGTACTAAAATAATCTTTAATCAGAATCAGAGAAGAATCATCAAACAGAATCATTAGATTCTTCATAATTCTCATCCTGAAGCTCTCCAGATTTATGATGTGAAGACCTGAAAACATGATACGCACACTATAGCGCTCAGTTTGAAGATGATTGGCATCCGTCCAGTAACAGACCACTGGATCGCTGAGCAGCTTTCTAGCTTTGTTTTCAATCAAATGGAAAGAACAAACACACACTGTCTTTGGAGGATAATGCAATTTTAATGCCGCAAGCACACTCGTTCTATCCACCAGCTCTGGCGTGAATTTTCAGACAAAACAAAATTCAAGGAAATATTTCAATAGAATCCTAACAAGTTAAAGAAGAAAGACTCTGTTTCTCTAATTTGTTGATGTTCTATATATTTTGTTGAAATCATATTTCTAGCTATCAACACCTCTTTTCCGGTCTCATATTCTAGCACATCTTTTATTTGCGATGGCAGTAGTTCACGGCGCGAGTGTGCAGCTTCTGCAGTGATTTTTAATGAGTCTGGAAATAGGGGAAATAGGCAAGCGGAACGAGGGAGTCATCACGGCGATGCCCAGACAATACAGAAAGTAAATTGAAATAAAATGTAGGAAATGAAGGGGAAAATAAAAGGTTTAAAAAATAGAATCTTTTCTTCTTTCATTTGTTCGCCTTTAAACAGACGTTTTGGTTTTGCTGTTTTCTGTGTGGGACTCACATCCCTTGCAGCCCATGTAATTGTGTTTTTGCTTTACTGTCACCAGGGACGGTATGGAAAATGAGACATTACAAGTATAACACAACCCAGTGTACTGCAGAATATTCACAGCAGCCCAGTGCAGTTTCTTCAGAGCTGACCTTAGGAAAATTCAATCATTTAGGTGCTTTGAGAGCTATTGTGTTTACTGAAGTGAGTGTGTGTTTGTTGTGCTGTGGGGCTTTCTGTGTTAGTTGTTTTAAAGGTACATTATATGGGCCTGTTTGCTGCCCTGGTGGCTTATGAGGAGAGGAGAGGGGACGAGAGGAGAGGGGACGAGAGGAGAGGGGACGAGAGGAGAGGGGACGAGAGGAGAGGAGAGGAGACGAGAGGGGACGAGAGGAGACGAGAGGGGACGAGAGGGGAGGAGTGGAGACGAGAGGAGACAAGAGGGGAGGAGAGGAGACGAGAGGAGAGGAGACGAGAGGAGACGAGAGGGGAGGAGAGGGGACGAGAGGAGAGGGGACGAGAGGAGAGGAGAGGAGAGGAGAGGGGATGAGAGGAGAGGAGAGGAGAGGAGAGGAGAGGAGAGGGGATGAGAGGAGAGGAGAGGAGACGAGAGGGGACGAGAGGGGAGGAGTGGAGACGAGAGGAGACAAGAGGAGACAAGAGGGGAGGAGAGGAGACGAGAGGAGACAAGAGGGGAGGAGAGGGGACGAGAGGAGAGGAGAGGAGAGGGGACGAGAGGAGAGGAGAGGAGACGAGAGGGGACGAGAGGGGAGGAGTGGAGACGAGAGGAGACAAGAGGAGACAAGAGGGGAGGAGAGGAGACGAGAGGGGACGAGAGGAGAGGAGAGGAGAGGGGACGAGAGGAGAGGAGAGGAGACGAGAGGGGACGAGAGGGGAGGAGTGGAGACGAGAGGAGACAAGAGGAGACAAGAGGGGAGGAGAGGAGACGAGAGGAGAGGAGACGAGAGGGGACGAGAGGAGACGAGAGGGGACGAGAGGAGACGAGAGGGGACGAGAGGGGAGGAGTGGAGACGAGAGGAGAGGAGACGAGAGGAGACGAGAGGGGACGAGAGGAGACGAGAGGGGACGAGAGGAGACGAGAGGGGACGAGAGGGGAGGAGTGGAGACGAGAGGAGACAAGAGGAGACAAGAGGGGAGGAGTGGAGACGAGAGGATACAAGAGGGGAGTAGAGGAGACGAGAGGAGACGAGAGGGGACAGAAGGGGAGGAGAGGAGACGAGAGGAGACGAGAGGAGACGAGAGGGGACGAGAGGAGATGAGAGGAGACGAGAGGAGACGAGAGGGGACTGAAGGGGAGGAGAGGAGACGAGAGGAGACGAGAGGGGAGGAGAGGAGATGAGAGGAGACGAGAGGGGACGAGAGGGGATGAGAGGAGAGGAGACGAGAGGGGAGGAGAGGAGATGAGAGGAGACGAGAGGGGACGAGAGGGGATGAGAGGAGAGGAGACGAGAGGAGAGGAGACGAGAGGAGACGAGAGGGGAGGAGAGGAGATGAGAGGAGACGAGAGGGGACGGCGGGGAGGAGAGGAGACGAGAGGGGACGAGAGGGGACGAGAGGAGAGGAGACGAGATGAGAGGAGACGAGAGGGGACGGAAGGGGAGGAGAGGAGACGAGAGGGGAGGAGAGGAGACGAGAGGGGATGAGAGGGGACGAGAGGAGAGGAGAGGAGACGAGAGGAGACGAGAGGTACCGAAGGCTGGCAAAGACTTGGGTACCGAAAGCTGGTAAAAGCATCGTAAGCTTAAGTACATCATAGATCCCTTCAAACTAAAGGAGCTATGATCAACTTATGATGATGCTTTTGGGAAACGCAGCCCAGGGAAGTGGATGTGCAATCAAATCTCTGAATTCATCTATCTAAAAAGTGCTTGATGCCATGAGACAACCTTTTTTCTTCTAGTGATGCCATAGAAGAATATTTTGAAGTCCATGATACCATATGAAACTTAGTCCAAGTGCTAAAAGATGAACCTATGTTTTATACTCTCTTACTCTGTGAGAATTTGTATTGGAATTATTAGAATATGTTTTGTACTAGAAAATATTGTTTCAGTCTCTATTTGTGAAATTTAACCAAAAAGTATTTTCACATTATTTTTTTCAGCGTAATCTAAGATTGCTTAATAAGGATTAGACATTTGATCCCATTTAACAATATTTTGTAGCAATTTTACTATAACTCTTTTTAATAATCTTTCTCTGAATTTTGAATTAATATCATTACTGTACTTTAATTAAATAGTCATTTTAACTGAATGTTATCCAATGTGTTTTCCATCAAACACATGTTATTGATGGTTCTTTTGTTTTTGTTTTATTGACACGGTGCTGCCGAGGTGGAGCGGCAGCTGAACTCGTGGCGTTCGCTGGTGGATCTGGTGGAGGGAATGGAGATTCTTCCTGAAGTAGGTGGAGTGTAGTAGGCCTCCTCTCGATCTAGAGAGTCATCATGCTGAGGCCTCCTCTCGGTGGCCAGTCAGTGGGTAGACACCCCCTAGTTACACATTTCCTCCACGGTGGAGCTCCGCTGGGGCAGTTGTGTGAATGGTAGGTGAGCCTCCTCACAAGATGCCCAGTGTACGAAGCGTAGTAAGCCTCCTCTCGTTCTAGAGAGTCGTCATGCTGAGGTCTCCACTCTAAGAGCTCAGCTGTCTAAGAGTGGAAGTGTCACTTCACGGTGTGGAGGTCACCAGCTCGACCCAGCCAACTGCCCGATTGGTACAGTTCTGGAGTTCGTGCAGGCCTGTTGCTCTGCAGGGTTAACCCACTCCACCCTGAAGGTCTACGTGGCGGCTTTACCTCCTACCACTCCCCTCTCAGTGGCCAGTCAGTGGGTAGACACCCCCTAGTTACATGTTTCCTCCAGAGGTTGATGCCTCCGGCCAGAGGGCTTATGCTATGTGGTGGATCAGGATGCTATTCCAATAGCCTCGAGTCCTCTGCTCTCCCCTCTTCTTGGGGATCAAGGCTCACTTCTCAGGAGTTGGCCTTCGGCACACTTTAGACACTCATTGCCCCTTTTTCTCTCTCCCCCTAGCTGTGCTCCATCCACACTAGGCAGGGATTTGTATGTCTGGCGGCGTGGCCATCTTGTTCCCTTAGCGTTCTCCGACGCAGCTCGAGTTCCTGAAGGGGAACGTCCCAGGTTACGTATGTAACCATAGTTCCTGAAGGGATCGAGATGCTGTGTCTCGAGGCCATACGTCAGGCATCCCTGCGAGCGCTTGCTTCATTCCTAGAAGCTGACGCCGGTTCCACCGCATGCTTTTAAGCTTCCTGGTCTCTGACGTCACCCGCCCGTGACATCTCACCCATCCAGCAATTTTAAATTGCTTTTGTTGTTTACATTTTTTTATTGAAATAATTGCATCATTTGGATTTTCCTTTTTGCGCTAAAATATGTTTTCCTTATTTTTCCTTATCAACCCTTCTCCTTATTCATAACCATGATGGTTCTTTCTATCTTTTTTATTTCATGTTTTCTATTGGCATTTAATTATTTTGATTGAGTCACGTTTAAATTGATTTGACACTTTAGCCAACTCAAATCTAAGCATAGCTGAATTCAATTGAAGATATTGCTGTAAATCAGTTGGCATAGTATAATTGAATCGATACATTAATAGGCAAACTTACATTAATGATTCCATATAATAAACTGATTCACAGCACAGCCATCTTATAGTTTTTATTTTATTTGCCATAATATTAATTCCTGTCAGATTTTTGTGTTACATAAAAAATTGTGTTTTGCAAAAAGTGTTTTATGAAACTGAAAACTGAGTCAAAGACTAATAATTAGTTTATGGTTTGCAGATTTGGTGTGTAAACAGATAATTAATTTTAATGCCATGGAAGAACATTGCATTACCATGATGTCAAAGGTCAATCTTTATAAGTTCAGGAGTATATGGTTGAAAAGATACAATGAACCTCTAAATAACCACATAGCCGACCCAAGAAAACCTGTTTAGGGAAAACTGTTTCCTGACAAGGAGATGCTTCAAAGAACCATTAACCAGAACTATTATTCTAACACTGCATTTCTCCCTACAACTTCCCGTCTCTCTTTTCGTTTGAATGTAATTCTCTCATCCACTTTAACATAATCACTTTCTCCTCGCTCTCTTTTTGTTCTCTATTACTCACCTACCTCTCCTCCCTTACTCACTCCATTTGTCAGACACTCCTTTCTCTCCTTTAATCTCTCTCTCTCTGTCTCACATCCATCCCCCACAGTTCTCAGGTTGCTCGTAACTTAATCTCAGGGTGCTTTACTTCCTTTCTTCCAGTATCCCAGACTTCCCCTCCTCCTCTCAGCGTCTCTGCATGAGTGTGTGTTTGTCAGCAGGTGCTCCGAAAGTTCTGGCTTTCACGGTAGCTCAGGCTGTTGAAAAGCCCATACTGTATGCATTAGGAATTATGATGTGATGCAGAATGAGATAATCAGTGTGTGTGTGTGTGTGTGTGTGTGTGTGTGTGTGTTAGAGAGAGAGAGAGAGAGAGAGAGAGAGCGAGACGGATCTTGCCCCCAAGAGTTTACTCTTCACAATAGCTGTAGTGTAAGCTTGGCAGAAAAGAGCAGTGAGTCAGAGGCTTTGAACCGGTGTGTGTGTGTGTGTGTGTGTGTGTGTGTGTGTGTGTGTGTGTGTGTGTGTGTCGTGTGTGTCGTGCGTGTCTCTGCGTGTGTCTGTGTGTTGCGTGTGTCTGTGTCTGCGTGTATCTGTGTGTGTGTGTGTGTGTGTGCTGTGTGTGTGTGTGTGTGTCTTGCTGTCTCTGCGTGTGTCTGTGTGTGTGTGTGTGTGTGTGTGGTGTGTGCTGTGTGTCTGTGTGTGTGTGTGTGTGTGTGTGTGTGTGTGTGTGTGTGTGTGTGTGTGTGTGTGTTGCGTGTTTGCGTGTGTGTGTGTGTGCGTGTGTGCGTGTGTGTGTGTGTGTGTGTGTCTCACGCTCATATGAGGTCCATCCGGAGGAAGTCAGCCCGCACTGTTTTAGTTCAGCCCTTAGAGTACAGCCTAAGAATAACATGAATGGGAATGTTCATTCTTTTTTAAAGTACCCTTCTGTGGTAAATTATAGTATAGCTCTTTAATCAGTGTGAATATTAAAGTAAAAATAATCCTAGAGGATATGACAGGGTTTATTAAAACTATGTTGCTTTGCTTTTTCTTCTCATTTTATTTTTGGGCAACCTTTTACTGATAGAGCCAGTAGAAAGAGGGCAGGAGGTTATACGGCAGATTCGAACCTGTATCTCTGACATGAGCACTAAGGCCCAATAGCAAGAGGGGAAACTGCAGCAGAGCCTGGCTGTAACACTTTAGATTTTTTTTGTACAGTTTATGCCAAACTTAAAAAAAAAAAAAAATTATATCTTACCAACCCCAAACTTTTGAACAGCTTTGCATTTAAAATTTAATGAAGAGTATCTGCGGTTAATACATTTTCTATCATATAATATTTATTAAGCTGATCCCAAATCAAGTTTTGTCCTTTAAATAATTTATATTTGTATGCAGAGACAACGTCAACTCTACCTCAGAAGATGATGATCATAGAGATTTTATCTCTGTACCTATATTTCAGACGTGCTCGGTGTTACAACGAACCCGGTGTTATAACCATCTTCTCCTCAATCTGCCATTCAGCACACGATGTTCACGGAGATCAAACCAGGCTGTGATTGTGTCTAACCGCACAACATTTTCACTTTAAGAGACAACGGAACCGCTGGTTAGTCAACAGTGTATTTGTATTGGCCAGTCTGCATTTTCCTCAGCCAGTCGTTACATCTACATCAGTGATCAAATCTAAATTCAATAAAGTCCATCTACATTGATCTCGGGAGCTCAGTGCGCTGGAACAAGTAATAATTGCTCAATTCTCTGGATCTGATTGAATCCTATGAGGTCTGGGATATCTGGCCTGATTTTCTCTGTAGGTGGTGTGTTTTTGATAGTGTGGTGTGTTATTATGAGGACTTCCCTTGACTTTGTTGAACACTTGTAGTTCTGTTGATGTTCCTTTCGTGTCTGTTTGTTTGTTTTAGCTTTGTTTTAATCTGTTGTGCATGATTATCTCGAGCTGTGTTCCTCTCGCTCTGTCTTGGTCTCATGAGTGTTTTTTTTAAAGCATTGACTCTATAGTTCATTATAAACTACTTTATCAGATATTCTCACATCCAGCCCTGTGAGAGGAGAACAGACGAGTAGCTCTTCCCTGAAGAAGCATCCCTTATGACTAATATTGTAAAGAACCGTGCTGTGTTACAGCAGATAAGCCCTTAAAGACACTTTTGGATACTTACTGTAAGGCAAGACACCACAGAGGAATAGGGTAAAAAAATAATAGTAATAACAATAATTAATAGATATCATCATTCCATTATAGTTGATTAATCGGTGCATTAAGATAATGTTTTTGTATCACAAGTTTTCTTAAATGTTATTTTTGAATATGCAAATTAGGTGTTATCTAATTAAAGACGTGCAGTTCTTGTTTCATTCAGCTGTCATGAAGATTTTTACATAGGGGATATATATATATTATATATATATATTTGTATCAATCCATAAATCATAAATACACTCAACCGCCAGATGTTGTATGTTTACATGTTTTAAGGAAACTGATATACAGTATTTAAAAAGGGTGAATGATATATGACAATCTCCTCTGATCTGTAAAAATAATCAGAAAATAGATAGAAATAAAAATGGCAAGTTTGGAGCTACTGAAGTGAAGATTTCTGTCTTATAGTGCATGAGAGAAAACTCATTTTGAGAAAACTAAAGATATGTGTTGTAACTTGAAATCTACTGATGCAAATAGAAAAACGTGTAATAAAGTAAACACAAAAAAGTGTAGTTTGGAGGTTTTCTTTAAACTAGTCTGAAAGAAGATGTTATGAAAGCAAAATGAATACAATTTAAAAATTGACCAGTGCTTGAAAACATGATGGTTTTGTGTCGCCTCAAATAACATGAACTGACTGTGTATTTTAGATAGCGAAATACTGATCAAAATGTCATGTATACAAAAGAAAAGTAGCACAACATTTTTTGTCTAGCGATAACTTGTTTGCAGAAGCCACTTGGCTTCAAAAATATCTATAATACTTTAAATTCAGTGTCCAAATGCACAGAATACATTTTGAGGTCACGTGTTTTTCAAAATCCAGACCTGAAGTCCTAAATCATAATCATAATATTGAATTCCAAATACAATAGAATGTATCATGGCGTGACTATTCAAACAATGAGAGATTTATTTCAAGGAGCTTATTCATGAAGTGTACTACGTTAGGATTACCAGAAAAGTATAATATGTTAAATCTACTGAAATTTAACAGTGATAGAAAGAAGTATGCAATCATATCCAATAAAGCCCAGGACACCAGACAATAGTTTTATAATTACAGTGATTTAGCAATCTTTGGCTGAACATCTGAAATTAGAATTAAACAAATGCGTGACAATTCAAAACAAATGAGTAGCTAATATTCTAAGTGATGTGTGTTATGAGTGTCTCGTGTGCGTGTCCTGTAGTCTATTACTGTGTACATTTCACGTGTGCCTGATGTCATGCGTGATGTGTTTGATGTGTAGTGTTGTGTGTGTGTACAATTCAGAAGGAAATGGTGGAGTTAAGTCTATCTGAAATGTGTGTGTGTGTGTGTTGTGTGCTGTGTGTCGTGTCAGCTGTGTGTGTGTATGAATGTAGTGTGTGTGTGTGTGTTGTGTCTGTGTGTGTAGTAATTCATGGGAAGGAGAATGGTGGAGTAAGTTTATCTTGTGTGTGAGTGTGTGTTGTGTGTGTGGTGTGGTGTGTGTGTGTGTGTAATTCATGGGGAAGGAGAATGTGTTGTGAGTAAGTGTGTGTGTGTGTGTGTGTGTGTGTGTGTGTGTATGTAGTAATTAATGGGGAAGGAGAATGGTGGAGTATATGTGTGTGTGTGTGTGTGTGTGTGTGTGTGTGTGTGTGTGTGTGTGTGTGTGTGTGTGTGTGTGTGTGTGTGTGTGTAGATATGTGTGTGTGTGTGTGTGTGTGTGTGTTTTCGTGTGTGTGTCTGTGCTGTGTGTGTGTGTGTGTGTGTGTGTGTGTGTGTGTAGTAATTCATGGGGAAGGAGAATGGTGGAGTAAGTTTATCTGTGTGTGTGTGTGTGTGTGTGTGCGTGTGTGTGTGTGTAGTAATTCATGGGGAAGGAGAATGGTGGAGTAAGTTTGTGTGTGTGTGTGTGTGTGTGTGTGTTGTGTGTGTGTGTGTGTTGTAGTAATTCATGGGGAAGGAGAATGGTGGAGTAAGTTTATCTGTGTGTGTGTGTGTGTGTGTGTCTGTGTGTGGTGGTGGTGTGTGTGTGTGTGTGTGTGTGTGTGTGTGTGTGTGTGTGTGTGTGTGTGTGTGTGTGTGTGTGTGTCTGTGTGTTGTGTTGTGTGTGTGTGTAGTAATTCATGGGGAAGGAGAATGGTGGAGTATGTTTATCTGTGTGTATCTGTGTGTGAGTTCATAGAGATGCACACAGCGGTACTCCTCCTTAAATTTGTTTGTTGCAGTAATTATCTCTTTCCTTGTTCAGTCAGTATTTAATGGGGTCCCAACCCTTCCGGATGTCTTGTCTGATATCATTGGGATGGCAAAGTTTGGTGTTGTACTGAAACATTCGTGAAACATGTCGGAGACAAATACTTTTTTTTTTACATACAAATATATATATATATATTTTTTTTAAGTTGACAGAGCAACAGAAAAGATTGATAAAACTAGTTAGCCTATTATTTTAGCGTAGGCCTATAGATTAGAACTATTATTATTTAAGTGATATAAACCATTATTATGATATTATCTTATAATTGCATTAAGTTAAACAGTTTAATAATTAATGATCCTGATTGTATTTGTGTCAGTGTTATTTTAATATGATTGAGATACTACAGATTTTTGTGAGTCATTGTTTATTTTTCTATTTGCATTTTAAAAGTGAAGTTTTGTATTTTTATTGTGTGCTTTTAGTATTTTTGTTCGAGATGCATCGGTGCTCCGCAGACCAGTCGGTACATGACCTCGAAGGACTGCGATCGCTCTCGTGGTACTCTGATATCATAATCTGATCAGTCTAAGCAGCACCGATGCATCTGGAATAAACCTCTGGTGTTGTCATAGAACTGCATCATGTATTCGTGAATCGGACGTTACGGCTCGCGCTGCGTTTGGAAACATGGTGTATAATCTGAATTAGGAATCAACACCATTTTTAGGCCTATTTTTAGTCGCATTTGGGACGTTATTTTAGTCTGAAATCACGTGAGAAATTAAGAAATTAACTGTAATATTATGTTCTTGCAGAGGTTTTGTACATTGATAAATACAGCAGTAAAGCATGACAAACAACCAGCATGCGTCGCTGACGTTGGAAGGGAAGGGTGTGTGGATGGAAAACATGGCAGAAACAAGTAATTCATGTCTTTAATGCAAATTATTGTAAAGTTAATGATAATGTTACACAGTATTTTTGTTTTGCTTAAGCTACTTCCATGTTATTTCCCAATTTTATTTAGAGTTTTTTTTCTGTGCAAATGCTAATATATAGTATATAAGGTCTGTGAATTATGGTTGTTTTGTAAGCCACCCTTTCATGGACTTGTGATGGTTTGTTTCTCCCATAGCCTTTGTGATAGCAAATGTTAGTATATTTAGAAGTTATACATAATTTCTTTCTGATTTTGTGAATATATTGGCCTCTCTTTGTAAGCCAGATGGGACTTCTACGGTATGTAGTGCTGGCAAATGCAACTGTAAGCAGAGCAGTGGACACACACACAGACACACACACAACACCTGGAGCAGTGGACACACACACACAGCACACACACACACCTGGAGCAGTGGACACACACACACACACAGAGACACAGACATACACACAGACACTCTCACACACTCTCACACTCACTCTCACACACTCACACACACACACACACACACACACACACACACACACACACACACACCTGGAGCAGTGGACACAACACAGACACACACACACCTGGAGCAGTGGACACACACACACAGAGACACACACTCACACACACACACACACTCTCACACACACACTTACACACACACACACACACACACACACACACACACACACACACTCACACACACTCACACACACACACACACACACACACACACCTGGAGCAGTGGACACACACACACACACACACACCTGGAGCAGTGGACACACACACAGAAGCACACACACACACACACACACACACACACACACACACCTGAGCAGTGGACACACACACACACACACACACACACACACACACACACACACACACTCACTCTCACACACTCTCACACAGACACACACACACACACACACACACACACACACACACACACACGTGCAGCATTGTCAAATCCCCCCTTCTTTGTGCCTCTCTTTGGTTTTCTTCTCTTGGGCATGTGGGCAGGTTGTGAGTCACCTGGGATTCCTGACTGTGCTTTTCCCGTTGTTTCTCTTTCCTCAATCACTCTTTTAAACCCATGATGGAGAAGACTAGACAGAGAAAGGAAGAAGTTAGGGTGAAGAAGAAAACCGTGTAAGAAAGGTCACAAGCCCAGCAGAGGAGTGTCATGCACCTGCTGTTATTATATAGTAAATATCTGACTTTAATGTGAAATGAAAGTTGTTTTCATATCGTATGTATTGTATGCTTACCAAGGCTGCATTTGTTTGATCAAAAATACAGGAAAAACAGTAACTAGCTGCTTTTGTCTGCCATTAATGTTTATCAAAGAACAAATCACTTACTGCTCTTGACTAAATCACTTTACTAGGATTAATGTAAATGTAATTTATATAAATAACTGTCTGCTTGAAAGAATGAAGAATGTTGTATGCAAGTTATAAAGGATGCATATATAACCATTGACCAAAAGAAGACTATGTTCTTATTTCTTTTTGAGAAGTGGTTTTATTTCATTTTAAGATGTGTTATGTATCACAGCACTTAAATATGTGCCTGTATTGTATAATATAATATCATTTAGATGAACAGGTTTTCCCTTGGAATATATATGAGTTTGGAAATGTTGGATAAATGCTTAATTAATGCGTTACAATTGAACCAAAACCCATTAGATTTGAGATTAGATTAGTTTTGTACTTGCAGTGGTTGCAATGCTTGCCAAAGGTGCTGTAGCCCCTGTTTTATCTGTGTTTTCTTCTTCTTCTTATTCTTTACATTAAGTTCAATGGATACAAAAAGCACAGTATTCTGTTTTTTATCTACTCATTCAAATTCTTACAAAAATGAGATTTTTAGGATTTTATTGTATCATTAAAACAAGTCTTTAAATTAAAGGAAATGTTTTACCAATCCATTTGTAAAGGGTTATGATTTTGCCAAGCTGCCATTGTAATAGGTTAATTTTGAACCCAAGGTTCCATTTTGACCATTCGCAAGTAGACTCACGTAATAACTCGACAATAACCAAGATAGAGACTGACAGGGTTGTGTCATTGAGTTGTGCTTGTACAGCACAGTGTCAAAAACACACCATGACATGTGTTTCATTGTAAGTTTTTGCATTTCCGTTTGTACTTAGGGTTCAAGGAGACAAAGCAAAGCCGATGCTTCTGTTGAGAGCGTTGTTTAATCCCCGAGTCTCCTGCTTCTCAGCTTCTTCTCCTCTCTAGAGTTCCAGTTCAGCTGTATTTGTGTAGTGGTTTTTATAATAAATGCAGCTTTACAGAGAATAGAAAAATAAAGAAGATAAAAGGGGAAGAAAATAATGCCTTTGCGACCCCCCCAGTGAGCATAATATTAGCTGTATCATAAACTGTGCTCAGATTTGCCAAGATAACAAGTTTGCAATTTCAGAGATTTCAATACCTTGATCATTTCTTATTATAACTTACCACTATTTTTCTGCAGTTTTTTCACACTCATCTCTGTTTCTTTTATTGTTGTAAGTTGTTACGTTATGAGTGTTTGTTTCTTATTGTGTTTTTCATCATATTTGTATTCTGTTGGATGTTTCAGATCGCCGCTGATTTGCTACGTCTTGCTGCCCATTAGCAGTAATTGGGTGATCAGCTGACGGTTCTCTTTAAAGCATGTCTTCGTTCTTCAGAAGGTGGCGGGTGTGATTTCAGCTCCAGGCTTCCTGCTGGCCGTCAGACCAAACTGTGTCTTTGTGCTTTTGAGTGTTTCGTTTGATTGTTGGTTTAGTTTGGAATGCGGTAGAAATGTAGTAGAGACCTGTTTTCTTTTGTTTAAACCTCATTTGTATGATGTTTATGTTAAGAGTAGTTAGGTTAGGTTGGTTGGTATTTATTTCCCTTTCTTTGTGGTAGGTTAGTTATATTGCTGTTATATTTTTAGATTGTTATTTTGGTCTCTCTGACGAAAGATGCCACTAGATTAATCTAGCTCTTTATATTTTTTTGCCAACAAATTGTATTGCTTTAATATTATTTCTGGTTGGACCGTGGGTCCCTTAAGGAGATCGGCTAACTATTGGTGGTTTTCCCTTTGTTATTTACAATAAATGTACTTTATCAGTGATTGTGCTTTTTGTTTGGGTCCTTTTTGGTCTGACTGCCTGCCGGAAGTCTTGTCCTTTTAATTTATTGCGTCTTACCCCTAGCGGACGTAATAAAGTACATTTAGAGAAAAAAATAACAATCTGAGAATAAGTTCATATTTTAAAGAGCCGTTCACCCAAAACGTGATGACATGTCTGGCATTATACGCTCATAATGCTATTCCAAACCCAGCACTTCATGTTTTGGTGAATCTTTTCACGTCTCTTTTCTATCCAACAACATTCATAGTGACCACATCTGAGAAGCTCTAAAACATCCAAGACGCATAATTAAAGTAGTCCATATGACTCATGCCTTATTCCAAGTCTTGTGAATGCCATATGATAGCATAGTGTGACAACCAAAGCAGATTTGAATCGTTATATTCGCCGAAAGCCATCATGGAGCGCTAAAATCTCATCCTCTATTGTAAGTATTTCTTCACATATGATAAATCTCACGTGAAACACCGTTTTTGGATCTGAATGTTGCCAATGAGACTCCAGAGCTTCGGCGTAGTGAAGAGTAATTGAATATCTTCCTACGTTTTAGTCTGTTCGTTAACCAAAGCCGTCATATTGCATCAGAAAACACTGAATATTGTGCATAAACTATGGGCTATGTTTATGATACGTGTACTGTTTTTTTTATTTTATTTATTTTTTTTTTTTTAATGCTTGACAGCCATTGTTTCTTGTATGGAGAAGAAAAAAAAAAATATTCTACAGAAAAATACCCACAGTCAGGTTTTAATGACACTAGGTGACTAAATAATGACACAATGTTTATGATATATCAATTTTATTTTTCCCCTGTATTTTTATTTCAAACCAAAAAATTATATCAAATAAAATATACAGATAAAATAAGTGTGTTGCAACAACAGAGGAAAACACAATATCTATATAAACAATAATTATATTACCGAAAAGGAGCTTATACAATTCTAAATAGTTCCAGTATATATAATATATATGCCTTACAAGATTGTAGTTGTATAGTAATATGTTTAGTAATATTATAGTAATATTTGTAGTTTTACAGTAGTATTATTCTGTTCCACAACCCCACCCCACTAATAGAGATGCACATACTTCTTAGAGTTAGTATTGAGCTTTTTAAACTTTAATTCATTTCTCAAGTTATACCCACCCTGTCTTTCCATAAAAATATTTTGCGACTTTTCCAGTAGTAGATTATTTGTATAGCGCTTTTTACGATGCAATCGTTGCAAAGCAACTTCACAGGAAATGAAGTTTCTAAAATAGATTTATATTGTAGAAACTCAATATAATTAACTTATGGCAAAATGTGGTTAATTCAGTATAATCGCTGATGGTTGGCTTCCTCTGAGGTCTTCTGGGGGTTTGGTATCATCTCTTCTCAGATCGTTTAAGGGTTGGATCCAGACTGAAGCTTGTGTAATTATGGGATGTTAATCCAGAAACAGAGAAACAAGTAAAGACAATTAGCGTAGCTGTTGTTCCATCCAGGAATAACCCTGGATGAAAAGATCAGTTCAACCCAAGCTAAAGCATAATAATGTGTGTTTGATCAGATATACCTGCAGTACAAGATTATGGGATGCATTATATGAATGCTTGGCTAAAGAGATGCGTCTTTAATCTAGATTTAAACAGAGAGAGTGAGTCTGAACCCTGAACGTTATCAGGAAGACTATTCCAGAGTTTAGGAGCCAAACTCAATGGGCCTGTAAACGAATGGTTGTTTTCATGGTGTAAAGATCAGAAACTGCTCTTTGTTAATAATTGTAATCTTTTCTGGGAGTGTAGGATATTTCGTGCTGATGGCCTGCACCCAGCAGAGTCGGAGCAGAACTCCTGTCGGACAACATCACCAGGACGCTACGCTCCTATCTGACCAGTAAGCCAACTCTCCAATAACAGCTATGATGACTTTTGTTCTACCCACTTAAATGATAAAGGTACGTGCAGTGTCCAATCTATACAGACTGTGTCTGTTCCCCGAATAGTGAGATCAAAATATAAATTTAATGCAGGATCTAGAACAAATCTGATCGTGATTAAACCAGAAAAATGCAAAATAAATGAACAAAAACTATTTTTAAAGCTTGGGCTCCTAAACATTCGGTCACTCACACCCAAAGCAGTTATTGTAAATGAAATAATCACAGATAATAGTTTTGATGTACTCTGTCTGACTGAAACCTGGCTTAAAACAAATGATTATTTTGGTCTAAATGAATCTACTCCACCAAGCTACTGTTATAAGCATGAGCCTCGTGACACGGCTGGCGGCGTGTCGCAACAATATATAGTGATATTCTCAATGTGACTCAGAAAACAGGATACAGGTTTGACTCATTCGAAATACTTATGCTCAATGTTAAACTGTCAGATAAGCAAAATAAATCAACCTATCACTTGCTCTGGCTAAGTGTACAGACCGCCAGGGCCATTATACACATTTCCTCTCAGACCTATTGGTAAATTCTTATAAAGCACTAATTGTTGGAGATTTTAACATTCACGTTGATAATACAAATGATGCATTAGGACTTGCGTAAAAAACCTAATTTACTCTTATGGTGACAAGCAAAATGTCAACCGGACCACGCATCGTTTTAATCATAGCACAGTCAAAATAATCGCATGAAATTACATCTTACTGATAAAAAAAACATACCTCAACGTGATGATGTTACTGACCTTTCCTTGTACAGTGCAAAAAACATATTACTGATATTAACTATATGGCTCCGCGTTAAAACCAGGCAGAACTTGCAGTAGTAGGATTAATCTTGCAAAAAACAACATAGTGTCTTAAATGGAACCAGTCAATGAACTTCAGTGTATGTGACTGTAAGAACAATGCAATGACTAAGATTCAGTACATAGTGTACTAGAATTCCACACGAATTATAGTTTAAATCAAATCAAATCAAATCTACATTATTGTCACATCACCACAGCACAAGTGCCTTGGTAATACAAGTAATACGAGCGTGCAACAGACAGTGCATAAATTAACAGCAGATTGTTGAGCGCAGATAGAGTGCAAAGTTGCACAGTATTGACATATGACATGTTTGTGTGAATCGTATGGTGTCCGTCGATACACATAGTGTGGAGTGCATGCTGGGTAGTCCAGTTGTACACGGTTGTGCATGCATAGCACTGCTGGGGAGTGTATGTAGCTTTAGTGACTGTTCTAGCCTGCAGCCTGAGGGAAAGCTTCCTCAGTCGGCTAGTGCGGGATCGGATGCTGCGGAAACGTCGCCCTGAGGGCAGCAGAGAGAGCAGTCTGTGGGACGGGTGGCTGGAGTCTTTGATAATCCTCCGGGCTTTCCTTGTACACCGCCTGGTGTAGATATCCTGGAGGGAGGGAAGCTCACCTCCAACAATGTGGCGGGCAGTTCACACGACCCTTTGCAGAGCCCTGCGGTTGCCAGCGGTGCTGTTTCCATACCAGGCGGTGATACAGCCGGTCAGGATGCTCTCCACAGTGCAGGTGTAGAAGGACCTGAGGATTCTGGGGCTCGTTCCAAACTTCCTCAGCCGTCTCAGGAAGAAGAGACGCTGATGTGCCTTCTTCAGCACTGCATCTGTGTGAGCAGACCATGTGAGATCCTCAGTGATGTGAACGCCGAGGAACTTAAAGCTGGTCACCCGCTCCACAGGTGTCTTGTCGATGGTGATGGGTGTGTGTTCTCTGCTCTGTCTCCTGTAATCCACCACCAGCTCCTTGGTCTTGTCGATGTTGAGTGAGAGGTGGTTCTCCTGACACCATTTAGTCAGGGTACTCACCTCCTCTCTGTAGGCCGTCTCATCGTTGTCGGTGATCAGGCCTATCACCGTTGTGTCATCAGCAAATTTGACGATGACATTGGAGCTGTGTGTAGCTGTACAGTCGTGTGTGTACAGGGAGTACAGGAGTGGGCTGAGGACGCAGCCCTGCGGTGCACCAGTGTTGAGGATCAGGGGAGATGAGGTGTTGTTGCCCATTCTGACCACCTGACTTCTGCCTGTCAGGAAGTCCAGGATCCAGCTGCACAGAGATCTGTTCAGTCCTAGAGTCTGGAGCTTCGCAACCAGTGTGGCAGGCACTATAGTGTTAAATGCTGAACTATAATCCACGAACAGCATCCTCACATAGGTGTTCTTATTTTCCAGGTGGGAGAGAGCAGTGTGCAGGGTGAAGGCAATAGCATCGTCTGTGGAACGGTTACTGCGGTATGCAAATTGTAGTGGGTCCAGTGAAGCAGGCAGCACAGAGCAGATGTGTTCTCTGACAAGCTTCTCAAAACACTTGCTGAAGATGGGGGTCAGAGCAACGGGCCTCCAGTCATTCAAGCATGTGATTTTATTTTTCTTTGGTATGGGCACAATGATGGATTTTTTGAAGCATGAGGGAACCACAGACAGAGAGAGGGACAGATTGAAAATATCTGTAAAAACCCCGGCTAGCTGGAAAGCGCATGCTTTGAGCACACGGCCTGGTATGCCATCTGGGCCCACGGCTTTACGGATGTTCACCCGTTTAAAGGATCGAGTTACATCCGCGACAGAAAGGGTGAGTGGACTGACCTCTTCTGCAGCAGCCGTGTGAGCGCTCTCTGTGTGGGCGGTGTTATCAGCCTCGAACCGAGCATAAAAGGTGTTGAGCTCGTCCGGTAGAGAGGCGGCGATGTTCACAGTAGCCGGTTTATTCCCTTTAAAGCCTGTGATGTTGTTGATGCCCTGCCACATGCTTCTTGGGTTATTGTTGTTGAAGTGTTCTTCAACTTTGTTTTTATATGTTCGTTTGGCTGCTTTGATGGATCTCCTGAGATCGTAACTGGCTTGTTTCCGATCGTCGGTGTTTCCGGATTTAAAGGCAGATGTCCGCGCTGACAAGGCTGATCGAACATCGCTGTTAATCCACGGTTTTTGGTTGGGGTAGATCCGGATTGTTTTGGTCGGAACTACATCGTCTATACACTTCCTGATGAAACACGTGACCGTATCTGAATACGCCTCTATGTCGTCTTCAGACGCTGCCCGGAACATGTCCCAGTCCACGTGATCAAAACAGTCCTGTAGTATAGCATCCGATTGGTCTGACCAACAATGAACTGTCCTGAGAGCGGGTGCTTCACGTTTCAGTTTCTGCCTATAAGCAGGCAGGAGCAGAACGGAAGAGTGATCCGATTTGCCGAAAGGTTGGCGGGGGAGGGACTTGTATGCGTCCCGGAAGGGGGTGTAACAATGGTCGAGTGTGCGATCTCCACGCGTGTTGATGGTGACGTGTTGAAAGTATTTTGGAGCTATTTTTTTGAAGTTGGCTTTATTAAAGTCCCCTGTGATAACAAAAGCTGCATCTGGGTGCGTGGTTTCTTGCTCACTTATATTCCTGTACAGTTCCCTGAGTGCCTGGTCTGTGTTGGCTTGGGGGGGGATATAAACAGCCGTGATTATGATCGCTGTAAATTCCCTCGGTAGCCAGAACGGTCGACACAGAAGCGTATGAAATTCCAGATCAGGGGAGCAGAAGGATTTAATAGAGTGTATGTTCCTTTCATTACACCATGAGTTGTTGATGTAGAAGCAAACACCCCCGCCTCTGCTTTTCCCTGTGAGCTCTTCCGTTCTGTCCGAGCGGTGCACGGAGAAGCCCGTGAGCTCGATGGCTGAGTCTGGAACAATAGCAGACATCCAGGTTTCTGTGAGGCAAATAACACAGCAGTCCCTTGTTTCTCGTTGGTATGAGATGCGCGCCCGCAGTTCACAGAGTTTGTTATCCAGTGACTGAACGTTGGCCAGTAAAATGGTTGGAAGAGGAGGTCGGAAAGCACGGCGTCTCAGTCTGACGAGAACGCCAGCTCGTTTTCCTCGTTTTCGGCGTCGGCGGCGTCTCCTCGCTTTCGCAACCCACACAAAGGGCTCTGATGCGGTGTCTTTGAACACTCCACCGGCGTTCAGAAACTCAAAGTCCGGTTTGCGTTGCGCGACGGAGGAACCAATGTTCAAAAGCGTGTCTCTATCGTAGACAGTTATACTAACAACATCTAACACGTAAAACAACAAAAAAACAAATAAAACATACGAAAAACTGCAAAGTTTTCCCGGAGCTCGCAACACGGCTGCCATCCTCGGCGCCATCTTGACTCCCTTTTTTTTTTTTTTTTTTTTGTCCTATCTATTGAAATCTGTCCTATCTCTTGCTCTGGCTACTGTGTATAGACCGCCAGGGCCATGTACAGATTTCCTCTCAGACCTATTGGTTAATGTTGATAAAGCACTAATTGTTGGAGATTTTAACATTCACGTTGATAATACAAATGATGCGTTAGGACTTGCGTTTACTGACCTAATAAACTCTTTTGGTGTCAAGCAAAATGTCACCGGGCCAACACATCGTTTTAATCATACGCTAGCTTTAATTATATCGCATGAAATTGATCTTACTGATATAGATATCATACCTCAACGTGATGATGTTACTGACCATTTCCTTGTATCGTGCATGCTGCATATTACTGATTTTAACTATATGGCTCCGCGTTATCGTCCAGGCAGAACTGCAGTAGTAGATTATTTCTTGCTTTGAACATGATTAGTGTCTTAAATGTAACCAGCTCAATGAACTTCAGTGTATGTGATGTAAGAACAATGCATTGGTCTAAGATGTTATTATAGGTGTTTCCCCAGATTTCCACACGAACGGTAGTTTAAATCAAATCAAATCGAATCACTTTTATTGTCACATCACCACAGCACAAGTGCCTTGGTAAATGAAATTCTTACGAGCGTGCTCCAGACAGTGCAAAAAACAAAACACAACAATTTACATATGGACAGTACATATTTACAGACTGTACAGAAGACAATGTGCAAAATACACATACATATACTCAGTACACACAGTGTACTATAAAGACATACTTAGTTACCAATACACATTATACACTGTATGTACACGTCTGCATTATGTACACATCTATACAAAGTAATATGTGAAGGTGCAACAGATTATAAATTAACAGCAGACTGGTTGTGCAACGGTTAGTTGTGCCAAGGTGCAACAGATTATGCATATGCAGTGTCGTGGATGTGCATCGTATGGTGTCCAGTGATAGCAGATGTGTTAGTGCAGTGTGTGTGTGTAGTCCGGTAGAACTGTGTTAAAGTGCAGTGCATGGCATGTTGTGTGCGTGGGAGTGTGATGTAGGGTGAGTTATTTCTGTTTAAATGTATACAAAATATGCATTGATTCAATGTTCAAAATATGTCTGGATTTGGGCTATTCGGTATTACTGTAGTCTTTGCCAATGATGCTTTGACGTGTTTTATTTGTGGTTCCCAGCAGATTTTGTGGTCTAAAGTCACACCAACCATATACTCTCTCCATACTTATGTTGTTAATTTTCAATTCTAGTTTAACTGAAACATAGAGGAGGACTCAATTAAGTTTCCTGCGCTATAAAACATCAATAAAAGTTTTTCCAAATCGTGCTCTCTTCTTCTTTTGTGTGCCTCTGCTTCCTGGACTCTTTCTTCTTATCCCTCCATCTCTCTCTAACTCAGGCAGTCATCTCCAGTGTGTCTCTGTTTAATTTGAAGGATCAGTCACACCACATGAGCCGTTAGCTCTCCTTTTATCCCACTAATTTTCTCCCTCCGTCACAAAACGAGTGCTGTGTCAAATTCAGGACTCAAAGTCATTTTAATAATGTGATTAGCAGCAAGTGATCCTCCTTTACTCTTTCTCCTTCTCTATTTTCTTGCCTTTATCCCTCTGTGAAGGCAAAAAGTTCTTAATTTGACGCTAATAAAGAGGCTTTTTTAATGAGCTTAGGCAGTCTTGTTTGCTTCTTTGTTCTTGGCTTTGATCTTGTGTGCTGTGTGTCAGCTAATTTGCTGTTTCGTGCCGTTGTGCCTGTGTCAGCATGCGCTCGCTCGCTCGTGCTTGTGTGTTTGTGTGTGATTTTTGTTGTGGTCTATAAGAGTTGTGTAGAGTTGTACTGCACATAAACTGTAGGATTTTCTCTCTTCTCTTTGATGGAGCTGGTGGTCCAGCAGTCGTGTGTGGACTCGAAAGGTTGTTCCAGCTCAGTAATAGGAAAGCAACACATTTACAGTTGGACGTTTTCCTCAGGCGATGTTCTGCTTTTTCCACTGTGTGAAAACCGTCCATCATTAAATCCAGCAACCTCCAACCTTCTGCCCTTGTGTGGTCCTTCTCACACGTCTACATACATTTATGTGTGTGTGTGTGTATATATATATATATAGATATAACCATGGACCACAGTGCTAAATAGCACAGGTATATAGATATTTGGTATATAAGCTGTAAAAAAATAAATGCAGTAAAATTTGGCAGCTGTGGTTGCCAGAATAATTTTGTAAAAAATACAGAAAACCTGTAAACAAGTTCACAGAACAAAACTGTAAAATTTACAGCATTAAACTGTAATTTACTAACAAGGAAATTTGAGTTTAAACCACTAAATTCAACAACACACACAGTTTCTGTACCTTTAACATACTGACAATCACTATAATAATAATGCAGGAGGTAAAAGAGAAAGCCACGTGAAGAATCAAAGCTCATCACAAGCAGAATTATATACTAATATATAGAAGAGGAAAGGAGTCATTCATACGAACACTAAACACCATCATGATAACACACATGATACTTAAATAATGCAATACACTTTCATTAAACAACAGAGGATGTAACATAAAGCCCAAATGAACATAACTGATGACAAAAACTATTATTATTTAAACAAAATACTTTCACATGTGGAGTGTCACGCAGAGATTTCTGGGAATATCACTTCACAGTTTTTGACTGTAAATTATACATTGATTTGTTATTTTCTACTTCTAAAAACGGTACAATTAACAGCATTTTACTGTAAAATTACATGAAATGCAATAAAAATTTAGTAGTGTTTTTACAAAACTTTACAGGTAACATTACACTTATTTTTTTCAGTGTAGATATTTGTAACAATAGCCAATGCATTGTATTGTATTTGAATATCCAAATTATCCATTTCTTTTATGCCAAAAATCATTAGGATATTAAGTAAAAATCATGTTCCATGAAGATATTTTGTAAATGTCCTGTACATTGTAAAATGTCCAAAACTTCATTTTTGATTAGTAATATGCATTGCTAATAACTTCATTTGAACAACTTTAAAGATGATTTTCTCAATATTTAGATTGTTTTGCATCCTCAGATTCCAGATTTTCAAATAGTTGCATCTCAGCCAAATATTGTCCTATCATAATAAACAACGCCATCAATGGAAAGCTTATTTAACCTTGTGCCTGGTTTTGTGGTCCAGGGTCACACATGGTGTGTGTACATTGTGGGTCTGTGGTGAGGGGAAGTTGACAAAGTGGACAGCTGGCACCGTTTCCCCTCCTCGACCCTGATGAGAACTTAAAATAAGACAAAGCAGGAAACGACTGCGGAAACAATCCATCCTACAAATGCAGGGAGGAGAGAAAGAGAAGGTTCCAGTCTGTTTTATATCGTTTATTCCCCTCACACACTCGGACTCTGACTGAACATAGTATTTGAAGAGAAAAGAGAGAGATGGGACGTGTGTTTCAGTGCATTTGGGAGGGCTATGAAGGATGAAAGTGCCTTTATTCTGGGGCAAGGGCAATTGATTCAGATGTAGATTAGTTGAATAACATTTTCAAGGATTTTTTGTTCGGCAATACCTGCTAACCTGCCGCTCTCCCTTTCCCTCTAAATATTTATTTCTCACTCGCTTTCTCTCCGAGGCGTCGATTTGGAAGCTCAGAGACCTGAATAATCCCTACCAATATTTCTACCGTTTGCAGTTGTGAATGTAATGTAGTATAAAGTGTGAGTCTACCAGTGAAAATGCTTCGATTTCACATTTTTCGACTTTATTCGTCATTTTTTATTATTAAAAATGATATTACCAGTATAACAATCTCAGTGAAAAGCTGCATTGGGTTTACATGAACTCCACAAGTTTCTAAACCTGACGATCATGTTCTTTTTACTTTACTTTTACTTTTTACTTTTTAGTCATTTAGCAGACGCTTTTATCCAAAGTGACTTACAAATAAGAAAAAGTAACTAAAACTATAAGTTAAAACTCTATAAATACTATATATGCACATTTAAGAAAATGGAGAAATTAAATAAAATGACAAATGCATTCAACAACATTTCAAAACTAAACATTTAAATGAAAACAGAAAATAATGTTCTCTATCAGGATCTCACAGACTAGTTCAAGACGATCCACATTCACTACATAGTGACCTAGAAATAGTGCAGAAATTCTTCTTTTTGTGTAAACTTTTATTTTGTACTATTTAGTTTTGTGCTAAAACTTTTCTAGGTTAAATTAGATTTTCAATTCCAGATTTTCAGTGTTGACTTTTGAACCCGACTGTGAGTGTTTCATATTTTCATATTCTTTCCTTTATACATTATTTTAACAGTTTCTGGATGATGTCTAATATGAGTTAAGCCTTTTTATGCTTCATGCAGCACATACACACATTTTTTCCCCTCCAGCACGCTGTATTTTGATCAGATCTTTTTTCCAGTACACATTATGAATGTTTAACATATACCCCGTAATTTAGGTCTTAAGCGAAAGAGCTGAGAAAGAAAACACATGTGTAACAGTATATTGATGCGGGGAGTTCTTAAAGTGACAGTAGTCTAATATTCCTGTTGTCTGTCATTCATATTCATCTCTCACTGGTCTTGACAAATTCCCTTTTGTAGCTTTGATAAGAAGAAATATATATTTAATTTACACAGTGAAGAATATGCAGTGTTTTTATACATTCATTTACTTTATACAATGTATGTAGCATTGACATATTTGTTATACTGTAGTGCTTGTAATGGTAAAGCTATTTACAAATAAATAAATAGACAAATAATGTATAACCCATAAATACAGGTATTTGCACTCACCATGGTAACAGTGTCATGTGACCTACGACATCAGAGAGGAGTCCTCTCCCATGGCCTCATGGGATAGAAAAGCTGGATACAATTGGATACATGCTCCAGAATCTCAATCAATGGAGATAGTAGTACATCCGGGTATTTTTTGACATTTGTTTTATGATTGGGTGTACTGACACATTATCATATAATATTTATATTTTGTATTGTTTTTAGTAAGTTACATTCTATCCTGCTGCTTAGATAAATGTGTTTATTTAAATTAGTGGTGGGCCGTTATCGGCGTTAACGTGCTGCGTTAACGTGAGACTCTTATCGGCGATAAAAAAAATATCGCCGTTAATCTATTCTCAAAGTTGGGTTGGGAGCTGGGTCTATACTACGCAAGCTATGATGACTTTCACCCTGATATTTTAGCGCGGATGTATACCTAGCCGAATTGCACTGTAGGGGGCGAGAACGAGTCTTCGAACTAGAGGCTCGCAGTCCGTGATGGACAGATTGTTAACGGCTGGTCTATGTGGTAATACAATCGGGCAGGACATCCAAACACTCACCAATCATTCATCAACCTCAAATATGGCTTTTCATCTGAAAGATGTATGTAGTAGCAACTTTACATGGCCGCTCAATATGATGTTAACCTAGAGAAATGTGCGCTATTGAAGTGTTTGTGTGGAAGCGCGTTTGCTGCAAGACAGGCTCCGGTGCGCTCACTTGCTCTTAAAATCTCCGTCATTTTTGGTCATACAGATAAAAGTAGCCTAATACATCTTTCGAATCTGTAAAGACTCTACGTTTATTTGCGTGCACTCAGAATAACAACGAAACGTTGTGCTTTTAAGCAAACAGAATGCGCTTTAGGTCTCATGTGAACTTGAGCGAGAAACTTAGAAACTCCGTCTTTGAAAAATATATCTATGGAGAGTGAAATTTCTAAAAAAAAAAAAATAGAAGACGTGTGTGTTAGCATGGATGATTTACATGAAATTTAATCTGTGCAACACTGTGCATAATAAGTTGTCTTTCAGTTCAATATAATAACAAAAAACGACATTTTGGGCTTACTTACTTTTAGTCATTATTTGGGTAGCACACATATTCTGAATGCCTTCGGCAGAATTCAAATGAGCCATTTTAATCTAGATTAATCTAGATTAATTCCAAAATTAATCTAGATTAATCTAGATTAAAAAAATTAATCTATGCCCACCTCTAATTTAAATGCACACTATACATAAGGCAGCGGTTCTCAATTCCAGTCCTCGCGCCCCCCCGCTCTGCATATTTCATATGTTACTCTTATCACTTCAGATGTTTGTTCTATTCGAACGCAAGTGCCCTGCGAAGTGGACATCACAGGATATTCCTCCATGATTCCAGTTCGAAGCGAACGTATATATTCCATTCAAAGTGCATTGAAGTGTGCAAGACGTGAATTAAAATTGTATATATTTACAGAGGTATATGATGTCACACTCGTCCGTGCGTGAAGACGTCGCGTAGCGCAAATCCATGAATGAATGTTCAGAAATAAAGTACACTTCAGCGGATTTCCCTGCTCAGGGAGTAGGGAGCAGTGGACCCTGTGTAGGGAGCAGTGGACCCTGTGTAGGGAGCAATAGACACAGTGTAGGGAGCAATGGACCCTGTGTAGGGAGCAGTGGACCCTGTGTAGAGAGCAGTGGACCCTGTGTAGGGAGCAATGGACCCTGTGTAGGGAGCAATGGACCCTGTGTAGGGAGCAATGGACCCTGTGTAGGGAGCAATGGACCCTGTGTAGGGAGCAATGGACCCTGTGTAGGGAGCAATGGACCCTGTGTAGGGAGCATGTCAATCGGAACACAGTTCATGCATGGAGCGCACTTCTAACAAGCTGATTATCTGAATCAGGTGTGTTAACAAAGAGAGACATGCAGAGCGGGGGGGCGCGAGGACTGGAATTGAGAACCTCTGATATAAGGGAAGTGGGCTTGTTCTGGGTTGTATACTGACGTAGGAAAGCTCTTCATTAATTACTTCCAGGTAGGTGTGTTGAAGCAAGTTGGTGCAGGTTGGGACACCCCTTGTGGATAGTTTGAGTTAACACTTCTGGACCAAACCTACGCCCTTGGTGTCTCTCTCTGGGTGGGTGGATGGATTGATCTCCATCAGTACTAATCTCTGAGAGCTCATGAGGCTAGTGTGCTGTCCAGTCAAAGTCATGGGTATTACAGCACAGCAGTTAAATCAGGCTTTAAACCAGACGACCATGACCTGATCCCGAACAGCTGTGGGATATCTCTCTCTCATGCTCTCGCGTTCTCGTTTCCCATCAGAACATGCTCTCTTGACACAGAGACACACTCACAATCAATCACAAGATGTATTTCCCGTGCGAGCCGTTATGAGCTGATGTACATTAGCTGCAGGATGTGGCGTGCTATGATAAGCTCTTTTCCTGGATGACGGTGTATGGCACTGGCCTAATTCTACTCTGTGTGGGAATAACCACTTCCCGTGTGTGTTGTCTTGCTGGTTGGTTGAGGGACAAAAGACAAGAAGTGCGAGCACATTTGAAAATCCTACAAGTCATGACACTCCTCGTGTGTTTTATTTTATTTTTTTTGTCCAGAAACAATTGTCTCATTCAGTGTACTCGGGCACTTCCTCCTAAATGCTTGCCTTAGCAAAAAAAATGGGACTTTCCGGACTTCGTCCAGCAGTTCGTTCCTAACTCATACTGATGTATCATATTGATCTGCTATCAATATTTCATGAAACTGCAAGGTTTTCTGGTCTGCAGAACTCAAAGCAATCCCACATTGAGTAGATTTGAACAGCACACTAATGGAAAGTAATGTTTGTGTGTTAGCCAGATGGTGAGCAACATGTGTGTGTGTTTTGTGGATAACTGTGTGTACATTGTGTTTATGTGTGAGTGTTAAACCAATAAGCCACGAGAGCATGCATCTTTACAATACTGTAGAGAGAATAACATGCCACAATGATATCATTAATGATTTGCATATTTATGTTCAATGGTATTAAAATGGTTCGCTAAGGCATTTTGATTAATAACGTTTGTGAAAACTGTGATTAATTATATTTGTAGGGTTTTTTAAGTTTTCTACAGTTTTTGAATAATGTAGAAGATTAAAAAGTGAAAAAAAAACACTTGATTTAAAAACAGAAACATTATTAATGTTTTTATTGTCACTTTAGATCAATTTAATGAATTCTTGCTTAATGAAAGCATTTTATTTGATAAAAAAAATGAATATAAAAATCTTATTGCCCCTGCACTTTTGTATGATAGTTTTTTGGAAAGTTGGTCAGTTTGTTCAGACTGGATGGAGGGATGGATAGATGGATGGAGGAATGGATAGATGGATGGAGGGAGGGATGGATGGATGGAGGGATGGATGGATGGAGGATGGAGGAGGATGGATGATGGAGGGAGGGAGGGAGGGAGGGAGGGAGGGAGGAATGGAGAGGAGGGAGGGATGGGATGGATGGATGGATGGAGGGAGGGAGGGAGGGATGGATGGAGGATGGATGGAGGGATGGATGGATGGATGGATGGAGGGAGGGAGGGAGGGATGGATGGATGGATGGATGGATGGAGGAGGGAGGGAGGGATGGATAGATGGAGGGAGGGATGGACAGATGGATGGATGATAGGGGATTTTGAATGAACTCCTGTATTTTTTGTTATAAATAGGTTATTTTCTAGTATTTTAGATGCACTGTGTTTAGTGTAAATTTGTGTGTGTGTGTGAGTTTGTGATGTGAGTGAGTGTGTGTGTGTGTGTGATGTGTGTGTGTGTGTGTGTGTGTGTGTGTGTGTGTGTGTGTGAGTGTGTTGTGTGTGTGTTATGTGTGTGTTGTGTGTGTAGTGTGTGTGTAGTGTGTGTGTGTGTGTGTGTTGTGTGTGTGTGTGTGTGTGTGTGTGTGTGTGTGTGTGTGTGTGTATGAGTATGTGTTAATGCCAGTCATACGGACAGCACCATCTCCATGGCTCTTTCTGACCTGTTCCATAGTGTAAAGTGCTTCTGAGACGTCCTCCCTTCTCTCTCCGTCACATTCCTCCTTCCGGTCTTTGTGTGAGCTTTTGCTCTCTTCCAGGAATTCTCTGGGAGGAAGAACAGTCTTCCTGCTCCGATAACACCTCAGTTGCCCTCTCTGTGGGTCTGGGGGAAAACGTTTTATGTATATTTTAACACACACACATCCACATGTCTTACACTGTCCGGCATCCTGATGCTTCCTCCACTTTACATGTCTGAATGTTTTGTTCCATCGCCTATTGTACGGTATTTTATTATTAGTTGCAACCTTTTTAATAAGCAGACCAAAGCATTAAATATAACCTGACTGTATTGTGAAGGTGGGCTTGAGTCAGCTAGATATCATCAGATAATAGGGGTGTAGTGGTGCACAAAAAATATGTAGATATATTTTTTTGGGGGAGGGGGTTAATGTTCGGTATGTTTTTGGTACAGCAGGGGCAAACTGTTTTTTTATAGTGGTTTGACTGAACAAACTATCTTTTTTTAAAGGTTTGCATGTATTGCTGCAACTAGTCACAACAAATACTGCCGTTTATGGAGCTGCTATAATTATGGGAAGAGATATGAAGTACTTACATTTTTGGATGCATGTTTTATTGATCTCCCTTTCTAATCCTCTCTGGGGGTTTTTTAACGCACATACATGTGCCGGTGTCCTGACATTTTATCCTACCCTTCAGATTTCCTACCAGGGTTTACTGCTCATGCGCACATCAATATTGCATAATTCTTCTCATGCTGAACAATGATAATTACTGTATTGCATTACTGTAAGGGGTAGGTTTAGGGTTGGGGTTGGTGTAGACGTTATTAAAACACAATCTAATAGGTAGAAAAAAATAAATATTTATTGTTGGTTTCCGGCCATAGCTGTATCCTTTCTTAGCCACAACTTGGTACACATATGAAACCAAAACAGACCCATGCCAACACTTTTTGGTACGGATACGTGTACCGTTACACCCCTATCAGACAATATCAACACATTTTTCTGAATAACAAGACATTTTTAGGGCTGTCAATCAATTAAAAATGTTAATCAAATTAATTAGGCCTATGCTATATGCTGCATAATTAAATGAATTAATTAGTCTGTTGGTGGATAAATGCTTTATTTTGGAATTTATGTATGGGTTAGAAGACATGATTAATTTTTCATTTCTTTTATCCTTTTTTTATATATAATTAGGCACATTAACTTTTCAGCCTTTTGACTTTATTTGAAAGGACAGCGGGGGGGAATGTGATCTGACATGAAGCGCATTCGTAATATCATTACTCCATGACTCCTTTTTTTTGACTATTTTGAATAAAAGCCTGATATTTTTTTATGTGCAAAACCATTTCTACATCCTCAATCGTGCACATTACTGCTTTGAAAGCTCAATTCGATGATTGCAAAAGGTTGTCGAAAGCACTTACAGTACTAATCTTGACAGTAAAAACATAGTAGAAACGCTCCTTGCCTTCGAGTGGACTCTAGATGTTTGCACCACTTTGTGTATGGCACTCGTTTTGATAAAATGCCCCCTAACACGACATCCCTCATTTTCAGCGGCAGCAGAAATGAGCCTCGGGATATGAATGCTGGCTTGTTTCCGAGTGTAAATTTACAAAGGGCAACTAATCCTGATTGGGTTATTGGAGGCTTTTGCATTGCTCACAAATAACCGTGGAACCTGAGATGAAACTAATAAACGAGGTGAAGCTTTCGAGTTCGAACCGCTGCTCTTTGCAGAATGAGGTCAAAGAAATTCATCCTACAATGAAATGCAGCTGCCCGAATATATTGCTGGTTGTGTGAAAAGGTAAGAAAGTACTGTGGCAATTGACACACAGCCATGTACCCGTTCCTAATATTAAAATAAGTCACAATGGCCTTTTCAACTTTTCCAAATGAAAAACTATTGTGGCAAATTACACTGACTGTAGCTCAATTGTTCAAGTACTTTTCTTTCGGTCCCTTATAATTGCTTCATTGTTACCATGTAATTACAGTTTTAAAAGGTCCACGAGACATATAATGATTATTAATAATGTAATCCAAGTTTTATGGCATTAACATTTCAGTTCACACCCCCCCAGAAGCCTGAAATCTCTAAGTGAACTAACATATGCAATTACTAGTACTGTAGGATTATTTCTCATAATACTAAAAGTCCTGGGTATTGCATATTATAGGCAGTCATTTGACTGTGAATATTACATTAATTAATTCAAATAATCAGCTCAACTATTAAAATGCATTTGCTATAGTTTCATAGTACATCGTTTTTGTTTTAGTGTTTAACTCCATAAATTATTGTCTTCAGTAAAGGACTGTGGTGTCATAAAACATTAATTAAAGCTTTATAATTAATGATTGTATGTTGCTAAGGACATTAATGCTATCCTCTTTGGCCCTTGCTTGAGGATAAGAGGGAGTGCCGTAAGGAAGGATATCCTGGGTCAAAGGTCGTGGTGTGAGCGCAGGATTTCCTCTCTTCGCTCTGAGACTGGGCAGCCGGCCCAGCTCAGTACTGCTGACTGTGTAAAGTCACACACTAGGTCTATTCATACACACACACACCTAGGACCTACTCTATTTCTAATAAACATATGAAAACATATATCCTCTCCTGCCACCCACTACGGCTTTGCCTTCAAATATTCCCTATACTTGATTTGGTATTCTGTAAATCATCAAAACAAGACATGAAAGATTAGACACAATTCTGAATTATGCTTCCACATCTCTCTGTCTATATGTTGTGCATAAGTCTTTTAGTGCATAAAAGAAGATGGTTTAAAGACAGTTCTTTCTATCTTTTGCTGTAGTGTGTCATATATCAGTTTATATTTCCAGACATTCATTTTATCATTTATTGTAATAATGGAGTGAGATGGACAAGAGCCAGTTCCACACAGAGATCTGATCTCACCATCATCCAATCCATCTGTGATTACATGACAGACTAAACCCAGACGAACCGTAGCTAATAGAAGATAATTGATAAAGTGCCTAGAACTGTTAACAGCGCTGTAGCTTTGCTTTGTTTCTTGACGCGTCAGTTCTTCTGGATTCAGTCTCGGTTTATTCATATAATCACAGACAGACTGATGATGATCAGATCACATCTCTGTGTGGAGCACTGAAATCTCACTGCATTACAATTAATGGCAAAATGAATGTTTGGAAATGTAATCTGATATTTCCTACTGACACACGACAGCAAAAGATAGAAATAACTGACTTTAATCCATGTTTTTGTCGTTGAATATACTAATGATCTGAAACGTTTGCACTGTCTGTGTGTTACATCTATTGTTGGTAAAACAGTAGTTAGTGACAATGTTGATTAAAAATAGCATTAAAGGTCCCATATTGTCAAAACTAATATTTTCATGATAGCTGCGGTTTAGGGGATATGTGACGATCATATAAGTTTCAAAACATTCAATCCACAGCCGTAAATTAGCTGTGCTTTTTCACGAGCCCTTGTGACTCATTCATACGAATCACTCATACAAATGCTTACGATTTTTAATAAATCTAATATTTGTACGAATGACCTACACCAAACCCCGCTGCTAAACCTATCCGTCACTGGGTTTAGACAAATCATAGAGTGAGGTTCAGGATTCAGAAATAAATGACATTTTAAAAAATATCTTAAAAAAAGAAAACAGTTCTTTTAAATTTGAATGATATTTCACAATATTACTGTTCTTACTGTATTTTGGACCAAATACAGCCGAGGCTTTGAAAAGCAAAGACTTTTATTTTAGTGTAATTTCGTTTCGGCCTTGGTCACTCGAATATTCATAACAATAACTATAACTATAAATGTTAATGCCTTATCTGACCTGGGGCACAATATAAGCCAGGACTGCCTAAACTAAATGAGTGCGTTATGCCCCTGTGAGAGATTGTATTCAGCCTCAGTAAAACTGACATTCATGCAGCTCACTCAGAAAGATGGATTCCAGCACATCCATTTGGCAGCGTTCCTCTTTGCTGTAAAACATGGAGGCTGACAAACAGCACTTGGGTGATTTCACAGAACAGTTTTCCATCAGGCGTCCCCAACAGCTGCTTCACCTCTTATATGACCCTACACTGCATCAGAGCTGTCACACACTCCGCTCTGCCTTCAGTCAAAGTGTTTTTGGAAAGACTTAAAGGTTGTGTTTTGAATTTGTGCAAAAACAGGAGGAAAGAAAACACTGCTCACCCACAGCCTGGCTGATGAAACTGAAAGTATCGCTCAAGTTATCCTAAAGAGTTACTCTGATTATTATTCATTCAGTTCTGTTTGGTAAAAGCTCTGGTTAAAAGAAAGCTTTAGTGCGGGAAAGACGAAAGATTCGCGTTTATACATCAGAGACTGAGAGAAAGAGATAGACGAGAGCTTATGAATATAAGAAATGAGTTTTAGCAGTTTTGAAGCATAAACACACAAATGCATTTTTAAGTGGGACTCGTCAGATTCTTTTGCATAAAATTGGTACCAGGCATATAGATGCAAACCCTCCGTGGCTAATGATGATTCTAATGCAATGTTTGTTCTTGGATTGAAATCATCAGCTTTCACCACTGGGCTTTGAACATTTGCATTTTTGTGTTTTGCATTTACATGTGCTTTCATTTATGCTTCTGACAGCTGCTCACTTATGAAATCTCATGAAAAACAAATCTGTTTTGATGCCTTTATACCTGAGGATACACAAAAGTCGATTTCTTTTCTCTTCAAAATGTCATCTTTTGTTTTTGTGTGTTTATTTATTTAAGATTAAGTACTTATATTTTTTTTACATTTCATGTTTTCATTCTCAAATGAGGATTAATTGAATGTTTTTTCCGTGGTTGACAAACTCATTTGACATTGAAGCAAGAGGTATTGTTTTTATTTATTTATGATTTTCCATTTAAATTCAAACTTCAAAAAACTTCCCAGTTTATGGTAGACCTATGTTGCTAGCTAGCGATTGGTGATCGCCTCAGTTATAGTATGTCAAAATATGTTCATCCCTTTGAACAGCGTGCTTCATCTTTTTCTGTCTTCCTCTTTTGATACATGATGCTTTAAGCTGGAGATTTGGTTATTGCTCTTCAAAGAGAAAATGCTCTCTCTCTCTCTCTCTCTCTCTCTCTCTCTCTCTCTCTCTCTCTCTCCTCTCTGCTCTCTCTCTCTCTCTCTCCTCTCTCTCGTGCTCTCTCTGCTGCTCTCTCTCTCTCTGCTCTCTCTGCTCTCTCTCTCTCTCTCTCTCTCTCTCTCTCTCTCTCTCTCTCTCTCTCTGCTCTCTCTCTCTCTCTCTCTCTCTCTCTCTCTCTCTCTCTCTCTCTCTCTCTCTCTCTCTCTCTCTCTCTCTCTCTCTCTCTCTCTCTCTCTCTCTCTCTCTCTCTCTCTCTCTCTCTCTCTCTCGCGGTGTTTAAATGTTTCAATTGAATTCTCAACTTTGTTAAGAAATGTTCATAAAAAAACTGGCCTTCAATCTTTAAGATATGTTTATTCATTTAATCTAAGAATTTATTTAATTTAAAAATTCTTTCATCAGTTGCGCCGTGTTTTACAAAGATGGTTAATCTTTCTGAAAGATAAAGCATTCATAACTCTACACTGCTGCTTGACACGCTCGTTCAATTCTGCAAATGTGGAGAAATATTGTGTTTTTGTACAGTGAATATTTTAGTAAACACAGGAATAAAAACAAGTTTGACATTTCGCTAAAGAAACAACACTCTAATAAGCACATAAAATGTATAACACAACTAAATGTCAATCTTTAATAAGATGGAGTTACTCCACACTAATTTAAATCTATTTAAAAGCAATGTAAAAGTTTAAAAGCAATGCCATTTTAATAATGTTTTCCCCATGGAGAACACATGCAATGTGGCCTTAAAATGAAGAGTATTTTTACTGAAACTGAAGTATGAGAACTCACACTTTAAGACACTTTAAAATACTCTTTAGTCAGGCAGCTTGGTAGGATTTGTACAAAAGTAAAACATCAGTTACAATCATGTGTTTCAGTAGTATCTGTGTAGCTTGCACTGTAGATAGGTATTTTATCAGGTCAAGTAGGCCTACAGCTTGACCATAGTTGAACTACTTTATTCTTGTTTTGCTAATATCTTGACAAGTTGATCTTGTGTGCGACATGTGCTGTTCGTTTTGACCATTAATAGAGTTTGCTGCATGCACAACATGACTTGCGTTTGCATGTTGGTTAGGATTCAGTCTTAGCAGTGTGTTAGCTCAGATTTGTATCATCTCCATCACACGGCCAGGAATTGTTGACAGCAGGGACCGTAATGAACACTCGCCAAGTGCCACATTTGACTTTGAATTGGCTTTGACAAATACCAGTGGCCTGAAACTGTATAAGGAACTGCTGGTTATTAATAGTTTAATCTGTCATGAGAATATTAGTTTGAATATAGTTGACGTGAGCAAAGTGAGCTATTAAAAAAAAGCCTGTAATCATCTACTAAATAAAACATCTGTCTTGCATCAATCTTATTTCAGAAATGAATGTGGCAACACATATGGTGAATTGTCCTTGCATTAAGCCTTCACAACTCAAAAATATGAAACATAATCACAATGTGATGTGTTCAATTTTTGTGTCAGGTGCAATTTTATTATGATGGAGCGATTATGCTGAGAAGACCTGAACTGTTTGTCACTGGAGGAAAAAACCTTTCAATGACTACATAATGACTAGGGCTTGGTACAAAGACAAATTTCATGATTTGATTTCAATTCACAATTCGATTCCATTTTAATCGATGTCAATTCATTTGGACGCACTGTACCTTATTGCCTGTCTTTTTTCTCCAAGGAAAAATACATCTCTCTCAACTAATGCGATTGAAACACTGATTGAGTGATTACATGATGCATGATACATTCTGTAAATTATTTCTTTCAACATACCTTCAGATGTTCATTTTGTGCTAGTAGAGAGGTTCATGTGCCGCTTGAACAGAGGCGCTACAGCGTTCTGTCATGCCACGTTAAAGAGCGCCAAAACTGATTTAGTCTTTGAAATTCATCAGAAAATTGAAAGCTGAGACTTTGTTGCATATCAAAAGTTACTACGTTTATTGCATTTATTTAATATTTGGAGGTGTGCTGCAAATAAAAAAAATTTCTATGCATCAACTAAAAACAGCATAGATTGATTTTTGGGAAAAGTACATTTCTTACCGAACAAGATTATTAAGGCTGAGCTGAAAAAACATATTTTAATAAATTCTCATGAACCAGTATTGATTCTTAAATCCGTTCACTCTTCACGAGCAGGTGTGTCAAAGTTAATTCGGGACCCTGGATCAAAGCGAGCGCTCTCTGAGAGTTTGGTATATTCACCGGCTGTGCTGTCTCTGCATGAGGGCTCAGATCTGTTCTCTAAACTACACCTGTGTGCAGGAGTCACCTGTCCACGCTCCACCTTTGCCCGCCTGCTGCGACTCCATGCATGTGGGACTTCATCTTTTTTATTCTTTTTTTCAAAGGCTGAATCTGTTTTATTCATGCACAGACCATCAAAGACAAAGATCTCTCCGAAACAATGATGTATCTCTCTCTCTCTCTTTCATTCTCTTCTCTCCATCTGTCAGACACGTTCAGAAAGACATCCATGAATGGTATAACTCAAGGCCATTCCGAGTATTGCTCAATTATTTATCAAGCATGGAAATGCAACTTGATTGAAGTTCCTTTGAAGTATGGACATCATTTCTCACACTGAAGGACTGTATAAAATCATCATTCGGCTGCTATACAGAGCGCTCGCCCCTCAGGAGCAATGAGTCCCATTTAAATCTGTTTCAATTCTTTAGCACTTTCTCTGTTCGTGTTAAATTAGGCCTGCGTAGTGCCATAATAGAGGAAAAGAGTCAGATTATTACGAATGCAACTCCATCAACCCCTTTTAGTTTATCACTACCTGGTTATGTTTAGTGCATATTAAAATTCTCATACTGAATCCCAAAAGTCATTATACGTGATGTATTGTCATGCCAATAGCAGGCATTTCCATAGCCAATTACAAATATGTATATTATTGAGCAGTGGCTCTGTGTGCCGTTCTCATTGCAGCACACACACTAATGTGAACCAACAGCATCAGCGTGGAGAAAATCTTTGTCTCTGTTATGGCCAGACAGCATTCTCATTCTACCGCAATGAACTCTTTCCTCTAAGGACACAAACAGAGACAACAAACCCCAGACTCTTCTCACACGCACACACATCGACATCACTGAGATAGATTAATGACCAGCCTGATGTGATCTCAATCCCCATTACCGCATGTTCAGTGTTGTTATCCATTCATTTGTTAGCCGGAATGATTTGAGCAAAGCTCAACTTTGTGTCTCAATGAGCCCCAGGAGAGGCGGAATGGGATTTTTCCTCCTGAACTCCCTCAAACAGTGTTGCCCTTTCACAGCTGATCTGAGGCGACGCGTGCTGCATTGGTGATTTCTGACAGGACAGTATGGGATTTATATTTTATCTTTCTGTTATATGGTCACCTGTTCCTGAAGTCATGTCAGACATGTGATGCATGGCTTGTGTTCTCCTCTAAACCAGTGCTAGTCAGGAAACAAGCAAAGCGCAGCTGGTAACACTTTAGAATCAGGAACACTTATTCACTGTGAACTACAACTTTCTCTCAATAAATTCTGATTAATAGTTAGTAGGTAGTTGTTAAGTTTAGGTATTGGGTAGGATTTGGGATGTAGAATAAGGTCATGTAGAATAAGTCATTAATATGTGCTTAATAAGTACTAATACACGTCTAATATGCATGCTAATAATCAACTAGTTAAGAGACCCCAGAATAAAGTGTTACCACAAAGCTTTTAGTTTAACCACAGTTTTCAGCAGCAAGGTGTAACATTGCTAGGTTTTCAGTAGCAAAGATAAGCTCCAGAGCAGAGCTGACAAACTATACACCATTTTATTCCCTGATCATTTTTATGATTTTTTTATTAGTTGTTTGGAATCAACTATAATCCTAACTAGGAATTTATTATTATATCTTTTTTTTTGCAAACACTTTGCAGTAAGGTTCTATTTGTTAGTGCATTCGATATCATGAACTTTTTGGACCCGTTTTGTCTTGTTCTGCCCCTGTTTCTGTTCCTGTTTCCTTATTTGGTCATTTTCCTGTCCTTGATTAGTTAATTATGATTCCTGGCACCTGTGTTTGTAAATGATCCTGTGTATTTAAGTTCCTGTCTGTTCCTTTCTTGGCTTTCGGGTCTACTAGTTGTGTTTGTGAGTTAACTACCGGTTCTATGTTGGGTTATCCCTGTGTTTCGTCATTAAAGACTGTTATATTTATATATCCTGCATTTCTCCCACAACTACGACTGTTACAGAACAACTAATGTTAGTTTATGCAACTTAAAATAGTAAAATATGTTTGTAAGATTTTTTAACGGTTTTGAAAGAAGTCTCTTATGCTCACCAAGGCTGGATTAATTTGATCAAATACAGAAAAAACTGTAATATTTTACAATTTAAAATAACTTATTTTCTTTTTTGTGATGGCAAAGCTGTATTTTCAGCATCATTACTCCAGTCTTCAGAAATAATACTAATATGCTGATCTGATGCTCTGTTGTGTGAAATTATAAATCATCTAGAGTAATAGATGTGAAAGCAGTGTTAGCTTTTAAAACAAACAGATCAAATATCACCTGCCTATTTTCATCAGTATTTCATATTTATAAAAACAGGAACTAACTTAAATATGGCAAGCTACTGTTTTTTTATTTTAATTGTAATATTTATTTATTTTTTGCTTTGCTTGTAGTGTAACTATAGCTACTTGTATTATTATTATTATGTCATTCAGCTGATTTTTGTCTATGGATTTGATAGATTAGCTAACTGGTTACACTGGTCATTGGTGGTTGTGAGAGTGTTGAGGTTAATAAAGCGTCGAAGTGTTTTTATATTTGATTTTGATTTCCCAATACAGTAATAGTGTGTTCAAGTCATGTCGGATACATTATATTTACGAGTTGAAGTCATTATTACGAGTTAGAAACGGGACATTTTCTTTAAGCCCAGAGTTTCTGAGTTGAGGACATGTCAGTGAAAAAACGTGTCGGATGCAATGGACGCAGCCAAAAACTAAAGATATGCAGCGTCAGTAAAGTTGTTGAAATAAATACAATTATTTATTTATTTTTGAAGGGGGGGGGTAATGTACAATAAAACTATATAACCTACCCATAAAAAAATATTATATTATTGTATAATTATAATAGAATATATAATTATTCAGTTAACATCACCTTCATAAATTAAATAAAAACAAACACAAAAAAATACATATTCTTCATTCATCATCTTATAGATGTAGAGTTAAAAAAATCATTGAATTTTATGTAGAAGTTCATTTTATGTTGAAGTTAAATCGCCATCTTGTTCCGACCATAGTGACTTAAACGCACCCGACATCATAATAACGACTTGTCGACTCGTAAGTCCCTCCATCAAGTGCATTTTTTTTTAAATATCGTTCATTTATAATTTCAAGTTAGATTAACTACAGAGCCTTTTTTGAAAGGTTTTATCACTGAAGGCTAGAACACACTAACGACTTGAACGATCTGAACAGACTTGATGCCTTTGTAAATGGTTTCAAATAAAAACTGGGCATCATGCGCTAAACAACTGAGAAACAGACCTTCAAGTCATTCTGAACTCAGCAACAAACTCAGACCAACATGTGCCTCGTTGCTTGGAAACATGACAAATGAAAACAATGTGTTCTGATATCAGCTCAAAGAATCAAACGTGTTTGAAGTCCTCCGACTGAGTTAGTGTCCGTCATATACTACACAGTTCACTGTGAAATCTGTCCACTCACTCTGCCCAGTATCTGCCGACTGGCTCGGGTTTGCTCCAGACTGCAAACTGAGACAAAAATCTAGGAAAAACTTGTGTAGTGCATTCCAGCATTTAGGAAACATGCCACATGATCCTGTCTGTTGCACAACTATCCGGAATGAATTATGTGGTTATGTTAAACATCGTATGTAGTATTAGATGTTGACCTTTCAAAACCTAGCTATGAGCAATAGTAACAGTAATGTAAACCAAACATGATAAATATTTGTATTCATGCACAAACCTTAGTTTAGATCATTTCCAAGTTTATTTACACCGGGCATTCGCTTCTCAAAATTCATTGTGAAAGCACAGCAGAGAGCCAAATGCATTTGAAGCTCATCTCACACACACACACACACACACACACACTCTCGCTCTTGGCCTATTAGAAAGTCGTATCTGTTTCAGTGTTGTATCTGCACGGTGGAGAAAGAGGAACATTTTGTACTGTGTCACGAATTGAATAACACAGATTCCTCCGGCAAGGCAAACACGGAGCTTGCAATTAAAAAGCAGATGCTTGGCAGGGCATATCTGTCATTAATGCATACATGTAAACACACGCAGAAACGCAGTCAGGTCGAGTCCAGAGGCCTATTCGTTTGTTGCTCCTGGCTGCATTACTGAGAGTCTACAGATGACTACTCAAGAATGTTTTCTTTTTTTCTCCCCAAAAATATACAGGCTGTTTACCCACATCGCTTTGACAAGATCTCTGCAATGCACACACAGAGAGTTCTGACACGGAGCCAGAGACACGTAAAATATTTACTTGTGTTGAGGACGTAAACAAGTGTTCCCTGTTTACTCATTGGGACCAGTCGCATCCTCCAGTTTTAGACTTGAAAGCGTGTGGGGGTGGCGGGTGGATGAGATGAGACATGAAGGAGAGGAACGTTTCGATGCGGTGGAATGGAAAATGCTGGTGGAGCTGTCAGATCAACACGCTCGTTCGAGAGGAATCGCAGCACGCCTCAATGAGCCTTTGGTCAGAAAGCGAATGAGGACACCTTACATCCAGAGCAGATACAAGAAAACAGACAGATGTTACACGCCTATCGGTTAAATCATGTGTGCGTTCATTCAGTATTAATGAATCCAACTCAAAAAAGAGCACTCAAGTCTTCATTAATCAGCCGTAATGTTCTTGCATATAGATTAGTCATAGTTGATTTAAGGTAACTGATCACTTGCTTTTTCTTCAAACTTCATTCAATTCAGTTCAAGTTTATTTGTATAGCGCTTTTCATGATACAAAACATTGCAAAGCAGCTTTAACGAAAATGTAAGTTTCTATTTTAAAGTTTCTACATTATGTTTAGAAGTAGCTTATCAGTGGTGACTGTCAAGTTAATATCCATATGACAAAAATGTACAGTAAAATTCACTGTATTCAGCACAAACTGTGCTACAATAATATGTGAGCAGCATGTGTGCAGTTTTTACTTTTGAGAAAGCCACAAAACACATACAGAAGGACGGGATGAACACTTTTGAGAACAGATGTGGTAGTCTAGAGTTTTTGCTACAATAACTTTTATAAACAACTATTAAAAAAAAAAACGTGCTCAATTATTCTCAATAATTATTCAAATACAGCATCCAATGGCAAGTCTCTAGCAGCAGACCTTTTCAATATTTAATGGTGCATTATGTAATATTGACGGCTAGAAGTTGAAATGGATACTGCAGTCTAGATTCAAAATATCACAAGGGTTGCCAGATTGAGGACACGCAACTGGAACAGGCGCAAGTGACAATGGTTGATCAGCTGATTTATCCATGTATTAATATGTCTCTGCTCGTAGAGCTATTTAGATGGATGTCAAGGCTTTTTAGATTGGGTATAATCAGCATTCTCTGGCCCAGTACATTTGCTGTCTTCTATGGGTGCAATGCGCTGTTTTCCGCCAACTGGCAACCCGTTGTGTCGAAATACTATTGGGTAACCCGGCAGTGGGCATGAATCAAACAGACCAAAACAAAAATACATTTAAAAGCAGAATAACTGCATTGTTTTTCAAAGAAACAATCATACAAACTTAGCATTGTTCAAATATCTGCAAACATGGTATTTTTATGCTTTATTAAAGTCAAAAGTCCTCATTCTGTATGTTCTGGTGATGACACTGGTGAGTAGTGCTGTGTATGAAGCCCATTAATGAATCTTGCGTTGGTGTCACGGTGGTCTACTAGGCTACCCATGAGTCTGTCTCTCTCTGTAATACTTTACTCTGATTCAGATATTGTTGTATAATGACCGTTAAACTGTATAATTAAGCGTTGTCCTTGGCAACTGTGGACTTACACTGCAATTTTCCCTGACAGCGCTCCACACACTTTGTTCTCACATAATAATTACACCTTGAATTAATATTTCATGTCCAGTTATTTATTGTGCATGTAGCGGTGTAATAAGTGTGATAGTGTACAGTGAGACAGTCATTAACCCTAAAATAAACCCTGGAGTGTGAGATAAGATCCTCTTACTGTACATTGTCACTTACTGATACACCTACTGTACCAGTTGATGCATTTGAGGGTTTGTAGGCTAGTAATGGATCAGTCTGTAAAAGAACACACAGAAGCATTGGTGCTCTAAGATGTAGTCATATTTGTGACCCTGGAGCACAAAACCAGTCATAAGGGTCAATTTTTCGATACCGAGATTTATACATCATCTGAAAGCTGAATAAGCTTTCCATTGATGTATGTTTTGTTAGGATATGACAATATTTGGCAGAAATACAACTATTTGAAAATCTGTAATCTGAGGGTGCAAAAAATCAAAAGATTGAGAAAATCGCCTTAATTTTCCTAAGTTCTTAGCGATGCACATTACTAGTAAAAAATTAAGTTTTGATATATGTGCAGTATGATATTTACAAAATATCTCCATGGAACATGATCTTTACTTAATGTCCTAATGATTTTTAGCATAAAATAAAAATCAATAATTTTGACCCACCGTGTATTTTTGGCTATTGCTACAAATATACCCCAGCGACTTAAGACTGGTTTTGTGCTCCAGGGTCACATTTGATTTGAGGTAACTGATCACTTGCAGTTTCTCTTCACACTATTTCATCATCTCTTCAGAGAGATTAGTAAAAAGCATGGATTTCCAATCGTATCCCAATTCTGCGCTTGACAGGAACTTTGAGCCTCGTAGTCTTTATTTTTGCATCCCTGTTCACAAGGCCTTAGGACAGGGTTCTTCAGATCTGTCCTTGGAGGAACACTATCCTAAAGAGTTTACCTCTGAACCTGATCAAACTCTCCTGCCAGTGTAACGGATGTATGCCAGTAAGGGCTGTGTGTAAACCTCACTCGACTGACGCTAGAGGCTGTAGCCTTTAGCCTTTAGCCTCCTTGGTAGAGCGCCCGCCTCCCGCGCCGGCATCCCGGGTTAGAGACCCGCTCGGAACACGAACGAGTTGTGGTGGTATGGATCCGGGAGGGGTTGTAACATTGGTGCCGTGACCCGGACGGGAGTGAGGTTTAGGGGGGTGAGTGTAACGGATGTATGCCAGTAAAGGCGGTGTGTAAACCTCACTCCCCTGATCTCAAAAAGAGGCGCTCTGCCGACTGACGCTAGAGGCTGTAGCCTTTAGCCTCCTTGGTAGAGCGCCCGCCTCCCGCGACGGCATCCCGGGTTCGAGACCCGCTCGGTGTGATGGTGCGGACCCTGGGGGGGTTACACCAGGAATCTCTAGTAATCCCGAAGATCATTACTGAAGCTAAAATCTGCAGGAAAGTGTTCGAAAGCTGAAAAATGCTATCTAGGCAACAGTTTTCAAATGCAGCATAAATGATAACAGCAACATTTGAGTGAATCTTCTCAGTGGTCAAACACGATATGACGGTCAGCTGAGTAGTGAGTTGCAAGCGTGAATTAGTCGCATGCGATCAATTGTTTGTGTTTGGTGTGAACGCACCCTTCATTGGCGATTCGCTTCATTCTATCGCATCACAATCAGTGTGAAGATGTCTTTACAGCCAAGCCTTTAAATGTTGACTCTCTCATACGAAGCTTTTGGAAGTGATATTGAGATTGATGTTGGGGACTTGCTTTGTTCAATTAATTTGGTCTGATCACTGATCCCATACTTGCCTTTTTTGCAACAATATCCATGATAATGTAGGATATTTATCACAATATTTGTCACAATAGTGATTTATAGAGTAGGTTTATCCATTAAGATGCAACATATTCTGCTTTTAAGTTAATTGAAATTGTACACATCCAGTCTACGGAGATGCCTTCATCTGATTATTTTTCGAAGGCAGCATGAATGTATGTGATGGGCCGAAGGAAAGAAACGGAGCCTGAACGCAGATCAGATTGATCTCTTTTTTTGTTTTCCTTCTCAAATGTCAGTCCAACATTGGCTCTTGGAAATTGGAAATACGTGCCTCTACATACATTTCTGCGAAACTCAAAAAACATATACACGAATTGCTGCAGTTTCCAGTTGAAATGAACACTAGAGGCAGTGAAACTCTGACAACTTTTATTCCTTTTCACACAAAGTGTGATTTGAAGGTCCACTATTTCGATTAACAAAGCCTAATTTTAGCATAATTACTTGAAGAATATCATATTATGAATTCAAAACCATTTTAACATGCTGCGAGATTTGAAAACTGATACTTTTGAATGTGTCGTCACATGAGTTTTCTAGCTCGGTATCTCACACGGTACGGCGTTGCACTTGAGTGATGAAGAGCTCTGTTTTGAAACCTGTGAACCTATGAGTTACCATAATTCAAATCTGCATAATGAAGTTAAAGAGAGAGTTCACCCAAAAATGAAAATGCTGTCATTATTTATTCACCCTCAAGTAATTCCAAACCTGAATGAATGTGTTTGTTCTGAACACAAAGGGAGATATTTTGAAGAAAGTTTGTAACCAGGCTGTTTTGGGGCACCATTGACTTCCACAGTAGGAAAAAAATACTATGATCCAGAACTGCTCTGTTTACCACATTCTTCAGAATATCTTTCTTTGTGTTCAGCAGAACAAAGAAATGCATACAGGTTTGGGACTACTTGAGTAAATGATGACAGCATTTTCATTTTTGGGTGAACTATCCCTTTAAAATAGCACGGCTGCATCAACAAATGCATTTTTTCACTTTTGCATTTGTTAACACTATCAGCTAGTTTTAGGGTTGGGTTTGGTGTAGGGGATTTTCCAACACGATAAAGCATTACATTTTAGCGACACTCATATTTTAATTATGAACCACCGCAATACGTACCTGAAGCAACGTAATACAAACCCAGCAATACGTGCCTATACCAACATAATAAAACGTTTCAGGGTCACGTATTGAACCCGGGTTTAACACTGGACTTTTAACTTTGAAACTGCCGCTAAACACGCAGTAAGGTATGCAATTACAGTGTTGCAGATACGTAATTCCAATGAGAGTGGGTTGTATCACAGATGTCACTTTTCCTCTCTATAGAGGCTGAAAACAATGGCACCCGATAGATGTGGTTGGTGGACATTTTTCATGTAAATGTAGGTTTATGCCCTTTTTTCAACTGATCTTATTGCTAGATCAACATCCATACTCAAATCACCCGTATTTTTGTGTACATACCCTGAACAACCCGTCTGCACATCCCTCCTATTCATATCACTATTTATTAAGTCCCAGTACACTGTTTTTTGCACATCCTATTGTTTTGCACATCTTATTGTTTTGCACTTTTTATATTGCACATTTTACTCTTATTTCTATTTTTTTTTACCATATATATGCTCTTGTGTTGTGTTACTTTTATATAATTCTTATTTTTTATTCTTCTGCACTGTCCACTGAGCGGACCTGATTTGATTACATTTCACTTCTGATTATACCCTGTATAATTTATTATGTGACAAATAAAGAACCTTGAACCTAGAGAGAAACTAGTATTATGTAATGTAAATATTCACTTGCTTATCATCAGAGGCCTCTGTGTTTTTATCAATAGACTTCCTTGCTGCCGCAGAAGCCTGTAAACACTAACTGAGAAGTCATTGGCTTTAAGGGCAGCCAGGTAATAAGTCAGCGCTCTTAAGTCTTAAGCGGAGTCCCAGAGCCAGGTTTGAAGAGCCCTGCCGTAACTTTCATGCTTTAAAAGGGTGCTTTAATGCTGCCCCTGTTGACTCTATTCAACCTCCTATTCTATCCTAACAGTTAAAGCCAATTATATTTTCAAGTGTGAGTTTTAAATAGTCATTTAACTTGTCAGTGACCTGAATGTGATTTTGTTGATTTGAAAAACGTAATTCGTGGGTTTTCTGACTAGAGTCGTGCAGGTCCGTACCAGAATACATCAACAAATTGTGGACTGGACTATTGAAACTGTGACATTATAAATGACTGTGTATAAAAGCAGCGCGGTAAAACCATTAAGCTGTCATTGTATTATATCCATGCTTTCACCTTTCCTTTCTTCTCATTTCTCTTGTTTAAGCCCTTAATGCTGTATGAACTTGAGCAGTGTTGGGGTTTTCATTAGCATGGTAGTTTTTTTTATATAAAGGACAGAATATTTTCCAGCAAAAACATAAATATGAGAGAAAATGACTGCTATTTTTGTCATTGTATTATGCACACAGCTACAGGCAAGCAAAGGAAATGATCTCATATGAAGCGTGAGTGAATATTCATTTGGTTTGATTTCTGACCCCTGCGTGACACTTTACTTCTGTTTCAACAGTATCCATATGCATCATGTATAATATTCATTACAACATTGTTTTCAGCTATGATTTATACAGTAAATGATGGTGTTTTCCGCAAGCACTGCTTGAGATACTAATAATTGTTGTGTTGTCAAAAGTACTGATACTTTAGTACCAAGGCCATATTTAAATTGAAGAAATGTGACTATGCCAGCCTTTCTGTACATGCTGCTTTCCAACGCTCCTGTGCGTATTTGTGTGAGCGCTCTGTAAAGGTTTCTGTTAAAACAGGGCTGCGTTCAGCCCCCAAAAAACGGTGCAAGACGTTTATTAAACGGAAACGGTGGTGCGTTGAACACTGCTCTGATGACGCAAGTGTTGCAACTATGGCAGCTGAGAAGGACATTCTTTGTGTTCTTTTTGAAGAATGTTCGAGCCTGATGAAATCAGTATAAATATGTGTTTAATACTGCAAAATACACTCGATGTTACAGTCACTGCCCTTGCCGTCCAGAATAAAACAGAACATCCCAATCGAGTCAAGGGATTTGTGGAAACTGTGGTTCATAATTATTGTGATCCAACATTTGCCTCGTATTTCAGGATGAAAAGACAAACATTTCAGGTGAAGGATAATCCACTTCTTACCTCCGAGACTGTGTTATGATCTATATGACCTATGAGTGTTAGGCTTATCATTATCACTGTTGTTGTGCTATGATATTGTAATATTTACCATTATATAATCAGAGGAGCATAGACAAGTTTATGAACGTGTCACTCCACAATACAATAGCAAAATATATAAATATGTAGTGTTTTTATGTAACATGAATCCGTGTCTAGCACACCTTCCTAAGGAGAGGATATGGACCAGAAGACATTGTAATTACTACATGATATTTAGACAGACTTAAAGAAGTTCCAGATCTATACTTGTGCTCTTATTATTTCAGTTATTTGCCTTTAATGTAAATAAACATGTGCAAACAATATACTTGCTCTTGTGAATTTATTTAGATGTTAATTACATTTACTTACAAATTCATCATCATCATGTAGATATGCTCTGTTACTATAACATTTTAAAGATAATCATGTTTCTAATATCTTCAATTGTTGCGTATACCGAGCTGCAGCGGACACATATTAAATGACTTCACTTGGACCATTGTGCGAGCGGTCTCTTTAATACCGCGTGGTTTATATATGTCGCTGCTGATTGGGCTGACATTTTTGACACAGAAACCAATATCGTTCAACCCGGAAACCGTAGCAAAACGTGTGAGCTTGAACGCACCCCAGGTTTTTGCAGACTTGTAGCCAATCACAGGCATGTTTGTTGAACATGTGACTGCAGTGACCAATCAGAGGTTAGTCAGAATCTGCTCAATATCTGCACAGTCACAAATCATTTCTTTATAACCAATGCATTAAACAATGTAAACATAAGATTCATTGTGCAGTAGATGGATTATTTTTATTACAATGTGAGTTTTCACTCAGTCTGTATGTAACTTTGTTCGCTTGTTGACTTGTATATAACCCATTCAACATTTAAATAAAAAATATTATTTTATTATTTTGACATACTGCTATATGGAATTAATTTTATGTCAATAAAAATGAACGTAACTTTATAAAAATGAACTGTGGCTTTATACGCAATATTTTCGCGTACACAATTTAGCAAACTATATACAACTATATTAACTTCTTATTATTGAATTGTAAATAAATATCACATTTTTAAACTGGTCAGTGTTCAATCATGAAGCCCTACAAGAGTGATTTCTGATAAACTGTCTGATAAAAAGAAAGTCATGTTTTAGAGAAGAAGAAAATCTCCCACTGACGATCAAAGCTGCTACACAGTACAACTTTCTACTTCGAGGACCTTAGAAATGTAGAGGAGAGAAAATACAATATTTCTCTTTCAAATGTAGTGAAGTTCAAGTCATAAGTTTCCAGAAACAGTGAAGTACAGATACTCAAACAGTACAACACTCAAGTAAATGTACTTAGTTACTGTCTGCCTCTGATATATATATATTATCATGTATATATTTTTATAGTTAAATAAAACCGTTAGAACCATGCAATTTGACTGGTTTAGGTACTGACTGCTGATATTTTGGTATTCTGACAACACTAATTTAATATATGAGATGCTCACTTCACAGCTTCACTGCCGTTATCTTTTATTAGAAGCGTATTATGCAGTAAACGTCTCGGTTACTTGCGTAACCCCCGTTCCCTGAAGGAGGGAACGGAGACGTAACGTCAGAGTGACTGACTAATGGGATCTCGCCGGAGAGCCCAATCACCTTCGAGTGTTAACAAAACAAGCCAATGACAGCTGGCGTGCGTGTTTCGCCACGCGCACTCCGCCCCGCGGTGCGGGTATAAAAGGAGAGCGCGTGCAAACGCACATCAGTTTTTCGCTGAGGAGCCGAGACTGTGTGCCCCGGCCGTACAGCGGTGGTACAGCAACTATGGCGACGGGACGTTACGTCTCCGTTCCCTCCTTCAGGGAACGGGGGTTACGCAAGTAACCGAGACGTTCCCTATCAGTCAGTCACGTTCGACGTAACGTCAGAGGTTCAAGGTTCAAGGTTCTTTATTATTTGTCACATACACAATCATACAGGGTATAATAGGTAGTGAAATGTTAGTCAGGACAGGTCCGCTCAATGGAAAGTGCAAGAAAGAAAAATAAAACATGATAATAAAATAAAAATAACATAAAAGCAATAAAAACTATGAAACAAAAACACGAGAGAGTATATATATATACAAATATGGTGAGAATGAAGTAAGAAACAAATAATGAAATAAAATAAGGGGTAAGATGTGCAATGAGATAAAGTGTGCAGTGCATGAGAATGTGCAAATGGGTTGTACCGGGGATGTACACATAGCAGCAGTGTGGATGATGGGGAATAATGGTTGTGATTACAGTTTATTAAGTTGAGTCCTGTGGATGTTATGCTGCTATGAGACTGAGTTTAGGAGCCTGATGGCCTGGGGGAAGAAACTCCTCCGCAGTCTTTCAGTTTTAGCCAGCATGCTCCTGTAGCGCCTGCCAGATGGCAGTAAAATGAAAAGATGGTTACCGGGGTGATTCGAGTCCTTGATGATTTTTGCAGTTCTGCTTTTGCAACGTTTGAGGTAGATGTCCTGCAGAGAGGGGAGAGTAGACCCTGAGATGCGCTCAGCTAAGCGCACGACTCTCTGCAGAGCTTTGCAGTCCTGGTTTGTGGCATTATTATACCACACTGAGATGCACTGAGTCAGTACACTTTCTATGGCCCCTGAATAGAAAGTTTTCAGGATAGCTGGTGAGACCCTGAATTTTCTCAGCTGTCGCAGATGGTACAGCCTTTGCCTGGCTTTCTTGACCTGTGTTTGGATGTGTGCAGTCCATGTCAGGTCCTCGGAGATGTTTACACCGAGGTACTTGAAGCTGCTCACCCTCTCCACAGGGGTCCCGCTGATCATAAGAGGAGTGTAGGGCTGCAGCTGTCTCTTCCTGAAGTCTACAATCAGCTCTTTGGTTTTGCTCACGTTCAGAGAGAGACAGTTGTCCTGGCACCATGATGTAAGTCTCTCCACCTCATCCAGGTATGCGGCCTCATCATTGTTGGAAACGAGGCCCAGAACCACAGTATCGTCAGCAAATTTAACAATGGAAGTGGAGCTGTGTGAGGACACGCAGTCGTGGGTGTAGAGAGAGTATAGCAGGGGGCTCAGGACACAGCCCTGTGGGGCTCCTACATTCAGGGTGATGGAGTTGGAGGTGAACTGGCCGACTTTCACCACTTGTGGTCTGGCGGTGAGGAAATCTTGGATCCAGTCACAGAGTGAAGTGTTTAGGCCGAGGTCTGATAGTTTGACAGCAAGCTTGGTGGGGACTATAGTGTTGAAAGCTGAGCTATAGTCGATGAATAGCAGCCTGACATAGTTGCCATTCTTGCTGTCGATGTGAGTGAGGGAGGAGTGCAGTACCTGGGTGATGGCATCATCAGTAGACCTATTTGGCCGATAGGCAAACTGAAGAGGGTCCAAAGTAGCAGGGATGGAGGAGCAAATGTGTTTCTTTAGTCGTTGAACAGCATGACGTTGACAGTCGTTGAACAGTCGTTGAACAGAGTGACTGACTAATGGGATCCCTTGGAAAACGCCACTATTGCTGACCCCCTCCAGTGCTCTGCAGAAGCCGGCAAGTCCCCCCACACCAGCTGGGATGGAAGATAGGACAGGGTTTAGGCAGAGATAACCGCACTGCTGTTCCGCTCAGTGGGTAGAATAACACTGGGAAAGCGTACCCCAAGTAGGGGGAAACGCTACGGAGCCACATCCCACATAAGGAGGTATCATGTGGAGATTACACGTATGGACTGGCCAAGGGCAGTACCACATACGGGAGTCTCTGATGTAGACCCAGCCCGCCTGGGGTGAGATAGCTACACAGCAGAGAAGGCAGAGGGTTCTGCCAGGGAAGACACGGGCTCACCAAGGGGGGGGAGCCGTACCGTGGAAGAATACACATGTGGGATCACCAAGGGGGAATCACTACACATGGGCACCTAGCCCAGCACAAGGGTTGACCTTGGGCAACGTACGAGTACTGGACCTGGCATCTGGTGCTCCGCCACACCTGACTGCCGAGGGTGCGGGAGGAACTTCAACAGGGTTCGCCGTGGGGAACTGAACTGAGAAGCAACAGGGCGCACGTATCCGGTCCGTAGAGGGGAATGGCGCAGCAAGCGTGATTGACACCGAGCGGGTTTCAGTGTTACTGGCCATCTGAGACAAGTACACGGGAGGACACTGGCTCTATACGGAGATTGTAAAACCTCGCAAACGTATTAGGTGTCGCCCAGCCGGCAGCTTTACAAATGTCTGCTATTGAGGCGCCTCGTGCCAAAGCCCAAGAGGAAGCAACGCCTCTCGTAGAGTGTGCTCTCACACCAAGGGGGCACGGTAAGCGCCGGGCCTGATAGGCCAAGACTATAGCCTCCACTATCCAGTGGGCGAGTCTTTGTTTGGAGACAGCTCTTCCCTTCTGCTGTCCTCCGAAGCAGACAAAGAGCTGGTCTGAGGTCCTGAAGCTCTGCGTGCGGTCCACATAGATGCGCAAGGCACGAACGGGACAGAGCAGAGCAATGGCTGGGTCTGCCTCCTCCCGGGGCAGCGCTTGCAAGTTCACCACCTGGTCCCTGAAGGGCATGGTGGGAACTTTGGGCACATATCCAGGCCGGGGTCTCAGGACAACGTGAGAGTCAGCCGGCCCGAATTCTAGGCACGAATCGTCGACCGAAAATGCTTGCAGGTCCCCTACCCTCTTGACTGTGGCCAATGCCGAGAGGAGCACTGTCTTTAGAGACAGAAACTTAAGCTCTACTGACTGCAGAGGCTCAAAGGGAGCCCCCCTCAAGGCCGACAGGACCGAGGGGAGATCCCAAGAGGGTACCAGGTGAGGGCGCGGAGGATTTAGCCTCCTTGCCCCTCTGAGGAACCTGATGACCAGGTCGTGTTTCCCCAGAGACTTACCGTCTACTGCATCGTGGTGTGCGGCGATAGCGGCGACATACACTTTGAGGGTGGAGGGAGACAGCCTTCGCTCCAACCCATCCTGCAGGAAAGAAAGCACGACTGCGATCGGGCATCTACGGGGGTCCTCCCGGCGGGGAGAACACCAATCGACGAACAGGTTCCACTTCAGCCTGTAAGCTTGTCTCGTAGACAGAGCCCTGGCAGAAGCGATAGTGTTTACTACCGCTGGAGGTAGCCCACTTAGAACCTCCGCGTCCCGTCCAAGGACCATACGTGGAGATTCCACAAGTCTGGGCGCGGGTGCCAGAGGGTGCCCCCTCTCTGAGAAAGTAGATCCCTCCTCAGAGGAATTTGCCAAGGAGGGGCTGTCGCGAGGAGCATCAGTTCTGGAAACCACGTCCGGTTGGGCCAGTAAGGCGCCACCAAGAGGACTTGCTCCTCGTCCTCCCTGACCTTGCACAGGGTCTGTGCGAGAAGGCTCACTGGGGGAAACGCATATTTGCGTAAGCCCCGAGGCCAGCTGCATGCCAGCGCATCCGTACCGAGGGTCCCCTCGGACAGGGAGAAAACAACTGGCAGTGAGACGTGTCCGGGGAGGCAAACAGGTCTACCTGAGCGTCCCCGAAGCGTCTCCAATTCAGCTGGGGTACCTCGGGGTGGAGTCGCCATTCTCCCGGAAGGGCGTGCTGACGTGAGAGCTCGTCGGCTGCACGATTGAGCTCGCCTGGGACATGAATGGCGCGAAGCGACCTCAGATGCTTCTGACTCCAAAGGAGGAGATGGCGGGCGAGTTGCGACATGCGACGGGAGCGTAGACCGCCCTGCTGGTTGATGTACGCAACGGTCGCAGTGTTGTCCGAACGGACCAGTATATGCTTCTCGTGTAGCAGCGTTCTGAAGCGGCGCAGAGCAAGCTATACTGCCAGCAACTCGAGGCAATTGATATGCCACTGCAGCTGGGGCCCTGTCCAGAGCCCCGCGGCTGCGTGCCCATTGCACATGGCCCCCCAGCCCGTGGCAGAGGCGTCTGTTGAAACAACAACGTGCCTGGATACTTGCTCTAGGGGAACTTCTGCCCGAAGAAAGGCAAGATCCGACCATGGGCTGAAGGTGCAACGGCAGGACGGGGTGAGTGAGACCCGGTATGTGCCGTGGTGCCATGCCCATCTCGGGACTCGGTCGTGAAGCCAACGCTGAAGCGGTCTCATATGAAGCAATCCGAGCGGCGTGATAGCGGCTGAGGATGCCATATGCCCCAGGAGCCTCTGAAAATGTTTCAGTGGAACCGCCCTCTTGCGCTGGAGAGACTCCAGGCATCTCAGCATTGACTGAGCACGCTCCTCTGAGAGACGTGCTGTGAGGTTGACCGAGTCCAACTCCCTGCCGAGAAAAGAGATCCTCTGCATAGGGGAGAGGTTGCTCTTTTCCCGGTTGACCTGAAGCCCCAACCGGCTGAGGTGCCCGAAGGGGAGGGCCTACTGGTATGCTCGCCCTTTGTACGCAAAGCGGAATCGAGGGAGTAAGCCCTTAGCGCGAGGTCCGTCGCTGTGCGCAGTTCCTGCAACACACCTGGGTCAGCATCACCCTCGTGCAGCTGTTTCAACGCCTTGGCCTGGTGGACCTGCAGGAGGGCCATGGCGTGCAGGGCGGAAGCGGCCTGTCCAGCAGCACCGTAAGCCTTGGCCGTTAGAGCGGACGAGAACTTACAGGCCCTGGACGGAAGGCGTGGATTACCCCTCCAGGCGGCAGCGCCCTGCGGGCAAAGCTGCATGGCAATGGCGCGCTCGAATGGGGGGACCTCCACATACCCCTGGGCCGCTCCGCCGTCGAGGGTGGTGAGGACGGAGGAGACATCCGGGAACCCCAGACGGTGCGATGTGCTCGAGGAGTGAGAGGCCCGCGGAGACGCACTCGACGGGGAAGCTCTCACTGTGATCCTCAAATCACCCTGGCCCTGAGCCGAAGTAGTCCTCCGTCCGGAGGAACTAGAACAGGGCAGAGCAAGGGGGATACCCCCACGTCTAGCGAGGAGGTATCTGGAGCGCAACATCGCTATGGTCATGTTCCCACAGTGAGAACATGACTCATCCACGAACGCTGCCTCAGCGTGCCTAAAGCCCAAGCACGAGGGGCAGCGATCGTGACCATCAGATGAAGTCAGGAACCGACCACATCCAGAAACGCACGAGCGGGAAGCCATCTTTAAAAAGACGCCCGTCGCTCGTGGAGCTCTTTTAGATTTGCTCTTTTAGTTGAAAAACTCTCTTTCAGCAGCGCTGAAGCGCCGAGGGGAGGTAGCAACGTGATCGCTGCTTCTCGCGAATCCAGCACTGGACAGCAACCTCCGCTGACGCGCCGTAACACCAACGCTGTAGTCTTGCTTTGCAGACACTCAGAGATTTGCAAGGCTCGGCTCCGAAGCGAAAAGCTGATGTGCGTTTGCACGCGCTCTCCTTTTATACCCGCACCGCGGGGCGGAGTGCGCGTGGCGAAACACGCACGCCAACTGTCATTGGCTTGTTTTGTTAACACTCGAAGGTGATTGGGCTCTCCGGCGAGATCCCATTAGTCAGTCACTCTGACGTTACGTCGAACGTGACTGACTGATAGGGAACTGCTCTTACATGAGATCATCGTGACCATATTTGAAGCACTGTACTGTATATCATGAGTTTGTTGGCAGTTTCTGCACAGCTTCCTCAACAGTGAGCTGAAGCAGGTCACCTGTTCTAATGCTGTAACGTGTGCTGAGTCCAGCAGAAATAACTGGAGTACACAGACAGATGAGCTGCTCTCTGCACATAAGCCCTTACACAAAGCAAATTAATCTCTTCTCTTCCTGCAGTTCCCTCATAAACCTTCCTCTCTCTACACTTGTTTAGCTGCACGCTGACAAAATATTTGCTTCACAAACCTGTAAATTACAGCGTTAGACAGCAACAGTGCCATATGCTGTCATTAAGCATTGTGCCGTGACACTGCGAACAGAAAAATGGATGTGTTTTATAATTTACATGGAAAAAACCTCTGAATATAGCCTCAGGAGTCACAGGAAAACGCTGCTTTTTGAGAATAGAAAGTCAAATGGAGATTTCTAACGTCTCTCCGGCCCTGAAAATAGAGATAATGTCACATGCCCATGTTTTATGTAGTAGTATTTATTTAGAAAAGTGTTGTGTATTGTGCGTGTGAGTGTTTCTGAATGCAGAAGATGTGTTTTGGTAGAAGACAGAGTTTTGTGATAAGATTTTCCACAGTGAGCAAGGGTCTAAATGTGCTGGATAATTCTGTTGGTTACAGACAGCTAGCTGAAAAGAGCTGAATGGATTTGGAGCTCTGGGCTTTAAGAAACACAACAACACACTGTACTGTCGCTCAGATAAGCAGCTGTGTGTGTGTGTGTGTGCCTGTGTGTGTGTGTGTGTGTGTGTGTGTGTGTGTGTGTGTGTGTGTGTGTGTGTGTGTGTGTGTGTGTGTGACAGTGTGTGTGTGTGTGTGTGTGTGTGTGTGTGAGTGTGAGTGTGTGTGTGCGCGCGCGCGCGCGTGTGTGTGTGTGTGTGTGTGCGCGTGTGCGTGTGTGCGTGTGTGTGCGCGTGTGCGCGTGCGTGTGTGCGCGTGTGCGCGTGTGTGTGTCTGTGTCTGTCTGTGTCTGTGTGTGTGTGTGTGTGTGTGTGTGTGTGTGTGTGTGTGTGTGTGTGTGCTTGTGTGCTTGTGTGTGTGTGCTACATTGTGGGGACCAGATGTGACCCTGGAGCACAAAAGCAGTCATACGCAGCACAGGTATAATTGTAGCAATGACAAAAATACATTGTATGGGTCAAAATTATAAAGTTTTCATTCATGCCAAAAATCATTTGGATATTAAGTAAAGATCATGTTCCATGGAAATATTTAGTAAATTTCCTACCATAAATATATACAAATTTAATTATTGATTATTAATATGCATTGCTAAGAACTTCATTTGAACAACTTTAAAGATGATTTTCTCAATATTTCGATTTTTTTGTACCCTCAGATTTCAGATTTTCAAATATTGTCCGATCATAACAAACCATACATCAATGGAAATATTATTTATTCAGCTTTCCGGTAATGTATAAATCTTAATTTCGAAAAATTGGCACTTAACCCTGGTTTTGTGCTCCAGGGTCACAAAAGTCCCCACAAGGACAGTAAAACCTGACATGTTTGACATTGTTGGGATGAGCCTGCTCCCTTTCAGAAGGGAAAAAAACTATTAAAAATAGTCAATGATGTTTATCTGAAAATGTATCAATGCAAACAGGTTTTCTGTAAGGTTTAGGTTTAGGGTTAGGAGATAGAAAATATAGTTTGGTCAGTATAATAGTGATAGAAGTCTATGGAAAGTGCCCAGAAGTGCATTGCCTTGCCTTGCCTGTGTGTGAAGGCAACACGTTTCACAAATTCCATTAAACGTCTGAGAGGGATGCTTTGAAAGATGTGCAACAGATGATCATTTCCACTAAAACTTCAATTAAACAAAAATTAAATACATTACAGTAAGACGAATTGAAATGGTCTTCTGTGTTAAAGTCAATGAGAATTTCTGTCCACGACCCATTTTTGCATCTTATAAACACATTTACAAATACAAATATTTACAGATATTCAGTATGAAATTTACATATTAATTGTATATTATTAGATTTATAAATGCATACATTTTAAAATTAGTTTAATTTTATAATTGTAGTTAAGTAGTTTTAGTTCAGTTTTAGTCAGATTATTCCTAATTTAAATTGTATAAACTTCTTTCAAAAAATTTTCTACATTTCTGTCTAATTTCAAATGTTTTCTCTAATTTCTGATTTTCTAACTTTTTTTACTCTACGTGTTTATATATTTAGTATTTATGTTTTATTTTATTGCAGCTTTATATGAATAATAAAAGCTATTTTAGTAGTTTTATTTAACACTGGTCCGCAGAAAATGAATATTTTTTTAAATGAAGTGCAAATTGTTATATTTTGATTACATAAACTCTATCAAAAAATGTACCTATGAATTGTTCAGACTTTATATAAGGACACACACACAAACACACGCACACACACACACACACACACACACACACACACAACACACACACACACACACAACACACACACACACACACACAACTACACAAAACACGCACACGCCACATAACACTACACACACAAACACACACACACACACAACTACACACACACACACACACACACACACACACTCACACTCATTTGTAATTTGATGCATTATAGGCCTACATATATTGTTAATTAAAATTGAATTGAACATAGAGCATTTCTTAAAGCCTGAATTATACTGATATGTGTGTGGTGATTTGCTGTAAGTAAATTGAAAGTAATTTGTATAAATTAATGCAAGATCCATGTATACAGTCTGCAAATATAATAATCCGTAAATGTTCTGCATGTAGTTAATTGCATGAGTTTTAAAGCCGTTACCATATGGATCTGTGCGTACAGTGATGTGTAACTGCATCTCCAGACCTGTCTTGTTTTCAGCATATGTTCACTCCCCGTGACTGTGTTCACCGTATGTGTATTCAGTATACAGGTGTTCAGTGTCACAGTCTAGCTGTAAAGTGTGTGTGTGTCTCTGTCTCTGTCTCTGTCTCTGTGTGAGTGTGTGTGTGTGTGTGTGTGTGTGTGTGTGTGTGTGTGTGTGTGTGTGGGCATGTTTATGTGGTTTATGAGGACACAAATTTGTATAATGACATGGGTATGACTGGTATTACAAGGAAGGTGATTTATGAGGACATTTTCAGTGTCCCCATAATTTAAAACGCTTATAAATCATACAGAGTGGTTGTTGTTGGGGGGAAAATAGAAATGCACCATCTCCTGTGAGGGCTAAGTTTAGGTGTAGGGTAGGTGTAGGGCAATAGCACATACAGCTTGTACAGTATAAAAACCATTACGCCTATGAGAGTCCCCGTAAACCATAAAAACCAACGTGTGTGTGTGTGTGTGTGTGTGTGTGTGTGTGTGGTGTGTGTGTGTGTGTGTGGCATGTTTATGTGGTTTATGAGGACACAAATTTGTATAATGACATGGGTTGACTGTGTATTACAAGTGAGAAGGTGTTTATGAGGACATTTTCAGTGTCCCCATAATTTAAAACGCTTATAAATCATACAGAGTGAGTTTTTTGGGGGGGAAAATAGAAATGCACCATCTCCTGTGAGGGCTAAGTTTAGGTGTAGGGTAGGTGTAGGGCAATAGCACATACAGCTTGTACAGTATAATAACCATTACGCCTATGGAAAGTCCCCGTAAACCATAAAAACCAACATGTGTGTGTGTGTGTGTGTGTGCAGCTGTACTAATGCCTTCCAGCTTTGACTTGATATGAATTAAAATGATGGCGATAAATAGGGTTGCCAAGTCTGTGGTTTTACAAGCAAAATGATGCTACATATAAACTGTTACCGTGGCTTGATTATATATTTACTTAAAGGCTGGTCAATTGGATAGATTTTTTGTTTATGATAACAGGTTATGATAACTGTGTATATGATTGCAGTACAGCAGATTTAAGGAAAAACTAATGAGATGCCCGAGCGGCATTTTAAGCCATAAAAACACTGACACTATTTTAAAATATATAAAACAGTCTTTTAGTTAAATTCTGAGGCAGTGTTGCATGAAGAGGGCAATTCTAGAATGATCATTCAGTAGACATAAAAAAATCTATATAATTAAGCATAATTAGTACAGTACTGTAGCCAATATTTACTTGTGCTCAGCATTTTTTGTGCTCATTAGAGTGTGTCGTTAGCAACATGCTAACTCAATTCAAATGAACTGTGAGTCAAGTCTCTGTTAGGTGCTATCTATGTAGTGTTCCAAGGTTTCATGACTGTTCGGATGCTTCTTGGAAGGGAGATATCTGACGAGGGAGCAGGAGACAGAAAGGCTTTTAGATGCGGAGCTGGTGTGTCAGCAGAAATAAGGCAATTAAGGCTAATAGGCTTACAGCTAAAAGCAGCAGGGTGCTGTATGTATTTAAATTTCCCAAATAACCCCCTATTTCCCCAAGCATTACATTTTCTTATTTTGTAAATATTACACTAGATATTCCAGTGATTATATTGACTTGGTCAGGATAGGTTTTTTTATAGGTTGAGAATGTGCCGTTTTTTTTAACTTTATTTTTATTGCTCTCTATACTCACTCTAGCATTGAAAAGTTTGGGGTCGGTTAGATAAAAATACTCATATACTCATATTCAATACTCATATTCATTAAAATGGTTAACAGTGACAATAACACCATTTATAATGTCACAAAAGATTTCAAATAAATGCTTTCTATTCATCAAAGGTTTTAAAACAATTGTATCACAGTTTCCACAAAAATATGAAGCAGCACAACTGTTTAAAACATTGATAATAATCAGAAATGTTTCTTGAGCATTAAACCAGCATATTATAGTGATTTCTGAAGATCATGTGACACTGAAGACTGGAGTAATGATGCTGAAAATACAGCTTTGATCACAGAAATAAATTACATTTTAAAACTTATTAAAATAGAAATGATCACTATGACAGTTTTTAAAGTTTTTTTGTCAAATAAATGCAGCCTTGATGAGCATAAGAGACAAACGCATTAAAAAATCATACCAACCCCACATGCAATATACCTACAAATGTGAAATATGTGCATTTTGAGATTGGTTCGTTTACTAATGGCAGGAGTATTTATCCCGTCAGCCTCCTTTGACAGAGATTAAAGCTCGATTGGGCTGTCACTGCATCAAAGAAAACTATCTAAATAATTTAACATTACAGCCATCTGAGCTTTGCATAAATCAGTCTATTGATGAACGTGACCGTTAATTTGATCACTTTTGTTTTTGAGCGCTCGGCCTCCCTCGCCTCCTCTGACAGACTGCCTTCAGGGATGTCTTTGTTACACAAACCTGGCAACCCTGGAGATAAACCTCTCTCTCTCTCTCTCTCTCTCTCTCTCTCTCTCTCTCTCTCTCTCTCTCTCTCTCTCTCTCTCTCTCTCTCTCTCTATCTATCTCTCTTCTCTCTCTCTCTCCTCTCTCTCTCTCTCTCTCCTCTCTCTCTCGCTCTCTCCTCTCTCTCTCTCTCTCTCTCTCTCTCTCTCCTCTCCCTCTCTCTCTCTCTCTCTCTCCTCTCTCTCTCTCTCTCTCTCTCTCTCTCTCTCTCTCTCTCTCCTCTCTCTCTCTCCCTCTCTCTCTCTCTCCCTCTCTCCCCCCCCCCCCGTCCAGCTGCACACTCTCCTCCGGATCTGAAGCCAGTTCTTCCTTTTGAAGTGGAGCTGTGGTCATGGTGGTGATTATCATTACAGGGTTTACGCTGCTTTCATAACCACCTGCCCCCCCTCCAGCAGAAGAGGTGGACCAGACGGCTTTTTTAAATCATCTCTCGGCCTCTGCACAAAAAGTTTCCTCACACCTCCTCGCCCAGATCTCGGAGCCTCGTTCTGCAGGTCTTCTGAGGTGACTGCATCTCTATGTCACGAAAGCTTGCGAGGTTGCATCAGTCCAAAACTCTGCAGTTCAACATCTCTCTATCTTGATCCATCTAAGGAAGAGTTCACACTGACTTTGAGTTGCCAGAAGACGTTCCCACTACTGCAGTATGCAACTGTATAGTAGCTGAGCTATAGTTGTAAGCATTGAGTTGCATTCTGATTAAATTGTTGCATTGCCAATGGTTGCTATCACTCATATCGCCAAAAACTGCTTTGCTGCAGCAAATCGATGTCTGTGAGTGAAATTAGACAAATTATGTCATCATTTGATCACATCTTCAAGACTGTGTTTGTCGATCTTCTCCATGCAATTGCAATCGATTTCCCATTTTCCTAAAAATCGGAGGCTTTTAAGTAAAATAAATCAAATAAAATTAAATTAAAAAACAGCATAAAATTATCAGAAATTTCCTTGCTTTCACTTTTGATCAATTTAATTTATCCTTGCTGTAAAAAAAAAGTACCAACCCAAAGTTTTAAATGTAATTTACATGTATGCACTTCATAGTTCAGTAAATAGAAAATGAGGCTTTTAAGCTTAAAAGTATCATAACAGGTCAAATATGACTAAATCATAAGTCTTTGGAAGACATACAATGTGTTGTGTGAGGAAAAAGACTGAAATGTATGTTGTTATTCGCTGACAATCTCCCCTTCTCCAGCGAGCGAGCTGAACATACTCTGATTAATCAAAAGATTCATTTAAAGATCTGATTTAAAAGAACATATACTTATCTCAGAACGTTTGATCTGTTTCTCTTCTTGGAACAGCGCACAGGTCATACTGGCTAGTTTTATGATGTTGTTGTGTCATGTTAGAAGCTTGAAAACTGGATTTTCCCATTCGTTATTCATCCATGAAGAAAAATGCCATGCACCAGTCTTCAGGATTCCTCCCAGGAAATAAATGATAGCAAAAATGTTCATTTTTAACTTTAACTTTCTTGCTCCCCAGCAGGCTTTTTAATGGAGCACAGGTTTTTTAAATGTCATTTTGGGTGGATGTTATAGCCTACCCTGATGCACGAGGCTGTACATGCTCGCTGCCGTTTTATCAAAGCCTTCCGAAAAGGAAGAAGAAAAAATACATGCCGTCCACATTCATAATTTAGTCTTGTTTGAGAGATCCGTAGGACACACTGTACCTGTGAGCTAAATGGTTCAAGCAAAATGGTCTTCATGCATAATAGACAGAGGTTCTCACTTTCATTCTGTAATAAGATTATGTGCAGACACGGACAGATCACATCAAATGCTCCCTGAGCCAAATGAAAAGAGAGAGAAAGACAGAGAGAGAGAGAATGCTCTCCTCAAGAAACGACGGACCGAGTATGCCTTGCAGAAGAATAAAGAATAGGGAGCGCGTGTTTGAAGTCAGACAGCCTCTTCTCCACCGCAGATATTTGATGAAGGAGAGGTAGAAACACTAAGATAAGTCTCCGTATTAAATGAAGGAAAGTGAAATGACAGCGAAGGATTCGCAGCAGTAGGAACAAAGAGAAATGCAAGATAGACGAGTCCTACACTGGATCAAACACCATGGCTGAGAGTGAACATTGAGAGAGAGAAATATTTCCCATCCTTATTTTCCAGGCCGAGTTTTATTTCGGTTCACTTAAAGTGATTATTTTGTTAAACCAACATCGGAGTTTTGAATGTCAAATATAATCACGAGCATCATGCAGGAGACACATCAACAGTACAGCGAAGTCAGAACTAAAGTCGTGTTTGAGGATTCTTTGATGAATAAAACGTTCAAAAGAACAGCATAAAGAAAAATCACTACTTTATGAACAGTGTTGGGAAGGTTACTTTAGAAATCTAATGTGTTAAATATTACCAATTACCCTGTTTAAAATGTAAGAAGTAGTGTAACTACTGTACAATACAAGTGTATTGTATTTGTATTTGTAACTATTTCTGTTACTTTATTAAAGTAATGTAACACATTTGATTATGTTTGTAAATCTCTCATGAATGTGTTCAACTGTTAATCTTGTTTTAATCATTTAAAGCAAGCAGGGTGAACTTTACAGTCGAACTCAACACTAATTACTATCAGACTTCATCACTCGAGTTAAGATTATAATAATGTCATGTTAAAGCACAGACTTTAGCAGCTCTTTTCACTTTGAGGTCATTCTGAGGTTAAAGATTTCAGATCATAACAAGATATAGTTTAATATGATCAGAGCCCATTCAAAGTGAGGAGCACGTGATTTGGAGAGCGCTTAAACTAGACTTAACTCAGTGTAACTGTTCTTGGCTCTCGTTCTGTACAATGAAATTATGATTATAGCCTAACTTGCAATGTTTTTATTCACATTAATTCATGTTCACATGAAATATAAAGTCAGTCGTATGTCATGACCCATAAACAGACATGTTTTTATTATATTATTAGGTCACTGACCATCGCCCACTATAGATCAACATTATCTGTAAAGATGAGAATCAAGATATTTCATGATATAGTTAATTGTTTTGGGAATGTTGCACCCCCCCCCCCCCCCCAAAAAAATAACGAGTGCATGATGCCCCTGGCTATGATACTGTTTCTGAAATCAAATCTTTGCATAGATATGAAAGGAAAAAATTACATGTAAAAAAACAGTCAATCTTAAAATATAAAGCATATACATAAACCCAAATATGAAATAAAACGGTTATCAAACACGCATGCGATCCTAAACTCCTGAAACACCGGTGTCTCATATTTTAAAGCAGTTAATGCAGTTTTGTAAAGAAATCAATCAAATCTGTATATGTGTGAAAATATTCAGATGTAACCCCCTTTGCTATCGTTCATTTTTAATGAAGTAACTGTAATTTAACTACACATATTTTCTCTGTAACACATTACAGTTACATTTATTTCATAACTCCGTTACATGTAACTGGTCACTCCTCAACACTGATTATAAATTATTTAGCTGTCACTTTTGAACTGTACTATATACACTTCATGGTCAAGGCATATAATTAGCCAAATATTGAATTGAAATCTCTTTAAACACCACGTCAGTTTGCTGAGAGAATGAAGATCTGTATGCCTTGCAGTGCAAATGCTGTCTGATAGACCTTCTGTTGTTTATTGTAATGAATATTAAATAAACAACAATATTGACAAGAAAACGAGGAAAACACTTAGTGCTCTTAATTGGTTTCATCGTTCATTATCACTGATTGTTTACTCTAATAATTGCTTAAAAATACGCAGCAATGTTAATTTATCTGGGAAATGCTTGAAGGCTATGGTTTCATTTTATCATTCCTCATTTTCATAAAAGAAGGACGTTCAATAGCTAATAATTCTTGCTGCCGGCATTAGAAATCGTGACATTTTCACTGGTTTTGGTATTGACTCAATCTTAGATTTCATGACCACCTGTGTAGGGAAAGATTGTGTTTCACTTAGAGAAGTGGAATCAAGATTGTGTTTCCAATAAATATTAGTATAAACCATGTACCTGATAACCGAATATATCATTAGTCTGTACAAAACAGTGATTTCACAAACCTCGTGTTGACAGCAAAGAGAAATTAGCTTGGACTCACATTGATTTTACGCTGTTATAAAAGCACGTCCGCTAGATTCCAACATCAGGACCGTTTGTAATTGACCGCCGTGTTTAATAAACTAGTGCAGTCGATTTTCACTCGGATAATTTATCCCACCATTAGCCAAACATTGGGGCTCAGGAGATGGGGTTGTTTCTAATACAGACTCCATGGATGAGATATAAACTCAGTTATCAAGCACAGCAGTGTGTCTGCAAAATACTGTATGGAGAGGTCCCACGATAACATTCACATGTAGTCTTTAAGGCACAGTAGCATATAGAGACTTTTTAGTGTAATTTGGTAGCTGGTAAAACATAATCACCCAAAACTAAAATTGTCATAATTTCTTTAGAAGTCAGAGCTTTATTGCCGTGTTTGCACATACAAGGAATGTGTTTTGGTGTCACAAGCTCCCAGTACACAGAGAAAGAAACAATAACACACTGATCATAAAAAATAAGATGTGAATAATGTATATATAAGAATTGTGTGCTATGGATACAATAGAATAGGAATAGATGTAGGGCGGTATCAAATATGTTATTGCACATATTTTTATTGCACAATTAGGCTTATTTTGTTCCATAATGGTCCTGCTTTCACAACTGGTTTTAAATGAAAATCAATGGGATCCCATTTTAGTTTGCACCCCAAACCTTCTACTAAATGCCTTCTTATTGTTTTAACAGAAACGTCATATAGGTTTGGAACAACATGTTCATATTGGAGGTTGTACAGATCTGAAAAAGCACTGTTACAAGGCATGTGAAGATGCTTCTGAGAGTAATCTCGACCTTCAGCTTCTTCATATGTTTAATTAGGTGGCAGCAGAGTTTCAGATAGAGAAAGCATTCAGTTCTTGCTGCATTCTGCCATGAAATGCAAGTCATACCGCATTTATTCATGTTTCACTCAGAAATTGTTGTAAATACTGTCATGTTTTACACAGTCTAATAGATTCAGAAAGAACTAAACAGCTTCGATTGGAAAATATCTTATAACCAAAAACCACTTTGAGCATCTTTGTATTTTGGTCAAGAGTCATTCTTTGGGGTTTTGAAAGCATGATAGATACAGCTGTCCCTGGTCTATGTGCTTAGATAAAATGTTTTTAATTTATTGTTTTTCAAATCCATTGTTTTAACACCCAATGCCAAGAGTTAGAAACAGAGTGAGTTATCACATTCATTTAGTGTGTGTGTGTGTGTGTGTGTGTGTGTGTGTGTGTGTGTGTGTGTGTGTGTGTGTGTGTGTGTGTGTGTGTGTGTGTGTGTGTGAGTGTGTGTGTGTGTGTGTGTGTGTGTGTGTGTGTGTGTGTGTGTTTGTTTGTGTAAGAGATAAGAAAGTGAATGAAATGAGGATAGTCACCATTAAAGAGTGAAATTACATTTTAGATGACATCATTAGCATAATGGTGTCTTTATTTGATATAAAAGAAAGAGAATATATTATGTCTGCCTGTATTCCTAACACCACTTGTCTACCATACTTAACTAAATTAGTATGCTATTTACTGCTGCCTAGCAACCATTAACTGTTTGTTAATGTTAACTCATACCAATTTATGTATTGATTTAGGCTATCAATATGCAGCTTTTCAAATGCAATTTATAATGTATTTTATGTTTATAGTTGTATCTTATATTTAATTCAATATGCATTTATTATGTCAATTATGATTTAATTGAATCTAAATGTATAATTTATATATTTTTGCAAAGTCGTTATATATTTTAAGAGTTACGATTGGGATGAAATGGAATATTTAGTCAGCTGCTTAAAAAGACGACATTAAAGGAATAGTTCGCACACACCCAAAACACACACACACTAAAATAAATAAATAAATAAATAGCAAAAAATGTACTTAAAATGTACAAGTGTAATCATCCAAGATGTAGATGAGTTTGCTTCTTCAGCAGATTTGGAGAAATGTGTCACTGCATCAGTGTCTCAGCAATGGATGCCCTGCAGTGAATGGGTGCCGTCAGAATGAGAGTCAATGGATGCTCTGCAGTGAATGGGTGCCGTCAGAATGAGAGTCAATGGATGCTCTGCAGTGAATGGGTGCCGTCAGAATGAGAGTCAATGGATGCTCTGCAGTGAATGGGTGCCGTCAGAATGAGAGTCAATGGATGCTCTGCAGTGAATGGGTGCCGTCAGAATGAGAGTCAATGGATGCCCTGCAGTGAATGGGTGCCGTCAGAATGAGAGTCAATGGATGCTCTGCAGTGAATGGGTGCCGTCAGAATGAGAGTCAATGGATGCTCTGCAGTGAATGGGTGCCGTCAGAATGAGAGTCAATGGATGCTCTGCAGTGAATGGGTGCCGTCAGAATGAGAGTCCAAACAGCTGATAAAAACATCACAATAATCCACAAGTAATCCAGACAGCATCCAGTCCACTTCTTGTGAAGTAAAAAGCTGCATGTTTGTAAGAAACAAATTCACAATTGAGGCATTTAAACCTTCACTTCTGCCCAAAATGCCAAAGAGTCCATAATCCATAATAACACTCCCTCCAGTGAAAAATCCATCTCCTCCTGTCTCTCACATCACAACCATACCGACATATTTGTTTAGAACTGTTTTGGCCAGTTTTCACTTGTAAACGGTGATTGATCTGTGCATTTTTCTCTCCTGACTTGACTAATCAATTAAAGAAAGCAATATTATGGATAGAGGACTCATTAGAAGCAACGGTTTGAATTAAATAATATCTTAAAGATGGATTAGTTTATTACTAACATGCAGCGTTTCACTTCAAAACATGACACTTGATGGAGTGGTGTGGATTATTGTGATGTTTTTATCAGCTGTTTGGACTCTCATTCTGACGGCACCCATTCACTGCAGAGCATCCATTGACTCTCATTCTGACGGCACCCATTCACTGTGGAGCATCCATTGCTGAGCAAGTGATGTAATGCTATATTTCTCACTTTGATGAAGAAACAAACTCATCAAGTAAACTTTTCTGTAAGTTTCAAGGTTTTCACACACTATTGCTGGTATTTTGGCCCATTCCTCCATGCAGATCTCCTCTAGAGCAGTGATGTTTTGGGACTTTCAACTCCCTCCAAAGATTTTCTATGGGGTTGAGATCTGGAGACTGGCTAGGCCACTCCAGGACCTTGAAATGCTTCTTACGAAGCCACTCCTTCGTTGCCCGGGCGGTGTGTTTGGGATCATTGTCATGCTGAAAGACCCAGCCACGTTACATCTTCAATGCCCTTGCTGATGGAAGGAGGTTTTCACTCAAAATCTCACGATACATGGCCCCATTCATTCTTTCCTTTACACAAATCAGTCGTCCTGGTCCCTTTGCAGAAAAACAGCCCCAAAGCATGATGTTTCCACCCCCATGCTTCACAGTAGGTATGGTGTTCTTTGGATGCAACTCAGCATTCTTTCTCCTCCAAACACGACAAGTTGAGTTTTTACCAAAAAGTTTTTTTGGTTTAATGAGACCATATGACATTCTCCCAAGTCCTCTTTGGGTGCCCAAATGCTCTAGGAAACTTCAGACGGGCCTGGACATGTACAGAATGAAGCAGGGGGACACGTCTGGCAGTGAATTTGAGTCCGTGGGAGAGTCTACTGGATGGTAGCCTTGGTTGCCCAGAAGCTCCAAACAGCTGGTCATTCACTAGCCCCCAGTGTTCCAGAAGCTCTGTCACAGTTCTTGTGATCATTTTAACCCCGGTTTGATAGAAAGAACCCCAGATTCGAGGGAGATTATCCGTGTCTTGTATTTCCAATTTTCCTATAATTGCTCCCACATAATTCCTCCACGAAGCTGCTTACCTATTGCAGATTCAGTCTTCACAAGCCTGGTGCAGGTCTACAATTTGTTTCTGGTGTCCTTGGACAGCTCTTTGGTCTTGGCCATAGTGGATTTTGTGTCTGACTGTTCGAGGTTAAAGAAAGGTTCTTTATTATGGATAGAGCTATTCAAAAGACGGCTTTAATACAGGTAACGATGGAGGACAGATTAGCCTCTTAAACATGCAGTTTCAGGTCTGTGAAGAGCCAGCAATCTTGATGGTTGTAGGTGGCAATTATTTATTTTTTATCATAATTTGGAATTCAATTCTGTAAAAACCTTCAACTGTGATTTTCTGGATTTTTTTTTCTTATTTTGTCTCTCATAGTTGAGGTATACCTATGATGAAAATTAAGGCCTTTCTCAAATTTTGAAGTGGCAGAACTTGCACAATGCTGGCTGACTAACATACTTTTTTGCCCCACTGTTATCTTTTTGAATGGCCTGAAAGTGAGTTTTTATTTTGTTTAGTATTTTTTTGTGGGGGTGATTGAACTGTTCATTTTAAAGTTATTGTTTTGCATAGTTGACCTAACAATAAATTTAATCCCAATCCGAAACTCTTTAAATATTATGATAATTGTGCAAAAAAAATATTTATAATTATAAATTATCCAATTAGATTAAATGTAAATTTTCATTTCTGTGTGAACTATTTTGAGCAGATGCATCAATGGGCTGACCACACATACAAATAATCATATCCTATTATGGCTAGCGGCCACTTACCTGGCCAAACTTCAGCTTATTAATATTCATGAGCCAAGCTTCTGAGATCATTCTCCTGCACTTTTCAGATCATTCCTACGCTCCTGATTATGTGCGCATTTTTATGCATGCATTTGAGTGTGTGTTGGAATATAAAGTGTGTGTGATTCTTTGTTATCTCCTGTGCTACTTTCCAGGCAGATATTTCTTTAGGTACAGACTACTTTCAAGCAAAAGACGGTTCCCTCAGCGTGCAGCACGGCGCCTAATGAGAGCAGGTCCTTAAGCAGAAATAGAAATCCAAGATTAGAGTGAGTGCAGTCGCTGTCCTTTGATGATGTTGACTCTTCTTCTTCTCTGTGTACATTTGCATCGAATCCAGTATGAAAGCAAACAGCGTGCGCCGAGCAAGATGAACAGTTAATAACTAGGCATGGTTTGGAGCGGGTTTAACTGCGTGTGTGATTTTGTTGCACTTGCTGATGTTTTATGCAGTATATGTGATGATATCATAACTTGCTGCGTGTCATGTGATAGAAGCACTAATGCCAGCAGATAAAAGTAACCGAAGATGGTATAACTCATGACCTACGCTTATGTAAGTTAGAGCAGTGCAGCGTGACCACATGATGCTGGATCTGCCGTTTTTTAACTTCAGTCTTATGAATAGGCTCATTAACAATAAGGGCCACACATAATCACTGGGGAAGCGTAACTTCATTAAAGTCCTGGCCGATGCCCAAATAGTCTGCAAGGTCTCTCCAGCGCAGTCGAGCCGAACGCTCGGTAGATGTGGGCTACTGTTTTTCTCCTCCTGAGCTCAGTGATCTGACATCTTATAGACCAAACGATGTGTCCTTGCTTCGTTGTTGTTTTGAGACCAAGCCGTGCTTTTCGTTTCCCCATGTATCCTGGCCTGAATCTTCCTTTGGCTCGACTCACAGAATGCCACATCATGTCTGTGACATTTAAACCCTACAACCTTTCCAGAATACACAAGATCTGGAGCGCGTGTTTATAGAAACGTTTCCTGTGTGAAATACTTATTCGAGCATTTTGCAGCGCGTTTCCCAAGTGTATTGTGCCTTAAAGAATTTAGCACTGCTTAATGAATCGTGCGCTGTTATGTTCTGCTTCGTCAGCAGTGACACTCTTTTGAGATTTTTGGAACTGCTTTAGAAAACAAACTTGGAGTACTTAGTGTTGTAAATAGACATTATTTTAAAGCTGGTGTGTGTACTTTTGTTAAATGTCAAAATAAATGTCTCCAATCCCAGTTTAATGTGCAGAGACAGCTGAGGAAGACATCTCAAAACTGTGGCTTGCTCTATCTATCTATCTATCTATCTATCTATCTATCTATCTATCTATCTATCTATCTATCTATCTATCTATCTATCTATCTATCATCTATCTATCTATCTATCTATCTATCTATCTATCTATCTATCTGTCGATACATGTATTCGTACCGAACCGTCACGTTACGGACCTCTCGGTTCGGTGCATGAGGCCTTACAACACAAGAATACAGGCAATTCACCCTCAATCCAGAAGGGGGCGCCTGCAGTAATGCAACGCTGTTTGATAACCGCCAGCAGAAGAACAGCGAATGCTTGAGTTGCACACTTGAAAACAAAGAAAACTAAGACAGTGACCATGTGCTGATTCTGAACGCGTCTCTCACATTGACTGACAAAGGAGTATACTGTAAACGCTTGGGCACACAACTGTTTGCGAAATGGAGCTTTTTGCTCGTGTATCCTACCTCTCTCATTTGGCACAAATCCAAATATTCTATAATATTTCCATATTTGCGATGTATCTGAATGCAAAACTGTTATTTATTATGTAAATTATAGGCTTTGTACTTAAGGCGTGTTCCAACGGTGACACAGAAGTGGGCGCGCTGATGTTTGGTTCACTGTATTATCACTGTAAGCACCAACTGTGCTGTGTGTGTGTGTGTGTGCGTGCGTGCGTGCGTGCGTGCTGGCGTGATCACTTCAACTGTTTCCTCATACCAGCAGAATCAGCTTAAAACACTCCGTCATTTATTGTCTCATTAATAATGCATCACTGTAAAAGGTCTACTTTTATTTGTGTAGACTCCCAAAGAAAACACAACATTGTGCTTTTGTAAAATAAAGAAATAAAATAGGATTTCTCTTAATGCCATTTGAGTTTCCTTTCTTTGAACACATTAAGCATGTCACAAAAACGATCTATTGCTCTTCCTAAAATTCTGTCTTTCCATCTATCCATCCATCCGTCCATCCAAATTACAGAGTTACAACATGGAAATGTTAATCCTGGTTTAATGTTATCATTATCTCAATCATCTCTATCAATTATGTATTATCTCAGCATCATGTTTTATGCATTATTTCCTGTATATGTAGATATGTAAAGTATATCATGAGATTGCCTCTATATGTAGCGTCACATGGTAACATGCAGCCATGATTTACATGTTGCTCATAAATGGCCATATTCAGTTTGAGCAATACTTTTATCTAAAGCAATAACCACTCGACTAACTGCAGGCACAAGGTTAAATGCATCTCTAAAACATTTCACTGCTAACCCCTGAGAGATCCACAGATCTTTTAGCGCTACGCTCTCACAGTTTGAGCTTTACATTTAATGCAGTTGGCAGGAAGAACCTCAGAAGTCGTGCTGTTAGATTCTTCAGCAAAGTTACTTTTTGGGGGTCATCTCAGTGCACTGCTCTTTCAAGAGACCTCCCTCGTCCCTAAATGCGTCCTTTTTTTCAATGTCTTCATCTTCTGGCCACTCTGTCGGATTCAGATGGGCGTCTCGTTGAGCTTGGACAAGCTCTCTCTAATGCTATCTCGAGCACGGACTCCCAGCCAAGACCGCTTACCAAATGATTCATTGCTCCGTCAACACACATTATGCTAACGGATTATATAAATCGAGCAGAAATTAAACGTGTGAACATAAATTGAGGCTTGTTTTCAGAGTGTGGAGAAGATTTTGGATGCTGCCTGTGTTTTTAATGTCAGGATGTAAACCGATACAGAGGGCTGGTCACTGGACACAGATTAAAGACAGCACTGACTCACTGTTACACACACACACACACACACACATCAACACTAAGTCATTGAGTGGGTTAGAGGATGATAGCATCGGTCCAACAGCTATGCCACTACTATGAGGAGGGAATGCCACTTCATGTTGACTCACAGCAGAGTGAAAGAAAGATTGCGAGGGAGGGCAATGACTACTTGTTTAAAATTGTATTTTAGCAGCTTGCTGCACTTTGCCTCTGGGAGATCGAGCACCATCTTTCTCTCTCTCTCTCTCTCTCTCTCTCTCTCTCTCTCTCTCTGCTCTCTCAAAGATCTCTAAATGCTCAATCGCTGTCGTACTGGGATCTATACTAGCTCTCTGCAAACAATCTCTCAAACTCATTCTCATCTCTCTCATATCTCGAAAGATTCAAAATGAAATGAATGTAAGTATGGGGATTATACAGTGAGCAAACAATCTTAAGCAAATATAATTTTAATATCTGAGCTTCTTTGTCCTATTCTCTCGGCGTTGTTTTAATCAACTTCATCAGGTTTCTGGGATGTTTTTCAAACTGTATTTAATGTGTTCACGTGTACTTTATGTTGTTGTTTATGCTGGCTGATTTTCCTTTCAACTCTTCCATGAATATAAATGAAGGAAATTCACACATAGTTATTCGAATATGTTTATGGTTTTTATGAGTACAGGGAATGAGACAGAGTTTACAATTAATATCTAAAATAAAATTATTTATGCTTTACTACTTTAACATTCAAATGTTTTTGGTGTATATAGAGAAAAGTGTTAGATATAGTTAACTTAAAACTAAATCAGACAGACAGACAGACAGAGACGACGATATATATATAGATAGAGAGATGACTTATTAATCAAATGTAATTATTTTATAAATTGATATATACAGTATATATGTACATATTATATATATAGATGTTTTTGCCATCTGCAGTAAATGTAAAGTCCAGTGAGTTTAAGATTGTATAAGCTACAGACAGAAGGCAAGACAAACACACAGTGGACATGCGCACAGCACACACACACACACACACACACACACACACACATCCACAAGGCTAGCATATGACTCTGAGGTTAAGCAGAACACACTGTACCCACTCACTGCCATCTCTCTCTCTCTCTCTCTAAACTCTTTGATGTGGTTTTGGGCCTGGATACGTAATGAAAAATGTATAACAACCCTTCTGTTCTCTCTCTCCTCTTCTCTCTCTGTTTCCTTCACAATTTTGCACCCTAATCCAAGCCTCCATGACAGGACTGTTTAACAGGCAAAACCAAGCGCTGTGTCGACCATTAGTCACTTTACTCCCTGAGACCTCCCCCTCTTCCTCTCTTCTTACTAGTTTTATCTTCTCTCTCTTACCCTCGTGTCCTCCTGCTCTCTTCCTCTGTGATCCTTCTCCGTTCAGCAAGAAAGAGCATGCTTTATCTACCTCTCCTCTCTCAGTTTCCCTCGCTGCTCTGTTCTTGTCTCCTCACAGACACTTCACTTTTATTAACTTGAGACTAGATGATGGGAGTTGAAGGATGACACGCTCTTGTCCAGGTATATTGTTAAAGGTTCATACACTGCCAGTCAGTGGCTTGGGCACACTTGACCAAGTATATGTTTCTCGTTATTATATTATTAGACCTTTTGGTCTCAACACTTAAGCTTAAATGCTTGAAACCAGTTTAGAAGGCAATTAAAAATAGACCCTAGTATCCAAAAAAAAAAAATAAAAAATTAAAGTTTGACAACTGAGCTCAAGCCACTGTTAATAATTAGAAAATGTCACTTTAGAACTAGTAACGTAGGAACATTGAGTTGCTTTATAATGACACAATAAATCAACAAGTTTACAGCATGGTAACTCTTTCAATTCTGTTTAAAAACTCGGTTACACTTTATTTTGATAGTCCACTTTAGACATTCTCCAAACTAGAAGTAACTTTGTAACTACATGTCTACTAACTCTCAGAGTAGGCTGTTCGGGTAGGTTTAGGGTTAGTAGAATAAGTTGACATGTACTTGCAAAGTTTCTCATCGTCATGTTGAATGTTGTGAACTCATCAAAATAAAGCGTTGGAAGATATTAAGCAGACAGTACTCTAATGTTGCAAAGTTACTTACCGTTAGTAGAATGTCTAAAGTGGACCATCGAAATAAAGTGTTACCAAAAACTATTTTAATGCTGTTTAAATGAATCCCAGGATTCAAGTCATGAAGTTAAACATTTATATAATTCTGTCTGTCAAAACGCAATGATTTATTAGATCTCATTCAATTTAATTCACTCATAACTTCTGTTAGTGAGGTTTGGCAATTTGTAGTTTCAGTCTGAAGAATCAAATCTGGTCCTCTGTGTAGAAAAACATTTCTTTTTTATGTTTGCTTGCAATGATCAAAACGGTTTCTTGTGGAATGACTGATCACCTGAGGCACACTTGCAAATTGAATTCCATTACATTAGGTAAATGTCTGCTCCGATTCCTCTCAGGACTGCATCTCCTCTGCTGATTTCTGCTCTCAGTCATCATGATGAGGTTCTCCAACACTGATTTTACTTTCTCTCCTTCTCCATTGCTTTCTCTTAGTCCTATACTCTCTCGCGTCATGTTTGTGTGTTTGTGTGTGAAATGCTTCACATATTTTGTGATAAGCTTCCTGCTGTGAAATGTTTCATTAAATAAAGTTGAGCGTATCTCTTTCTCTCTCCGTCTGTATTCTCTTCTGTCTGTCCCAGCCTCAGGTGATTGCTTCTGTATTTACAGGCCACTTGATATTATTGTTTTTCATACCACATCGTCTCATTTTTGGTGCATTATCTTTGCCATCTCTGCAAATCACTGCTGCCCATCCGCCGGGCTCTTCTTTCACTCAGGAATACGATATGTTCTCGCATCAGCATATAGTTCAACCTAAAATTACATTTGCATTATTTGCTCACTTTCATGTTGTTCCAAAACAAGACCTAGGAGCAAAATGTGACTTTTGAAGGATATCCTGCCTGATATTTTCCATATAATAAAAAAGTGAATAAGAAATGGAGCTGTCAAGGGCAAAAAAGCACAATACAAATATCATATCATATATTGTGAGTCTTCAGAAGCCATATAGCTTTATGTGACATGCAGTGGTGGTCAGTAACGAAGTAAAACTACTTCGTTACTGTACTTAAGTACATTTTTCAAGTATCTGTACTTTACTGGAGTAGTTTTATTTTGAGTAACTTTTACTTTTACTTCACTACATTCCAAAGCATAAGATCGTACTTTTTACTTCACTACATTTCATAAAACATATCGTTACTCACGTGATACATTACGTGCTCCGAGACGCAGAAGCGGTGTCTGATTCATGAACAAACTGATTCTTTTCAATGAACCTCGGTTCGCAAATCGCAACAAACGATTCATTCACCCGATTGCAGCTGTTCCCCAGTCGATTCACTGATTCAAATGATCCGTTTAGAGCGAGTCTTCTTCAGTGAACTGAACTCACAAGAAAGAACCGGGAGATCTTATGAGCGCGCGCGCGCAGGCGCGCTACTGATGCTGTGAAAAGTAAGTTACTAATATCGAATTTTAAGATTAATTATTGTAACTGAAAATAATATTTAGGTCAAAACTGTCAGTTGTTTGTGAACTAAATCTGCTGTAAAGGGTGATCTATTTAAGCCCACTGAAATGCTTGAATGCAGACAGATCAACATCAGTGTCTCTAACGTTATGTTTTAGGTCAAAAAACAAAACATTAAAATAACACAGATTAAATAAAATAACTCATGCACGTTCATATTCCCCGCTGCTGTACCGTTAGCAGTTTTATTAAAATGCTATGCATTTAGACCTATGTGACGTCTGTTTTTATATTGTTTATCAACAGTATATATTTGTATATTGTTCAGATCAACTAGCCGACAGATATGAATGTTTATTCATAACCATGCTGAAACTAAGTAAATATTGTTAGCTGATGCTAACTGTCTAGCTAACAAGCTTGCTGGTGCTAAGTTGAGGACATTTTTAGATATAAAGCCCAAATATTTTTATTCAGCCACCTAACGTTAGATAGATTCCATCTGAGGGAAAAAGAAAGGATGTGATGTTCAGAACATAGTAACTACAGTAATTATCAGAGTGGGAAGTGATGCCCTCCGGGGGCATTTGGCCAGGGGTGTTTTTACACCACAGACAAGGTTTGAGAAAAAAAAAAATCATTATGAAAATATAATTAGATTTTCCTTAAAATGTTCTTCGTAATTTCAGGCCTAATTCTCATGTCATATATAACTGACGTTCTGCAAAACAACAAGTTCTAAAACACTTTGTTCTTACTGGTGAAGATTAGATGGTGAAATCTGTTTTCTCTCAGGTACATGGCAGTGTAAGCTTCACAGTGAACATTACTACATCACTCTCATCAACGTAGTCCATATCAACAACATATATATCTTGACTCTATATAGTGGTTATTTTGGGAAAAACCCAGGTATTTTGGCCAGTAGGATTATAAAAATATGTGCTAATATAAAATTAAATAAAGTAGTCTATATAAAATTGCAAAATAAATCTGTCTATCAGTACTTTTTACTTAAGTACATAAAAAATGGAGTACTTTTGTACTTTCACTCGAGTAAAATTGAAAAAGCAGTACTTTTAATTTTACTGGAGTAATATTTTATTATACGTATCTGTACTTTTACTCAAGTACTTGATCTGTGTACTTTGACCACCACTGGTGACATGCAAATTAAAAAATAAAGATGTTTGGGTCTATATGGGTTTGGAATGATAAGAGGGAGAGTAAACGGTGATTTTAATCTCACCGAGACTTGTGGAGTGGAGAAAACGGTTTATTTTTCCAGCAGGTTTCAGCACACCGGCCTTCATCATCTGTAAAGGACTGCAAATACAAGAAAGCCATGTAAACACACAAAAAGACCATTAAAAACAGGCCAATAGTTATGTGGGACAGTGATACTTTTCTATAATTGAGATACTATTATAGTTTATGTTAACATTTTGAATCAGTTTAATCGTTATATTTTCCTTTTTAATTTTAATTTTAGTTATAAATAACTAGTCTTTAATTTTAGTCTGCCATCTGCCCTGTACAGTGAAAACCAGGATTCATCCGTGAAGAGAACAGGTGTGTCATATCAAGATGCTGATTAGACAGCATGATTATTGCACAGGTGTGTCTTAGGCTGGACACAATAAAAGGTCACTCTAAAATCTGCAGTTTTAACACTGGTGCCAGACGCCATCGAATGTGAGCACTTGTCCACTTAAGTCAGTTACGATGACGAACTGCAGTCAGGTCAAGACCCCAATGAGGACAACGAGCATGCAGATGAGCTTCCCTGAGACGGTTTCTGACAGTTCGTACAGAGATTCTTTGGTTATGTAAACCGATTGTTGCAGCAGCTGTCCGGGTGGCTGGTCTCAGACGATCTTGGAGGTGAAGATGCTGGATGTGGAGGTCCTGGGCTGGTGTGGTTACATGTGGTCTGCGGTTGTGAGGCCGGTTGGATGTACTGCCAAATCCTTTGCAAACGCTTATGGTAGAGAAATGAACATTAAATTCAGCTCTGGTGGACATTCCTGCAGTCAGTATGCCAATTGCACGCTCCCTCAAAACTTGCGACATCTGTGGCATTGAGCTGTGTGATAAAACTGCACATTTTAGAGATGCCTTTTATTGTGTCCAGCCTAAGACACACCTGTGCAATAATCATGCTGTCTAATCAGCATCTTGATATGACACACCTGTGAGGTGGATGGATTATCTCGTTCACTAACACAGATTTAGACAGATTTGTGAACAATATTTGAGAGAAATAGGCCTTTTGTGTACATAGAAAAAGTCTTCGATCTTTGAGTTCAGCTCATGAAAAATGGGGCAAAAACAAAAGTGTTGCATTTATAATTTTATTCAGTATATATACTGTGCTCTATATACTGTAGTTTTTCTCCATTTTTATTTTTATTTTAGTTTCTAGGTGAAATAATAAAAAGCTAATATTTTTTAAATATTATTTTAATTGAGTTAATATTTATTTTATTTCAATAACATATCTGTCTGTCTGTCTGTTTGGTTTAGTAAACTATAGTACAATCTTAAACATAAAGGTGCTTCACAATGCCATAGAATAATATTTTTTGTGTAAATGGTTCCATACAGAACCTTTAACATCTGAAGAATCTTTCTGTTTCACAAAAGCTTCTTTGTGTTCTTCAGATTATAAAAATGCAAGTAAGACATGGTTCTTTGACTGAAGGGTTCTTTGTGGAGCCAAAATGCCATTGCAGTGAAGAACCTTTTAAGCACCTTTATTTGTAAGAGTGTAACCCTGTTTTAATCCGAACTATCTCTGAAAAACATTTATTTTGCGATATTTCTCATTCGATCTCCCTCCCTCCCTCACTCTCCCTCCGTTGTTGTTGTTTAATGTGGTTCCTCTGATATCTTACTCTCCCAGCTTGACTTTCTCAGCATTGCGTTCCATCACTTTCAGAGCCCCCACCCTTTCCTGATGCGGCCGCTCTGTCTATCTCTAAACCGAACTGAAGGTCAGGACAATCACTGGCCCATTAGGGACCAGGCAGGGAGGGTCCTGCCAAGCCGGAGAGAGAGAGAGAAGCGAGAAACTCGACTGTAAAGGGTCAGAGCAGGCCGCCTCCCGGAGACATGCCACCAGTTGCACTTTTCCCGTGTGTAATGCGTGTGTGTGTGCATATGCACGAGTTTCTTCCAATTTTCTGTGTGTCTCCCAACGTAAGTGCCTCGCAGTCTGCCGTAACCTTTTGAAATGGCACAGTCTGTCTGTCGCTGGCAAGCAGCCTCCCGTCCGGTGCCAGCTTGCTCGCTTTTTTATGCTTTTGTTTCGGTCAACACTCACGTTCTATTTCACGGCGAGCTCAATTGGCTGCAACCTACAGAAGGTTTAGTTAAAGCATTGAAAAAAACCTTGATTAAGAGCTTCAGCTGTTACTGTCAGCCAGACAAAGGAAAGAAAATTCATCAATCTGGAATGTTTTACCCTTTGAAAGAAGATGCGGGGAAAGTCAAGAATGAAGAATAGAGAACCGAGAGAAACAGTTATTGTTCAGGAGATTTCAAAAAGTTATCGCTTATGATTCAAGTTGGTCTTGATGTTTCTCTTAATGTCCTTTATGAGAAAGAAAAATAGAGCAAAATAAGACTGTTGTGGACATAGAGTTTGGGTATATATGTCTATTAAACAATGATGAGAAAGTTTTGAAATCTTATGATGCAGACTTGGTGTCTTGATAAATCTCAAAAGCCATTTGAGACACTATTGAGAAGTTTTGTTAGACTCAAGAAGCAGAGGTGCCCAAACTCTTTAATATGAAGGGCCAAATGTGATTGAGGGCTGTGGACCAAAAATACATGTTGCATTATATCCAACTACACTGTAAAAAAAAAACATTTATTTGCAAACTTAAACTTATTTTTTAGGAGATTTTTGAGTTCTCTCAACTTTTTGTTGTATAAACTTAAGATAAGTTGAGACGATTAAAAAATCTGCTGAAGCTGCTTGCCTTAATCTTTTTAAGTTTGCTCTTCTTTTTTTATTTTTTATTTTATTTTCAATGCTGTAAAAGATCAAAAGTTGAGAGGACTTAAACATTTAAGAAAGATAAAAAAGTTGAGCAAACTTACAAATTTAAGGCAACCAGCTTTAGCAGATTCTTGCGTTTTCTCAACATGTTGTTTTAAGTTTATACAACAAAAAGTTGAGAACTCAAAAATCTCCCAAAAAAATAAGTTGAGAACTCAAAAATCTGCTAAAGCTGGTTTTCTTAAATGTGTACGTTTGCTCAACTTTTTTAAGGTGTATATTATATTAAACTGTATCGCATTTTTTAAATAGCTAAAGAGGTCATGAACAGCATTGTTTTATTATTTAATAATGTTTCCTGAAGTGCACTTATAATGTCAATATGATTTGACATCAAAACATGTCATTGAACAGAAACTTGCGCGGTGTGATTGACAGCTCCAGCGAATATAAAGGGAGTGTCTTTGAATACTTTATGTATATAATTTGATCACAATTTAAATAACTTATTATGTTCATGCTACTAAGAGAAACACTGTTTAGTTGACCGCTAAGGCACTGGCTTTATTTACTGATGCATAACCAGTTAGTTAAGTTGTGGTATTACTGTCTGGTCCATATCTTACAGTAAAAGTCTGTTTGAATAATTTACCAAAGAATCCAAAGTTAAAAGTAAATGCTCTACTTGGACATCCACATAGTTAAAAATAAATAAGCACTTCCCTAGCATTAGGATCCTTTGGAAAGCATGTTATTTCAGTCCGATGATCCTGCATTGCTCTTCTCTCCATCTCATCTCACTAACGCTCCAGTGGGCGGGGCCAAAGACCTGATGATGTAGAAGTAGGCGTCGATCTGATTCTGCAGAAGCATAGCTCTATTACTTCATAAAGTAATAAAATCTGAAACGAGACATTTTCTGATATTGGTTTCAATAAAAGCTGTTTTTGTACTAACGAGGAAGTTTTGAGTTCTGAAACGCATTTGAATTCTCAATTCATGACCCCTTTAATTTACGATTCCTGTAAAATTTGCCTAAAACGCCTAAAAAAGGCATACCCAAAGTAAATTGCATGCTGTTCTTGGGCCATTTGGATGATATGCATGGTGTTGGTCTCCTTTGAAAGGTGACACTCTGAGGTTTGTTTCTCAACAGAATCACTGTAAGTCTTACTGATATTGAGTAATAGCACTTTGAACACACTAAAAAATAACTTTTGTAAATAGAAGCCTGCAGATGACTATAGCTGGGAGGTATGAGCTGGAAAATACATTGGGATCACAGAATGAAGCCTTACCAAGCCAAATTTACCATTTGATAAACAATATATTAGAAAATGAGTGTTTTACACATGTTTATCTAATTTCATGTCTAGACGCTTCCAAAGAAAGCACACTTGGGAGACTCCAAACGACGCTTTGTAACAACGACACATACAATGCTGTAATTCTTGAATGCTTTAATGTACAGTCATCATTTTGGGCTCTAATGAAAGGTTACACTTAGAGCTATTCAGTTTCTCATCCAGATTCACTGTCAATAATTACTGACACATAGTAACTGAAGCATAAACACATTATAGTGACATTTATTTATAAAATCCAAAATGTGTACTCTTTTAAAATTACATATATATTTATAATTTATAATCTAAATACATTTTTTTTACTATATTTCTATTTCTGTACATAGTACATTATTTAATGTGGGTTTTTTCTTATATTGGTGTTATATTGCATCCCTACTGTGTTATTCCTATGTATGTATGTACTATCATGCATGTTTGCATTATGTCAACAAAAAGTGGTCTGATAAAGACACTGATTGTATATGCTGTTTTTATTGTATCTTAAAATGGTTTAAATAGTTGAAATCACAAGATTCTCAGCTTTCCGTGGATATATGACATGTCCAACTGTTTTTTTTTTGTTTGTTTTTTTGTCTGACGACTTTACCCCGTCACCTCTAGGCGTCCCGCCGGGGATTCAAAATGCAAGACATTTAAAATGAAAAAAAGAAAACATATATATTTAGATTTTTACATTTAGCAGACGCTTTTATCCAAAGTGACTTACAATTGCATTCAGGTTATACATTTTTAATCAGTATTTGTGTTCCCTGGGAATGAAACCCACAACCTTTTGCGCTGCTAACGCAATGCTCTACCACTGAGCCACAGGAACACTGTGTGTGTGTGTGTGTGTTCCTATATATAATATATATATATATATATATATAATTTTTTTTTTTATAAACTTAACAAACATTTTTTTTTTTCAAAATCACATATAATTTTTCTTCCATTTCAATGGCATGTTTTCTTCCCCTTCTGTTGTGATATGGCATGGCAGGCCAAATTAAAGATCCTCACAGGGCAACTTTGGCCCGCAGGCCCTGGTTTGGACATCGTTGCTCTGGAGGATCTAGAAAAGCTGGAGACTTGTGTAAAAGTCTTGTTAATCTTATTTCTGTCTGGGAGAAACAATTGAGATGTTAAAGAGGAGATCTCTTTTGTTATTGTTCTTTCCTATAAGGAAGGCTGAAATGAAATTCTCTAGTGTGCATAAATCATTTGTAAAACTGTATCTAAAGCTCTGCTGGTTGTGTTAAGAGATGCCAGGATGCAAGGACAGTCTGATAAGATATGCATGGCAGCTTATTTTCTTTTACACAGAGCAGAAATAACGGCTTTGTCAAGAAACATCATGAAGAATTGCTTAATGAAACATTCTGAACATCTTATTAATTTACCTAATGTATTTGTTTACTCTTTGGTATTTAAATAATATGACTTGAACTGTTGTATTGAAGATCAGTGCCGCTGTGATTTGGCCGTAGGCATGAGGCTGCAGGCTTTTATACACCAGTTCAATAAGCGAGTTAATATCGAGTGACTTAGAAACACTATGGGCATTTATTTTTCCTCTGCCAATGAACGTAGTTGCGAAAGAAGCCAAAGCAGAATCACCTATTGTGTTGTAGAGCATCGCAGCGACTGACTGACAGTCTGTCTGGAATACATAACACTGGAGTGATGCAGACCGTGAGTCGAGCCAGTGCACTCCAATAACTGAGGCTGTGCGAAATTCAGAATCCAAAGAATGACTCCTTTTCTTATCAGAAATGTGAATTTAAATTGAATTGATCAACACACAAAAGGCTGAAATGAAAGGGAATTCTGTCAATATAAATTAATTGAATTAAAAATGGTAAATATTTCATATCGGTCTAAATATCTATCTTTCTATCATTCAATCTATCGCTCTATGTATTATCTATCTATTTGTCTATCCGATCTTCTGTCATCTTCTTTCTTCTGTCCATCTTCTATCTATCTCTTCAGTCTGTCTGTTCTGTCTGTCTGTCTTCTGTCTGTCGTCTGTCTGTCTGTCTGCTGTCTGTCTGTTCTCTTCTGTCTGTCTGTCTGTCTGTTGTCTGTCTGTTCTGTCTTCTGTCTGTCTTCTGTCTGCTCTCTTCTGTCTGTCGTCTGTCTCTGTCTGTCTGTCGTCTTCATCTTCTATCTGTCTCTGTCTGTCTGTCTGTCTGTCTGTCTGTGTCTGTCTGTCTCTCGTTGTCTTCTGTCGTCTGTCTGTCTGTCTTCTTCCATCTTCTATCTGTCTGTCTGTCTGTCTGTCTGTCTGTCTGTCTTCTCTCTCTCTCTGTCGTCTGTCTGTCTGTCTCTGTCTGTCTGTCTGTCTGTCTGTTGTCTGTCTGTCTGTCTGTCTCCTTTGTCTGTCTGTCGTCTGTCTGTCTGTCTGTCTTCTATCTGTCTTCCTGTCTGTCTGTCTGTCTGTCTGTCTGTCTGTCTGTCTGTCTGTCTGTCTGTCTGTCTTCTGTCTGTCTATCGTTCTCTGTTGTCTGTCGTTCTTCTCTATCTATTCGTGTCTGTCTGTCTTCTTGTCGTTCTGTCTGTCTTCTTCATCTATCTCTATCTCTAGCTATCTATATCTATCTATCTATCTATCTATCTATCTATCGTTCGTTGGTTCATTCATTCTGTCATTTGTTCTATTCATTCTATCATTCTGCATTACGTTTTGTTCAATCAATTGTTAATTCTATCAGCCTGTCGTTTATCTATCATTTGATTTATCTATCAATTATTAATTTCTTTGAATTTCAAATCATTTGAATTGTGCTTCCTTTAAATTGCAGTTTTATGTCTTGTTTGCATCCACAGTTTAAATTCAATAATTCAGTTGAAATTAAAAACAGCATTTTAATTTAATTCTGAACGGCAAACAGCCCTGTTTAGAATGTTGCTTGTCCAATTGGATTCAAAAACCAGAACTGTTGAAGCTGAACTCCAGAACTGAGGAAATGATGCACATGATTTTTCACTAATGATTGATGAATGAGACCGAAGAATGAGTTTATGCACATAGATGAAATGTTAAAGCTCTGGTTGTAATGACAAACACTGAAAGAATGAAGTTCTCTGCACACATCACGGAAGCAAACAGTGTCTAAAGCTCCACTGCGTGTGTTATTTCAGCGCTTCCCTCTCTCCACCGGCTTGTATCTAAGTTCTGTCTTCTGTATGGTTGTGTGAAATAATTTGTGCTTTGTGTGGATACTTGTGGGCATTTGTCAACATGCAATACAATGAGAGATTATTTCCCTGTCGGATTTCTCCCTCCCCCTCTGTATTTGTGTATTAGTATCTCATCTCTCTTCCCATCTGTCTCTGTCTCTCTCTCTCTGTCTGGCCTCGGTCCTGCTCCTCAATTGGCTTAGAGGTGCGTAATCATCCGCTGATGATCCTGCTGTCGCAGTTTCTCCTCGGCCAGACTGATCCCGGGATCGGTAAATACCCCCCGCTGAATGTGAACCGTTTGTCTTCGTTAAACGTGCGCTGGTTCTCGCTTGAGGAGTAGGCGTCAGGAGCCGTGCCTTATGAAGATTATCCACTTGAACTAGCAGTCTGCATCTCACTGACTCCTTAACAAATCACACTAATTCAAAGCTTGATGAACACTAATTTCAGCGTGGTCATGTGCGGATACGTGCCGGTTAGCATTGAGCTAATCCGCTCATTAAACACCCACTATATTCTAACGAAGCCAGACCTCTAAGTGTCAGCATAACATCTGGTCCACATTATTCTGGACAAAAACTGCACCATTAGATATGAAAAAGCTGTCTGATTGAAATATAAATTGCAGTTTTTTTCTGTTATGTTTAGGGATTGGGAAAATATGGCATGTAAAGGATAATGGTGATGCTGATGTTACATTATCCCACTTATTAAGACTAAGTGAATGGGCAATTGAATCGAGTGTGTACACACATGCATGCTATTATATATATATATATAAACTCACCGGCCACTTTATTAGGTACACCTGTTCAATCACTCGGTAACACAAATTGCTAATCAGCCAATCACATGACAGCAACTCAATGCATTTAGGCATCTAGATGTGGTGAAGACTTGCTGAAGTTCAAACCGAGCATCAGAACGGGGAAGAAAGGGGATTTAAGTGACTCTGAACGTGGAATGGTTGTTGGTGCAGACGGACTGGTCTGAGTATTTCAGAAACTGCTGATCTACTGGGATTTTCACACACAACCATCTCTAGGGTTTACAGAGAATGGTCTGAAAAAGAGAAAATATCCAGTGAGCGGCAGTTGTGTGGATGAAAATGCCTTGTTGATGTCAGAGGTCAGAGGAGAATGGACAGACTGGTTAGAGATGATAGAAAGGCAACAGTAACTCAAATAACCACTCGTTACAACCAAGATCTGCAGAATACCATCTCTGAACACACAACACGTCGAACCCTGAAGCAGATGGGCTCCAGCAGCAGAAGACCACACCGGGTGCCGCTCCGGTCAGATAAGAACAGCACACGGAGGATACAATTCACACAGACTCACCAAAACTGGACAATAGAAGATTGTTAACACGTTGCCTGGTCTGATGAGTCTTGATTTCTGCTGCGACATTCAGATGTAGAGTCAGAGTTTGGTGTAAAGAACATGAAAGCATGGATCATCCTGCCTTGTCTCACCGGTTCAGGCTGCTGGTGGTGGTGTAATGGTGTGGGGGATAATTTATTGGCATACTTTTGGGCCCTTAGTAGCAATTGAGCATCGTTTAAACGCCACAGTCTACCTGAGTATTGTTGCTGACCATGTCCATCCCTTTATGACTACAGTGTACCATCTTCTGATGTACTTCCAGCAGGATAATGCACCATGTCACAAAGCTCAAATCATCTCAGACTGGTTTCTTGAACATGACAATGAGTTCACTTTACTCAAATGACCTCCACAGTCACCAGATCTCAATCCAATAGAGCACCTTTGGGATGTGGAGGAACGAGAGATTCACATCATGGATGTGCAGACGACAAATCTGCAGCAACTGTGTGATGCTATCATATTAATATGGACCAAAATCTCTGAGGAATGTTTCCAACACCTTGTTGAATCTATGCCACGAAGAATTAAAGCAGTTCTGAAGACAAAAGGGGTCCAACCCGGTACTAGCAAGATGTACCTAATAAAGTGGCCTGTGTGTGTGTGTGTATATATATTAGTTTGGTGTCTGTAACTTTAAATGTTTTTGAAAATGCTTTTGCATTTATTTGATCAAAAATACAGTAAAACATTAATGTTTTGAAATATTAGTAAAATTAAAATAACTCTTCTATTTTGTTTTCAAATGTAATGCATTCCTCTGATGACGAAGCAGAATTGTTTTAGATTTGTTCATTTTATTTTCAATGTTGAAAACAGTTTTGCTGCTTTGTGTTTCTGTGAGAACCCTGATACATTTTTTTCAGGATTATTTGGTGAATATGAGAATTTTTCAATAGCATTATTTCAAATGAATATATTTTAAGTATTTATGGTTACTTTTGCATTCTTTCTGAATAAAGTTAATTGTCTCTTCAAAAAACCTTTTTTTACGGTAGCGTGTTTATATATTGTCCCCTTAAGAAGTTGGGAAACCCTGGAAAAAAAAGTAGGGTTTTGGACAATCTCAGCATAAGTCCTTATCATTTTATGATGACTTTGCAATTATAGGCAACAACAGAAACTAGAAAAATGTCAATCATTCTTACTGGTTTTCTTGATTTATGGAAAAGAAATGATTTATGCTGAAATGTCCAAAACCTGGGGTATTTCCAAAGTTGTAAAAGCCCCTGTTCTTGCTCTACACATCTCCCATGACAGTCTTTCTTCTGGTAACTGACATGATTTCCCATCATACTGTTAAAGTCTTTTGCACTAGGACTCTGGAACGAGCGTAAAACCATGCAGCCAATCTGATCAGGGCTTGCCGTTTTAAGAAATCTCTTTTCATTTTGCATACCGTAGGCTTGAGAGACCGTGAATGGTCAATGTGCGTGTCGTCTGAGCTTGAGAGTACTTCTCAGAGGTCTGCATTATGTAAAACTGTCAGAGAAACATAAAAGTACACCGATGCTCTAATTCACGGTTCCACTTTAAAAGCTGAAAACATAAGTTCACCATTCCTAGCAAGACGAGATAGTATTTGAAAAGCAACTCTGCCATTTGACTGCACCAAATGCTTTGTAGGCAAAAAAAGCCTCAAATCCATGAATAGACATTACAGAGCGAAAGTGCTGCCTGCTCGAACGTTATCCTGACACTTCAAAGGAACCAATCAGAGCCCAATCCGTTCAATTCCACCGTGAGATTGCCTCGCTTCCCAGCTGTCATCACGAAACACACGATGACAGGAATGGAGAGTCCAGATCGTCAAGAAAGACATTTCCGGATTTCTTGCTAACATCGAGATATTAACATAAAAATAAAAAGATCTCGGGATGAAATCCCACATATCTTATTAAAATAAGATTGACGGAGATGTTTTTGATCTCTGAAGAGCCCTCGGCTATCAATCACGTATCTGTGAAATCCATCAAATCCGCCGTAACTTTTACTAGGTGTTTTACTATACCGAGTTTGTAGCTACGTACGTGCATCTGTCGAGTGGCTTGAGGGCCAAATCCTTGATTTGATCTTGAGAACGAGAAGCATGTGAATCATCATTCTAGGTCAATCGACAGTGATATTCCTGGAGCACATTAGGGCTGCAGCCTCCCATGATGATACGCACAGAATCGCACTCGAATACACACGCGTTGATGTACTTCGTACTTGTTGCGATGCATTTAAATCTGACCTTGTCATTACCTAAGAGATAATGGGGCGAAAGTCCGGCGTTCACGATGTAGATGAAAAATGGTTCGGCAATGATAAAACCATCAAGCGGGGAAGCGAAGTACTTGTGTATGCATGCACACACACACACACACACACACACACACACACACACTCAGAGACGTGTAAGCAAACACACACTGCTTACGCTCTCTGGCTCCAGGCTACTGTTGTGCCGTATGTGTCCCTCTCTCTCGCTTCTTCTGCATCTCCTCTTAACATGTCTCCATTTCAGTTCTCTTCTATCCTCCCATCTCTCCACCGAACCGCTCCCTCGCTCTCCCCCCATCCTTTTCTTGATCTGCTTCTCAAGGGTCCTGTTCTAATTCAGCCCTTTTCCTTCAACCTACTTTGCTGCGTTCTAATCCCTCTCTTCTCTGGGTACGCGTTAAGGCCTCTCGCTCCTCTCCTCACCGATCCTCTCATCTCCCTTGATCTCTTCTCCTCTGTGTTGATCTCTTCTTCTCTCCCTTGATCTCATCTTTTCTTCTCCTCCTACAGTATGTTGATCTCCTCTGTCTCCTTTGTGTTGCTCTCTTCTATACTGTTGATCTCTCTCTCTTTCACTCCTCTCCTCTCTTCGTCTACTTTCATCTCCTCATCTTTGGTCCTCTGTTGATTTCCCAACACACTCTCACGGCAGTTCGTAACTATTTTGGCAAATGTGTAGCGATGGAAGCTTACATGCAATCTGCTTCTGTTCCAATGAGGTTTTTTGGATGGGTTTCGTGTGGACCTTCATCCTATTTTTTTTTTTTTAAGTCTTTTAAGTTTTCTCATGAGATCAGGCTGTGATTTCCTCTCTTGATCTCCTTTTATCTGGTCTCATTTCTTCTCCCTAGATCTCTTTTCCTGTATGCTGATTTCTTTTCATTCCTCTATGTTGATCTCTTCTTTCTTCTTTTCAGTGCTGGGGAAGCTACTTTGAAATTGCTTGTCAATCTACAATCTCATCATAATTTGAAGTAAAGTTAAACTGCAGTCAGTCAAATGCTTTGAAAGATTAGTTAGCTATGCTGCAAGCTACAAACAAAGGCAACAGTATGTTTTTACCATTTCAGTCCAATTATTTCATTTAGTCCAGAAGACATATAACATAACTCTGGTTCGAGTTAAACTCAAACAGGTACATTTGTACTGAATATAACACAACAAAAGTTGCAATGCTGTTTATGTTCAGTAAGATTTTCTTAAGAAATAATTGTATGCATGCTTTAGCTTTGCCATCATAACTATATATTTTAGAATATATTAGAATGCAAAAGTGATTTTAAATTGCAAAGTGTTTCAAAATATTGCCGCTTTTACAGTTTTTTGACAAAATAAATGCCGAATGAGAATAAGAGAGTTACTTAAATAAAAATAATAATAAATTCAAATGATTGAAGTTAGTGCTTTTAGTCAGTTACTTCCCAACACTGCTTCCCAAGTTGATCTTCCATCTTCTCCTCTCCTCTCTCGTCTCCCTTGAACTTCATTCCTCTCCTCTTTGTTGATCTCCTGTGCGGTGACATACTTCAGAGAGAGAGAGAGAGAGTAGATTCCTCACAGAATTATGCAAACACTCGCTGATCCTCCTTCAAACCTTTCAGTCTTTTCTTTCTTCTGCGCAAACACACCTCACTCTCCCGCTGCAGTGACCACCTGCAGTTTGACAAGGTACACAAACCGTCTCGTGTTTCAAAATGTGTGAGAAATGCTCCTGTTTTCCTCTCGGTTCTCAGTTCCAAACAAGCACAGCACACAACAAAACACTGAAACATGTATGCCGTGCATGCATTCATACAGAACACGTTTAAACATGGATGTGAGAGAATGCAGCGATCAACATGACAGCTGCACTAAACAGGTTTGTGTGCCATTCAGAATTGAATTTAGAAAGGCTTTATAGTACAATCTCTGAATTTGAATTGAGATACCAAAAAGGATGCAGAATTGCAGGTTAAATGCTTTTAAAGAAAAGCAAGGAAGTAGTATAAATTCATGTGACTGTACGTTCTAACTAGAAAAGCAATATCTGTCAAGGTAAATTTGGGATGAAAAGGTTTGAATAGGATGGATGGATGCATGTATAGGTGGATACATAGATCTGTAATGGTATTTCAATCTGAATGTAAGGAAGTAGAATTAATTCAAGTGTCTACATTTATCTAGAAAAGCAAGAGAAACGAGAAAAGAGGATGTTCTTTGAAAAAAGTTCATTGAAAAAAATTGCAATTTATAAGATGGATGGATAGATAGAAAGATAGATGATAAATAGATAGACGGATGGATGAATAGATGAATGATAGATGGAGTTTGGAGGTTTATAGGTTGGATGGATGGATGGATGGATGGATGGATGGATGGATGGATGGATGGATGGATGGATTGGATGGATGGATGGATGGATGGATGGATGGATGGATGGATGGATGGATGGATGGATGGATGGATGGATGGATGGATGGATGGATCAGTAAATTCATCTTCCTATTATTCCAGATCAACAACTTGTAGTTGTGGCCAGTTGAATTGAAAATTACATTAATGAATGTCCATAGAGCGTCTTATTGGTCATTTTGTAATTCAGAAGGGTGCTTACAAACCGTGTCCACATGTTTCTCTCAATGCAATTTTTTTCTGCTGTGAAGAGACTGCTTGACTACTACCCAACAGTCTATGCGGCATTGCATCACTAAAGTTTATATACAGAGAAGGATTGCAACAGCTGAAGGCATCCTTTGGAATTGGGACTTTTGGTTTTACTCTCTTTGTGGCATCTCAGACTTTCTCCATGAAAGAATAAAGCTGCATTGTGTGTTGTGTGACATTCCTTTCTCTCTGTGTGTGGGGGGGGGCGGCAGACTCTCTGTCCACTTTATTTTCTCCTTCACTGTTATGTGTTAGTCACCTGAGGCAATTTATACACTCACACAACATCAGTCTCTCCCTGATGCCATTGGATTTGAGACTGCCAGACATGAGAACTGTGTGTGTGTGTGTGTGTGTGTGTGTGTGTGTGTGTGTGTGTGTGTGTGTGTGTCTGTGTCTGTGTCTGTGTCTGTGTCTGTGTCTGTGTCTCTGTGTGCGCCTGCGTTTTGCTCCGCATGAATGCCTACGGAGAGGGACCTGGTGCTCCCTGGAGAGGTGAGGTGTTTAAAACAGGGGCCACTGTGACAGGAGCCCTGCCCTTCCTGAACTCCCCATCGGCACAACATCAGCGCCTCTAGAAGTTCAACGGTGAGCCTGATGACACACAAGCTAAACACACACACACAGGAGAAAGAAGGAGAAACTGTGGAGAGGGCAGAGAGAAGAGGCGACAGTGCTGGGACTTGAATGCTGATACATTAGTTATTTTCTTCCTACAGAATTCAAGTGGCTGTGAATCAGAGCAGTGTGCTGAGATTCTAGTGCAAAGTGAGGTGAAGATCTAGAGGTCAGATTGTCTGTGTGAGTTTGAATTGTCTGTGTTTCTGCATGTCTCAGTTTGATTCCTTTGGAGGTTTGTGTGTGTCTGTGTCAGTCACAGAAAGAAATTAGCGTCTCGCTCTGTGTGAGTAGATTTGATGCAAATTTTGCTGGCAATTTTCATCAAGCAATTAGAGGCGTTTTGTCATGTTGCTCTTGGTGTGAATAGGCATTTAGTCAAGGAGCAATGATATCAACAGCCTAATGTCTATTTGGAATTCTCACATGACCCAAGTCTTAAATCTTATTGGTGCATGAGATTATTTACACACTTATTTACACACTTAGATTATTTACACACTTTTTCCAACTCATTTTCGTACCAATGCAATGATATTACACAGCGCCTTAAAGTAGTCCCCAGCTATATCATAACTTGTTACCTAGCTGGGGACTACTTTCAGGCGCTGCGTAATATCATTGCATTGGTACAGCAGCAAAGTGCCTTGATTATTACGCCGGACTGAGAGTATAGTTCCTAGTCATATCGGCCTAGAAAATCACATTTAATTTTCCGTCAGTCTTAGTACACAATGTAACTACAGAAGAGTCAAGCTTTAAATAGGAAAATTATTGAAACTCTTTAGTCATTTTTGAGCCAGATGCTAACGTCTAATCAGATTCAATGATCTATGCTAAGCTACGCTAAAAGTGCTACCACCAGACCCGGAGATCGGCTGAATGGATTCAAAAACGGTAAAACTCAACTCTTTAACTCTCGGGGAGTTGGATAATGAGCTTATTTCCAAAAAACAGTTGAGTGCTCCTTTAAAAGGTTCTTCAAGCGATGCCATAGAAGAACCATTTTTGGTTCCACAAAACACCATTCAGTCAAAGAACATCTCTTTCTTACCTTTTTATAATCTGAAGAACCTTCTTTCGCCACAAAGAAGCTTTTGTGAAACAGAAATATTCTTCAGATGTTCTTTATGGAAACATTAAGACAAAAAAGGTTTTTCTATGGCATCGTGAAGCACCTTTTTTTTAAGAGTGTACCTACTAAACACAAAAAAAGTTGACAACATGGCAGAAAACGCTCTTTTAATGTAAAGGTAATTCTTGCATGTAGAGAAAGGGATTTCAAAGGAATGCATTGATTAGATTAAGCGTCTTATGATTGGGATCAAATGAAAACGGTATCAAAGGGTGTTTCAATGCAGATTTGGTTAACAATTTTCCTCCGCAATTTGAGTCTTTGTTGTATCGCATGAATGGATCTTTACTTTGCAACTAGGTCTTTTATTTCGTACACTGTTTTGACTTAAAAGCTTTTCGAGGTGAAAATTCATGTGAGAAGGGTCAAACTGTGTGAATATAAAATGCTATAAATACTTTATAATTACAGTCTTTATGCAAATGTTAAATATTAAGGCCTTATGACGTTAACAGCTTGATGTTCAGCTGAAATGCCCGCATGATCCAAAAGTTTAGTCAGTGAGTTTATTCCACCTTAAGAAAAAAGGCAACATTTATGAAAAATTAGTCATTTTAACAGAGGAAGAAATCTCACACAAGGATGCATTGTTTTGATTGAAAGGCTTGTCATGGGGGGGGGGGGGGGGGGTAACTATAAATTTTTGATTATAGTCTATAGGCCTTTAGACTGGTGCTTACAGAGATTAGTATTTGTGTACGCCAGACGAAAATTTGTATTGGGATAGTATTAAAAAACATTATGCTAATTTTGTTGACACTTTTTCTTTGTCTGTAATTTGAGTTTCTTCGTTCCAATCGTGATCTGAATATGGTTTTATTGGGAAACCAATGAAAATAACTTTCATGGCAGTTCGCAGTTGTTTTACATTTTGTTGAACTGATGGTTGATTCCTTTGAATTGGGTTTAGGGGTGCACCTTCATGATTAATTATTTTTCAAACAATTCTACATTTCTGGATGAATAACATCATATGAATTTATTTGAGATTGCCACCTCGTAAAATAGTTTTCTTGGGATATCAGTTTGGACCAATGATTTGAATAGGCTGATTTCTATTTGGAATAATATTTGTGGTCACATGACCCTAAAACACATAACTTAGTAGTCTTTCTTTTTAACTATGCACAATGAGTTTATTTTCAATTCATTTCACTTTAAAGGCTTCTTATAAGGTAAAAAATATGTGACAAAAAATTGATGGTGTAAATATATAAATGTAATAATAAAATGTGCTTGCAGTTGTGCATTTTTTGAGACACATGACCCAAAAACATATATATTAATGGGTCAGTGTTTAGTTTTTGGGGGTTTTTTTTGCGAAAAGGTAAAATCAACATACACAGCAAAAAAATAAATAAAAAAAAGAAAATGATGCTTTGTCGCAGGAAGTGTGAAGGAGTTCATAGTGATTCATTGTTTCATTTTTAAAAGCTTGTTGCTGCAAAAAAACAATGAATTCTCTCTTGATCTTGGTTTGAATTGGGCTTTATATGTTTCTGTGTTCTGGCATGTCAGAGAACAGCAGTGGGCATCAGGCGTGGGAGAAACAGAGGTAGAGCAACAGCTTTTACAGAACAGAGACTCATTGACCGGACGTCCCACCGCTGAAACCGCAGGGGCACACGGAGTCATGTTAGATTTGCTTCCACATCAGTTTGGCTTCTCTCTCCATAAACGTCCGTCCATTCATTTGTGCGATATTGTGAGAGGAAGCAGCAGATGTTACTGAAGGCTGGTTGGGGTGGAAGAAAAGAAGGGGGTTTATCGTCCCATTGGGGTGCGTAGTGGACAGCTGGCCCTTGTCTGTCCACACCAGACTTTGTCTGGACAATGAACAACAGAGGGAGAGAGAGAAAGACAGAGACGGAAAAGAAACATAAGGGTGGGGAAGAAGAAAAGAGAGAGAGATGGATTGTACCAGTGTCTGCTCAGGGCTTAAAGAGGGATTGACGGGATGGAGGATTCTGAAACTGGTGGTAACAAGATCTCAATTCCTTCAGCACACATGATGGGCATCTAATCTCAACCCCGCATTCCCAAAGGAAAGAAATATAACAATGAGATATTGAATAATTCATTTGTTTCTCCCACACAGCATCGAGAGTAATGGAGAGCAAATTAGGCTAAAAGGCTGAAATACTGAAAGGCAGATTTGGCTGAAATGTTTCCTTCAGTCTGAAATGTTTCTTTAACAGCATATTATTTTGCATTAGCCATAACATTATTGAAAGGTCGTTTGTAGAGAGATTCACTTTTAAACCTAATCTTTACTTTAAAAAAAAAACAGTATTGTTCATAAATGTGGGGTTGGTATGATTTTTTTATGTTATTGAAAAACATTATTATGCTCACTAAGGCTTCGTTAATTAGCTTACAAATATCAGTAATATTGAAAAATTATGTAAATCAAAAATAACTATTTTCCATTCTAATATATATATTTTAAATGAATGTTTACACCTGTGATCCAAAGCAGAATTTCCAGCTCATATAATCCTTCAGAAATCTTTCTGATATGTAATAATTCTGTATGTTATTAATCTTGAACACAACTGTGCTGCTCAGTGATTTTGTGGAAACCATTGTACAACCCAAATTCTGGACATTTGGGGACATTTTTTTATTTGAATAAAATTAAAACTAAAAGACTTTCAAATCAAATGAGCCAATATTTTATTCACAATAGAACATAGATAACATACAAAATGTTTAAACTGAGCAATTTTACACTTTTATCCACAAAAGGAGCTCATTTCAAAAGTTGGCACGGGGCAACAAAGGGCTGAAAAAGCAAGACATTTTGAAAAGATTCAGCTGGGAGAACATCTAGCAACTAATGAAGTTAATTGACATCAGGTCTGTAACATGATTAGCTATAAAAGGGATGTCTTAAGGCTGTTCACACTACAGGATTTTAACCTCGATTTTAGCCGTATTTGCAATTTAACGAGCGCGCCGACAGGTCAGGCTGTAATCGGGGGAAAATCAGCAGGTGATCGGCGCTCCGCAATCTTTATGTGTGAACTACACAACGATGCATCAAAGAGGCTCGCTGATGCCAAACAAATATCTAGCATGCTAAATATCTGGACCGGTCGGTCGAATCAACATCACATGGTGTCAGGTGTCCTGACGAGCTACAGCCAATGAAAGAGCAAGGCATGGGTTGAGGTCACCGGAAGAAAAACAGCAGCAGCAACTTCGCTTATAAGAAAAGTTAGGTATTTTGGCACATAAGCATCATTCACTCACAGGCCTTTGGCTGCTATATTTTTTATTAACCATCAATAGTTACTGTTGCCAAGACCGACAAACACTCGCACACTACACATCATGTTCTCACGCAGTGAAAAACACATCTCAGAGCAAAGAGCAACCAGACAACACACAGACAGAGAAGACAGAGCAGGTTACTGCTGATATGAAACAAGGTCTCAGGACTCTCAGCTTTTACATTGAGTCATTTTTTAAAGAAATTCTAACAATAAATACTGTTTGTGGCTCTTCAATGTGTCGTGACTCGTGACATATCACTGCCTCAGTTCAAACACGTGAACCAATCATCTTTTCATATTTACTTAATGCACGAAATGAACGTGAATAAACATCAGAAAGTGTTTAATTTCAACCACGGAACATACCATTTTAAGTCCACCGAAGTGAATCTGCTCTTTTGTCTAATACGTGGTTAAGGCTGGAAGACAGCTGCGGCTACTGGGCATGCACATTTACATATTTTCCGAGCCAACAATATAACATGAAAACTATACAAATGGTTTTTAAAAGTACATAGTGGCATATTTCATCACTTTAGAGTGTCGCAGTGACCGCCTTTTTGCAGTAAAGCACCTGTCATAGTTTAATGAGAGGGAAGATATGAAGCAACGCGTGGAGAGCTGCATTGAAAACAGAGGAGCGCACATGTGCAAATACAGCTCCCATTCGGGGCGAAGTTCACGGGATTTTGTCCACAGAATGATAAGAACACACATTTTTACATATTATTTTGTTATTTAACACTCAGTATGTAACTTAAGCGCTGCAAGCAATGCATAAAGTGCCGGACATGACTGGTACACAAAACAAGTACTTTTAAATACCTCAGCTTATTGCCGTTAACGTGGCAGCCAACAACAGCACCGCTTAACCCTCTGCACATATATATATTCAGTCAATATTTTTCACCCCGTTTTAAGATGGATTTCTATGAAGACTGGCCGTAGCTGTCGGGCAAGATGGCGGATAGTAGCGGCGGCACATAATATTCGTGTTCTGATTGGTCAGATCGCCTGTCAATCAAGCTCTTTGCGAACGGTCAATTATTGCATGTTTTCATGACAAAACGTGGTTTAGGGACCGAATCGAGTCGTTGGGTGACAGAGTTGTTTTCAGCTTGTGTAGTGTGTAACCTCTGGTTGCAGATCCTTTACATGGAGTCATGTAGTGTGAACACCATAACGACTAAAAGACAGACAATCAAGTCCTGTAGTCTGAAGAGCACAGCGATCTGCTGACGTGTAAAGTCGTGTAGTGTGTAACTCCTGGTTGCGGATTCTTTACATGGAGTCACGTAGAGTGAACACCTGTTGAAAACTCTGTTCTTCTAAAGTAGAAAACTCAGAAGAGAAGACCAGGAGACTTCGGATTGGATCGTCAGCAGAATTTCTTTATTCTATGACATGTGTTGTTATCTGCAGTCATCGAAGATCTCATCTTAAGTCATTTTTACAGGGTATCTTATAGGTCTTTTTGGAGGAGGGATTCTTAGAGGTGGAGACAAACATCAAACAAAGCAAACATCTGAGGGAGGCGTTAGTTAATTACAGGAACCTTCCCGTGGTCCAATAAACCTAACAAAGGTTGAATCTCTCAGTAGTCTAACTCCTTGATCTTACCATTACAAAAGGCACAGCTGTCCCAAGCCCAAATGGTCAGGAAACAATCTCAAGCACCTTTGCCTTGCCCGACACCTCTTAGTCAGGACGTGAATTCAAATCAAACATAGAATAACATTTGTGATCCTTCAATCCCCTCTTTGAGAGTTCTAATAACTCTCACAAAATACAAATTTAGACACTTAAAAGTTAATTCTTGTAACTTGTAATCGTTAAAAGTTAATTCTTGTAACTTGTAATCTGTTACAGGCACATAGTACATGTTCTGTGTTGCTTATATGTAATTGCATGCTGACACAGAAACAAAACATGCAATTAGGGTCCGTGAAGATTTTACGGGTAATAGTCTCTGCGTTGTGTATTTTTATTCTTTTTCTTCTTCTTTCTTTTCTCTTTCTTGTGTGATAGTTGGCTCGGTAATGGGTCTAGTTGTTTTCTAGAGGTTGTGGCTTTATCCGCAGGTGAGAAGGGTGGTGCATATGGATCTCAGGACAGCCATCAAATGGTATCTGCACAGAGGAAGAAAGAAACACAAACAAGAGAGAACTAACGGCACAGAGCAGTATTTGTAGAGTCTGCATACATTAGGGTTGTATCCTCTGTTCAAAATATAGTCTGCTATGGTTGTTCCTTCTTTCCCTATTTCTCAATTCCTGCGACACCTAAAGAACAGTGAGGAAAGGATGGACTAATGGAGGGGAAAGGCCTATGAGGAAATCTTCACCTCAGGGTTGGCCCCCGAAGCCTGTTGCTTTCGGTTCTTCCCTGGGCTCCTCACTGGTTCTTGTGTCTGCCCTATCCTATCCCTGCAGGGGGAGGAACAACCTTAATATGTGACACATGAGTCCAAGTTTTCCTTCCCTGACACAATACTGCAGCTGCTGTAATCAACATCACTTGATGTGGTCCGTACCACTTAGGCTCTAATGGCTTGTTTCTGAACGCCTTTATCATGACCCATTGACCTGGGACGATTGTGTGTCCACCTTCTGGTGGAGTCTGCCAACACGACTCAACTCTCTCTTTGGCACTCTGCACTGCCTTTGTGAGGTTTTCACAGTAAGCGATCAGGGCATCTGAAGCAATGTGCACATCAGCATTTCTAAGATCAATCACACCTGGCATCTGCATTGGGCGTCCAGTAATAATCTCATGAGGGCTCAGTCCTACTGATCTGTTAGGTGATGCTCTCATACTACACAGTACTGCGGGCAGTGCTTCAACCCATGGTACTCCTTCCTGATGCATTTTGCTTAGCCTGGTTTTGATTGTTCTGTTTGATCGTTCAACCTGTCCTGATGCTTGTGGCCTATAGGGGCAGTGAAGGTTCCACTTAATCTTCAACATTCTAGACACTTCCTTGACTACCTGTCCTGTGAAGTGGGTACCTTGATCTGAGTCAATGCAATCTGGTAATCCCCATCTGGGAATGAAATCAGTGACAAGACATTTAGCAGTGTGTGCAGCTGTAGCGCGCCCTGTTGGATAAGCTTCTACCCATCTTGAGAACTTGTCTATTACTACCAAAACGTCAGTTTTTCCTTTACAAGGGGGCAACGATATGTAATCAACTTGCAGGTGACGAAATGGCCCTGGTGGAGCTGGGGTATGTGCTGCTGGTGTAATGGCTGCTGGTACATCATTATTTTTCTGACATGTAACACATCTCTTGACTGTTTCAGTGGCTGCGTTTCTGAATTTTGGATTCCACCATTGATTTGAGAACCTGTGATTCATCGTTGCTGGACCACTATGACCCAAACTGTGTATTTGTTGAGCCAAATATGGCAACAGTGATTCGGGAGCAACATACTTTCCCCCTTTGGTCCAGCAGCCGGATGAATCCACAGTGGCTCCTTTGTCTAACCATGTCCATGCTTCATATAGAGGAACGTCTTTATACAGATCAACGATTGATTCAGGAGGTAGAATTATCTTCTGTGCTGTACTACCTGAACACACTTGTACAGTTGCATAGAAACAAGCCTGTTTAGCCGCTACATCAGCAAGAGCATTACCTTTAGCTTCCGTAGTATTAGTTGTGAGATGTGCTTTCACTTTGATCACTGCTAATTTCTTTGGGAGTTTCATGGCAAACATTAAATCTTTCACTAATCCAGCATGCTTAATGGGGGATCCAGCAGAAGTTAGAAATTTTCTGGTTTGCCAAATGACACCAAAATCATGAATTACCCCAAAAGCATACCTGGAATCTGTGTAGATATTTGCAACCGATCCTGAAGCTAGCGTGCATGCTCTAGTTAAGGCTACTAGTTCTGCAGCTTGAGCTGAAAAATGATCTGGAAGACGACCTGAAGCAACTACTTCAGTGGTGGAAGTTACTGCATATCCTGCTCGTCTGTTACCTTCAATAACTTGAGCTGAACCATCAACAAACAACTCCAATTCTGCGTTCTCTATGGGAGTTTCTGCTATTTCACTTGTCGCTGCATATGTAAGCGTAACACAATCATGAGTCATTTCGCCTTCATCCTCTAACACAAATTCAGTCATTGCAGACATCATACATGAGGATGGGTTCGTGACTGGTGCACGCTGTATAACAATATTCGGGGCTGTGAGAGTTGCTAACCAATTTCCCCAACGGGAGGAGGTGACAGAAGTGACTTTTGCTTGATTCATTAGTGCGGACACTGCGTGTGGGCATTTTACGTTTACAGTCTGACCTAACACCATTCCTGATGAAGCCTGAAGCGCTAGATGAACTGCCTGTACTGCTCTGAGGCATGGGCCCATACCTTGAGCGACTATGTCAAGTTTACCGGAATAGTAATGAATTGGGCGTAAGCTGCCCCCATGATCTTGCATTAGACATGCAGTCATAAAGCCTAAGTGTTCATGGACATAAAGCACAAAGGGTCTATCAGATTGGGCAATTCCTAATGCTGGTGCTTGACATAGTGCTCTCTTCAAATCATTAAAAGCTTTAAGATGAAATTCTTCCATACAAACAGTATCTGAATCTTTACCATGGCCTTTCAACAAATCATAGAGAGGCTGAGCAATCGAGGCATAGTCTTCAATCCAAGGTCTACAATAACCTGCTGTTCCTAAAAATGAGCGGAGTGTTTTAATGGTATTAGGCGGAGGTATGGCTTTGACTGAAGCCGCTCGATCCTGTGTAATGGATCTATTTCCTGCACCAATTGTTTGACCCAGAAATGTGACTTGCTTTTTAGCAACTTGAGCTTTGTGAAAGCTGCATTTGTGTCCTTTTTTATGCAAATAGTCCAACAATGATGCCAATTCAGTTTGATGTACCTCATGATCTGTTGAGGCAATCAAAATATCATCAACATATTGGATCATAGTGGACTGTTTTACCGGACATTCTGGGTCACACAAATCACGTCTGACAGCCTGATGATATATGGTTGGGGAGTTTTGAAATCCCTGTGGCAATCGTGTCCACTGGTATTGTTCATAGTCAACTGTGAAAGCTAACCATGGCTGGCTGTCAGAGTGCAACGGTACAGAAAAGAATCCATTAGACATATCAATTACTGAAAAAATCTTACAATCTAATGGTAAGCCATTACAAATTGTAGATGGATCTGCCACTAGGGGGGTGATTTTTTCAATATGTTTATTGGCTACTCTGTAGTCTATTGTAAGTCTCCATGTCCCATTAGATTTCTTGATGGGCCATATGGGTGAATTACATGGACTGTTGGTTTTAACTAGCACTCCTTGCATCAGCAAATTTTCTACAATAAGTTTGATTCCCTGTATAGCTTCCTTATTAATCGGATATTGTTTGGTGACCGGAGGTGGAGTTCCTGTCAATTTAACTGGTTCTACACCTGTCAACAACCCACAATCATCCTTGTCTTTAGCCCAAATTGGATGATTCTGTAAGAAAACATACTCGGGAGGGGTTGCATTATTGGTAGAAATCTGTGCTGAGGAAATTTTTATGCTAGTAGATTCTGAGGACATGTCTAAAGTTAGATTTATTTGTCTCAGAAGATCCATGCCTAAAATGGCACCTGTATTTAATGGAGCGCATAGCAATTTTGTAGTCAGAGTTTTTGGGCCAAATTGTACCTCTATGGGCGGAGTTTCATACAAAACAGAATCTTCACCTATTACACCAGTTAAACAAAGTTTGGTTTTCTTGTATGGGATGTTTAAACCTTGTGCCAATTTTGTAGGAATTACTGTAATTTCTGCACCTGTATCAAGCAAAAAATCAATCTCTTTCTCTTTTATGCTACCTTTCACAAAAATTCTTTGGTCATTGTGTTGGATTACAGGGGAAAGGTAGCTACTCACAGCCCCAATAATTAGTTTTTTTCCTGGTCTTGTTGTGCTCTTAGAAGAGCCTGAACTAGCTGACCTAGAGTTTCAGTGGTCACTGGCGGAACTACTTCAGGGTTGTGTGCAGGCTGAGAAGGAGCAGAATTATGCATAGCATTTCTTTTCCCATCTTGCAACTTCTTCCTACACTCTTTCTCCCAATGTCCTAATTTTGCACAGTATTTGCATTTGCTTTCTCTTTTAGACCATCTATTGTCTTGTTTCGTTGTGTTAAACGTAGCTGCTGCTACTCTTACTTTTGCCTTGACATCAGCATCTCTTTCCCATGTAGCTAACCTGTCTAGGTTACTTCTGAGAGTTCTGTTAGACCAAGTTAGATCTAAGAATGGTAAAGCTTTTCTGTATTCGGCTACAAGGCCATCTGACCATATACGAACCAGGGGTCCCTTGTCATCCAGCACACTTTCAGGGTCATCAACAATTCCACTGTAAATTACAGCTGACTGACAAAATCTCTCAGTATATTCACTCACAGTTTCTTCTTTCCTTTGCACACAGGTAGTAATTCTAGACCAATCTATTTTGGGTCCTAAGATATTCTTTAGGATTTTCAAAATACCTTCTCTTAAATCACCCTTACTGGCATTTCGTAGTTCAGAAGTGACAGCAGATTCAAAACTGTTGAATTCAGATTCAGTTAGTATTTGTGACATCAGCTGCGTGACTTCTGTCAACGACATGTCATAAAGACGCATTTTACTGATCAATGTTCTTCTAAATTCAGAAAAATGTGTGCGTGCTGCTGGTAAACTTTGAGATAGTCTCTCTATATCTTTAGGACCTAAAGCTTTGGCAACAGTTTGTATTTGCACCACAGAAGAATTGAGAGGAACACTATCAGTTTCCTCAATCCCCTGAGATCTCCTCCTCGCACCACACACATTGAAGGAATTTACAGGCACATCAGTTACTGATTGGAGAGCTACATCTGTTTCAAAAAACGCTTGTAAATCAGGGTAAATGTTATCCGGCTGACTTACTTCCACATCAGTTTTTGCCTCTTTCTTGAGGTTCAATTTCTTGGTCAAAGTGTATATTCTAGCACGGAGTTCATTGTTCTGTTTCTCTAGCTCTGCGTTACGCTGAGACTGTTGTGTCGCTAGCGTTACACTGAATTCCCTGTGACAACAGATAATGCCTTTCACATTGTTCTTGCGAATACATGCTCCCAGTACCTTTTTACACTCATCTACAGACCAAGTCTTGTCTGGATGGATCTCATATTTCTGAGTTAGTTCTTGTCTAACTTTCTCAGTGACTATTATGTTCATTTGCACTCCTAAAAGTGATTTGAATTCGCTATCTGACCACAAAGGAGTCGCTAGACCACCTTTTTCAGTTGTGGGGATCAGTCTAGCATTCTTTCTAAACATTTTGTGAGTTTCTTTGTTATCACACAATCAAAACACTAAAACTTCTCTGATCAACAGAGGGTACACTTGTTAACACAGATCAACTATTGTTAACCTTCCCTGGCAAAGCAGAGGATAACACAATTCACTAGCACTTTACGCTAATCTTCCCTGCATGAACAGAGGATAACCAATTCTTCCCTGCCAAAACAGAGGATAACAAATATTAGCACGTAATGCTAAATCTTCCCTGCCTGAACAGAACAGAGGATAAACCAAAAATTAGCACGTAATGCTAACCTTCCCTGCCTGAAAGAACAGAGGATAAACCAAAAATTAGCACGTAATGCCAACCTTCCCTGCCTGAAAACAGAGGATAACCTTCCCTGCCTACAAGAACAGAGGATAAACTCTTCCCTGTCTGAAAACAGAGGATAACCTTTAGTTAAACAAAACCCTACAGATGTATGTTAACTCTTCTCTGACGGCACAGAGGATACAAAAATTTGTACTGGTCTTAGGTTCTTTCGGATTAGAGACAGCACTCACCAGAGAGAAAATTTCAGTCTGGGAATCCTTGTTCAGTTTGAAGTTTCGCTGGATTCCAAAAGATGAGAAAGCTGGAACTCTATCCGGGACACGGCAGCATCTGTTGAAAACTCTGTTCTTCTAAAGTAGAAAACTCAGAAGAGAAGACCAGGAGACTTCGGATTGGATCGTCAGCAGAATTTCTTTATTCTATGACATGTGTTGTTATCTGCAGTCATCGAAGATCTCATCTTAAGTCATTTTTACAGGGTATCTTATAGGTCTTTTTGGAGGAGGGATTCTTAGAGGTGGAGACAAACATCAAACAAAGCAAACATCTGAGGGAGGCGTTAGTTAATTACAGGAACCTTCCCGTGGTCCAATAAACCTAACAAAGGTTGAATCTCTCAGTAGTCTAACTCCTTGATCTTACCATTACAAAAGGCACAGCTGTCCCAAGCCCAAATGGTCAGGAAACAATCTCAAGCACCTTTGCCTTGCCCGACACCTCTTAGTCAGGACGTGAATTCAAATCAAACATAGAATAACATTTGTGATCCTTCAACCACCTAAACTGAACTAAAAGACAGACAATCAAGTCATGTAGTCTGAAGAGCACAGCGATCTGCCGACGTGTAAAGTCATGTGAACTTGCCTTTAGAGAGGTTGAGTCTCTCAGAAGTAAAGATGGGCAGAGGCTCTACGATCTGTGAAAGAGTGTGTAAAAAGATTGTGGAATACTTTAAAAACATCGTTCCTCAACGACAAATTGCAAAGGTTTTGCAAATCTCATCTACAGTGCATAACATCATCAAAAGATTCAGAGAAACTGGAGAAATCTCTGCGTAAGGGACAATGCCGAAGACCTTTGTTGGATGCTCGTGGTGTTCGGGCCCTCAGATGACACTGCATCACTCATCGGCATGATTCTGTCATTGACATTACTAAATGGGCCCAGGAATACTTCCAGAAACCACTGTCGGTAAACAAAATCCGCCGTGCCATCTGCAGATGCCAAATAAATCTCTGTCATGCAAAAAGGTGAACATGGTCCAGAAGCGTCGTCGTGTCCTGTGGGCCAAGGCTCATTTAAAATTGACTTTTTCAACGTGTAAAAATGTTCTATGGTCAGACGAGTCCAAATTTGACATTCTTTTTGGAAATCATGGACGCCGTGTCCTCCGGGCTAATGAGGAGGGAGATGAGGAAGGAGACCTTCCAAGCGTTCAGTTCAAAAGCCATCATCTCTAATGGTATGAGGGGGCATATGTGCACACGGGGCAGCTTGCATGTTTTGGAAGGCACTATGAATGCTATAAGGTATATAAAGAATTTAGATCAACATATGCTCCTCTCCAGATGACATCTATTTCAGGGAAGGCCCAACCCTAACCCTAATAATGCAAAACCACTTACTGCAGCTATTACAACAGCATGGCTTCGTAGTAGAAGAGTGCCTGCAGTCCAGATCTTTCACCTTTAGAGAACATTTGGCGCATCATTAAATGAAAAATACGTCAAAGACGACTACAAACTCTTCAGCAGCTGGAAATCTATATCAGGCAAGAATGAGACCAAATTCCAAAACAAAACTCCAGAAACTCATAACCTCGATACACAGACGTCTTCAAACTGTTTTGAAAAGAAGAGGAAATGCTACGTGGTAAACATGCCCCCGACCCAACTATTTTGAGACCTGTAGCGGGCATAAAATTTGAAATGCGCTCATTTTGTGCATAAATTTGTAAAATGCCTCAGTTTAAACATTTGTTATGTTATCTATGTTTAGTTATTATTTTATTCAAATTTAAAAAAAAATGTCCCAACATTTCCGAAATTCGGGTTGTACATTTGTATAATATAAATAAAGTTCAAAAGACTTGCATTTATTTTGAAGTAGAAACCTTTTGTAACATTATAAATATATCTACTGTCACTTTTGATCAGTTGATTGTGTCCTTGCTAAATAAAGTATTAAATCTTACTCACCCCAAACCAAACTTTTATACGGTAGTGAAACTTCCTCTTAAAAACGTTTAAGTGCACTAAATTGAGAAGTTGTAGAATCTGTTATTTTATAATTGCATTTACTTTTAAATTGGTTTGAATGGAGACATTTAATGGGATGAAAATGAGGAAAAGTGTTGTGAAACGGGTAAAGAGCGCTGCCAGAGAAATCTGCCTCATTATTTTTTTAGTTTTCTTTCTTTAGTAACTCGATGTTGCCAAGTATCTTCCTGCTACAGCAGCAGAGTTTCAGAAGAGATCGCAAATGTGCCAATTACAATAAAATCTCCAATATTATTCATGAAACCGTTTCAATACCAAAGCATATAAGCTCTATCGTCTTATTACATGCTAACAGATGTCTCAGTTGCACCGACTTTTATTTCTCCTCATGATATTTAAGAGAAACAGAAGTTCATACTTCAATTTAACTGAGAACCTCAAGTCTATTAATGCTCTGAATGAGCAATATAGTTTTCTCTGAACCCCTTTCCCCTTTTTCAGTACATATACGTGTGTTTTGCATCTGAAAAGAAATGCTTATCAAACCCTAGAGCTTTTACCCCCATTTTATGTAGGACACTGATGCAGCAATAAGCCTATTAAATATTTACATCCGTCTTCCCCTTTGTGTCTGCTTTGTTGTCTGGCTTTCTCTCGTTCCATTGTTAGAGTCATTTTACCTTCTTTCTTCACATTAGGGGGGTGTATTATTAAAGAAAAAAGCAAACCTGGGCAGGCCGTCCGACTGAGTGAAGCGTTTTATCTGTTAAACCGTGAGGCATATCAGCATCTGAGCGCTGGCTGAGGTCCTATCAGACGAGCTGAGAGCAGGAGAGATAAGATGGAGAGGAAGCGAGCCTCTGGCCATCTTAAGAGAAACTTAAGCTCTCACACACACACCTCCTGAGAATGAATCTGTGTTCAGTTGTCCTATCAGACTTGGCACGGATACAGTAATAGTTGTTAAAGTTATCTCAGCACCTCTTCCCCTGGCTCCTGTTTCATGTCAGCCTCTCAGATCTCTTCTTTCGCACAGCACAAGTTTGCTTTTAGTTGGCGTTGTACTGCTATTGAGTATCAGGGATTGTTTTAAATGCCTGCAGATGCTAATTAAGCCCAAGTCACGGCCTAGCGGTTAGTGCACATCATCCAAATTGCAAACAGCATGAGCCTGGCTGTATTCGGATTGAATACTAGTGTAATGGATCTCAACTGGTGGGTCACGACCCAAAAATGGTATGTATTGAGTATTTTGGACGGCAGGGAAAAACAATAATCAATGCAAATAATAAAATGCTACAAACCATTTAATTGCGTATCGTTGGGCTTATTAGCTTTTTAAAGCATCCCATATCTTTTGTTATTAGCATCAGTTCAATCAGACTGTTTGATCTTTTGCTGCAAATTGTGATGGGTCTCCACTTGATGTCTAATGCAAAATTTTGGTCTTGAGGCAAAATCAATTGAAAGTGTTACATTGAATTCGTTATGCCCCATTATGCAGTAATATCCTACATTGTTGTTGACTTAATTATGTTGCATAGCCTATGTAATTCACAGACTTGAATTCACATTTACATTGCATTTTAATGCTGGTTTCTGTAAATATATCTTAATTCATGGCTAAGGGATGTTCAGTCGCATTGCATTGTGGGCTACAATATTCCACTCTATCATGACATTCTATATCACATTAAATAACCTTCTGTTGTTGTTTACATTTTTGAGATGCATTGATTTATGCATTACTGCATTATTCACCCAGGAATGAATGTTGATTACTCCCCCTCGTGTTGTTGTGGACCTGTATGCTGTATGTTGTTGTGTTCCTGTGGCTCAGTGGTAGAGCAGTGCGTTAGCAGTGCAAAAGGTTGTGTGTTCAATTCCCAGGGAATACAGATACTGATGAAAAAACAATGTGTAGCCTGAATGCACTGTAAGTCGCTTTGGATAAAACCGTCTGCTAAATGCACATATATGCATGTCTTTCTTCTGTGGAACACTAAATACGATATATATATTTTTTTTCAATACAAATATTGTTGTCAGTGTTGTGTGGATCTGAACTTCAAAAACATTTCGGTATGTTTTTTGTAAACTATCCCTTGAATATTTTTACATTTTCTTAAAAGCAATTAGACCGATCCGTTGTGCTTTGCAACACCCTTTAGCTATGTTACAAACTTGAAATACAGCAAGTTCACATAATGCATGCATAATATACACACTGCATACTATGGGGGGGGGGGAAGGACTAGTAGTATGAATGTGTGCTGATTGGAACATACTGTAGTTTTCGTTGTTTTTTTTGTCCATCCTTCCCTTCCTCCCGTAATTTAGTATCATAAAAAATGTGTCCAAAAAAAACCCATATAATGTACTATTTTTAAAGCGTTTAATATAATAAAATGTCTCTCTCTCTCTAATGGACAAACACACTCATGCTCATTTACCGTGCTCACGTCACAGGCGTCCAGTAACCGGTCATACGAGTTTTCACATGATCTTCAGAACAACAACAACCTTATTAAGAAAGAGAGCATAAGAGGGAAATGAAAACAGTGCGTGCATAAAGCCCAAATCACCCTGAAGTCATCTACAAGCTATTAGATAACGCATCTCAGTGTTTCTCATTTAGGTTTGTTGTTTTGGACGATAGTTCATGTAGCACCGTGATGTTTGAGAGAGCTGCCAGGCCCAGATGTGCTCAGTCTAAATGAAAACACAGTTGAGTCTCAGTCACAGGTCTGCTGCTGCAGGATTGCAACAATTAGCCCAGTGTGTCTTCCTCCGCAGTGCCTGCAGATCAGCACAGCAGTCTCTCTCTCTCTCTCTCTCTCTCTCTCTCTCTCTCTTCTTCCTCTTCACTCTTTCTCTCTCTCTCTCTCTCTCTCTCTCTCTCTCTCTTTTCTTCCTCTCCACTCTTTCTCAAACTCTGTGCCTTTGCCTCGGTACCCTGAATCCAGCTTTTTGCACCATCACATCCCTCTGAACACACTTTTGAACACGTGCTATTCCCTTTGGCCATTGCTGTCGTTTTGTTTTAAAAAGGTGCAGAGACATGCTGCTCATAACATCAGCTAGCTTATGGACAAATAATATAAAGTGGATTTACATTATTATTATTTTTTAAGAGATGGGGTAAATGAGATGAGCACTCTTACTGATGACAGAATTGTCAATTTCGGGTAGCTATACCTTTAAAGGAATAGTTCACCCAAGAATGAAAATTTGCAGAATAATTTTTTCTTCCATTAGTTTTTGAGAAATGTGTCACTGTGTCTCATCAATGGATGCTCTGCAGTGAATGGGTACCGTCAGAATGAGTCCAAACAGCTGGTAAATACATCACAATAATCCACTGCAGTCCATGCAGTAAACATCAAAAATCTTTCATGAAATCATGAATTCAAGAAAAATCTGTCCCAGAAAAAACGAACATTCTGTCATCATTTACTTACCATGTCGTTAAACCACAAAGTGCTCCGAAAGTCATTCCAAACCTTCCGTGGAACACAAAAAAATATATTTTAAGAATCTTGGTAGCCAAACAGTTTTGTTCCCCATTGACTTCCGCAGAGTTTTTGTCCATGCAATGTCAATGGGAACTGAAATGGGAGTCAATGGGAACTGAAAGGTTTTTGTTTACAAACATTCTAAATATATCTTCTTTTGTGTTCCGCGGGGGGGGGGGGGGGTTGGGGGGGATATAGTTAAACAGGTATGCATGGCAAATTGTATTTATAAGAGCACAAGTTTAACACAAACCGTAGTTGATCCAAAGTTCTCTACAATCTTAAATCTGAATTTAAAAGAGAGAAGGAAAAGAGAGGGAAAGACATAGATGGAAAAATCAAAAGTATCAAAAACAATAAAAACGAATATACATAAAACACCAATTTAACACCAGTTCAACTAATCAAAGTACAGCATCACTGAAATGCTAGCGAGTAAAAATAAGTCTTTAAGCTTTATTTAAAAGCATCCAGTGATGGAGAAGCTCTGATGGTTGCAACAATATGAGGGAGAGTAAATGATTACACTTTTCATTTTTGGGTGAACTGTTCTTTTAAGGCAGGAAAACCCTCAGTTATAATTATGACACAGTTATAAATGCAGTGTTTTCTTTGCTTCAGGGGCTTGTTTTTGATCAGATTTGATGCAGCAGCACTTCTTCACATAAAGACACCTGTTCACACATTTATCTTCACACGTTTGTATTGTTTCTTCCCTGTGAAACACTGGCAGCATGACTGTTGAAAGTAAAGGAATAGAGTTTGTTTAAAGTGGGGTGCCTCGGATCTGATTGGTCCTTGTTCTCGTCATTGAGGAGACGAAAGCCACCTCTGGTAAAGTCATGTGACCTGACTGAATCTGTCCCATATGGAGTAGATTAGTAACACGCCTCCTTCTTTCTCCCGCTTTCCTCAGAGTCTGTGGAAGAAAACAGTTGTGTTGTGTGTTTGTGACACATGAGTCTTTACTGGGGTCTGAGACCGGAACTACATCTGATCTGCTCTGCCTTTGTGTTTCCAGAACGGATGTCCGATGTTAATTATCACTCAACATCGTTAGATTATTCTTACTGGTTTAATCACTGCATTTGTGTTAATTTCTTAATTAGCCTTACCTTCAACATGAAATCTGTTTTGTTGATCCAAGAAAATAAATAAACAAGAATGCAGTTATTATTTATAATATCCCCTTATTTGATCTGTTACAGAAAATTAAGAGATTACATGTATGGCCCTGAAAATGTACATATGCAATATAAACAAGCATGTATAAGTAAGCAAATATCAATATGCTATTGATTGTATGAATAAATACAAAGATAAATTACAATAATAAAAAATACAATAAAAAGTTAATGCAATTAATCATTATTTTGATTTGTTTACACAGTTGCTATTTGAAGGCTTTCAACTTAACATGTTAATTTAGTGCAATTGATTGTAAATCAAAAACTCTAAATAATTAATCAAATATGAATAATTTTCTACTGAACATAATCACTCTTAAAAGAATAATAATATTAGAAACAACATTATTCACTAGTTTATCCTTCTTAATTACTTGTTTAATTAATGTTAGGTTCATAACATAATAGTTCATAATATAATATAATATGATTTTTGTTAGATTTCTGATTTCTTAGTTTGGTAAAACAGGTATCCAAAGTTGTCCCCACACTTTAATATCAAAATATATCTTTTATTTTCTGCAAAGGTGAAAAAGTGATAAAAGTGTAAAGTGTTTTAAGACAGACCGAGGAGCAGACGTTTTCTTCTACCTGGTCTCGTGGCATTCTCGTACCTGTGTGCACTTTTTAGAGAGACACGAAATATGTACCTATAACTGTCTGCAGTGTGAGGACAACTTAGGCTTTTCGTTGAACTTTTTATTCTGTGCACCTGAGAAGTGACTGGATTTTCTTTTTTGAGAGCATACAATTCTGTTTGCTCTCTTAGTTTTGCTTTATTTAATTTTTTATTTTGTGTTTTCTCCATTTGCTATTTTCAGGACTTTGTTTTTACGTAATAAAAAAAAAGTGTATGCAGTTATTCCTGATCTCTGACCCAGGCCAGTCCTAGGCTTAAATTCAATATGAAAATAAAGCAAATTTGTGTCCCTGGAGCGCAAAAGCAGTCATAAGCAGAACAGGTATATTTGTAGAAATAGCCAACAATACATTGTATGGGTCAAATTATTGATTTTTATTTTATGCCAAAAATCATTAGGATATTAAGATCATGTTCCATGAAGATATTTTGTAAATTTCCTACCGTAAATATATCAAAACTTAATTATTGATTAGTAATATGCATTGCTAAGAACTTCATTTTAACAACTTTAAAGATGATTTTCTCCATATTTAGATTTTTTTGCATCCTCAGATTCCAGATTTTTAAACAGTTGTATCTCAGCCTAATATTGTCATATCATAACAAAACATACATCAATGGATATATTATTTATTCATCTTTCAGATGATGTATAAATCCCTATTTAAAAAAATTGACCCTTTTGACTTGTTTTGTGCTCCAGGGTCTCATATTGCATTAACTTTTTGCCACATTTTATAACTAAAGTTGATGCTTTCACCTGCAGGCTGAAGTTTCTCCAGTCCAAACACATCTGGAGTGAAGCGCAGGCCAGCTGCAGTGAATACAGCACCTCTGTAGACAGGGCCTGGTTTAGGCCAGGTTTAGTGCGGTAATTACTACAGACCCCTGGGGACCAGAGATGGGAGTATTCAAGCAAGCGTGTTTTCTTTGTGTGGCGGAGTCCTGCTATCGCATTACTGCACACACGCTGATGCAGCAGTGCCACATAACCCCC
>CM049820.1:48207513-48222513 GCA_027422435.1 Schizopygopsis pylzovi
TGGCTCGTTATGCTTTCAACTCGTTAATTTTGTCTTGAGCAAGAGACTTTATGACATTCACGTTACATGATTTTACAGATTTTTTACGTAGAAAGGGTGACAACACCGCGTTACAATAAATTATCATTCATGTTCTCATAGCCATTGGCCAAATTCTAAAACGAAACTAAAATGAAATCATCGTTGAGAGCAAGGGGGCCTACACAGCTTGTGTATTCTGCGTATTGGGAGGATCAGCTCTGGCTTCTTATGACTGCTTTTATGCTCCAGGGTTGCATTTGTATTTTTTGTAACAGGCCGAATTTGCCACAGATCAAACGGTCTGAGTGCAGCTCTCTCACACTGTGATGAATTTTTGATCAGTGGGCATAACCTGCGAGAGGCCTTTAAATCAGCCCAGGCACATGAAATATGAAGTTGGTGGCATTGGAAATGTCTTAAAAGTGTTGAAAACAGGAAATATTCCTCTGGGCTTCTTTTATTTTCTTCCCGGTAGAAAGACGCTCATTGACGCTTTAGGAAATTGTCCTCTGAGGAACCAGAAACTTTATTATTAGAGTATTTCAAGGGGGAGCCTGTAAAGTCAACAGCCGTTGCCGTCGTACATGATGGTTTTTGTAATAATCCTGCTTTTATTAGTGGGAGTAGTGAGGGGCGGGCGCTCTGTAGTCATAAATGCACAATTCATGTTCGCACAAAAGCTGAACTGTTCTCAGTGATACTGTACTGACTGTTTCTGACTGCCTGGAAAATGTGTGTGTGTGTGTGTGTGTGTGTGTGTGTGTGTGTGTGTGTGTGTGTGTGTGTGTGTGTGTGTGTGTGGTTGTGTGTGTGTGTGGTTGTGTGTGTGTGGTTTTGTGTGGTTGTGTGTGCGTGTGTGTGTGTGTGTGTGTGTGGTTGTGTGTGTGTGGTGTGTGTGTGTGTGTGTGTGTGTGTGTGTGTGTGTGTGTGTGTGTGTGTGTGTGTGTGTGTGTGTGTGTGTGTGTGTGTGTGTGTGTGTGTGTGTGTGTGTGTTCTCAGTCAGTATGAGTTGGGGGGTCTTTATGACCTGCTGGTGTTTGAACAATGTATGCACAGTTGGTCTGGAGTTTCTCTTTGGTTTTTTCCACAGTTGAGAAAATAAAAACTCTCATAGAAAGTATATTGTGATTTAGCCAAGTATCCACAGGTTAGCGTTGGGCTGGTACATTAACATTCATATTGACCTGTTATTGTCTCTTATTTTAAGTATATTTTATGCAACTGATATTTTATTTAATATGTATTTTTTTATATAGTTTTAATATGTTATATGTAGTGGTGGGCCGTTATCGGCGTTAACGTGCTGCGTTAACGTGAGACTCTTATCGGCGATAAAAAAAATATCGCCGTTAATCTATTCTCAAAGTTGGGTTGGGAGCTGGGTCTATACTACGCAAGATATGATGACTTTCACCCTGATATTTTAGCGCGGATGTATACCTAGCCGAATTGTACTGTAGGGGGCGAGAACGAGTCTTCGAACTAGAGGCTCGCAGTCCGTGATGGACAGATTGTTAACGGCTGGTCAATCGTGCAGGACATCCAAACGCTCACCTATCATTCATCAACCTCAAATATGGCTTTTCATCTGAAAGATGTATGTAGTAGCAACTTTACATGGCCGCTCAATATGATGTTAACCTAGAGAAATGTGCGCTATTGAAGTGTTTGTGTGGAAGCGCGTTTGCTGCAGGACAGGCTCCGGTGCGCTCACTTGCTCTTAAAATCTCCGTCATTTTTGGTCATACAGATAAAAGTAGCCTAATACATCTTTCGAATCTGTAAAGACTCTACGTTTATTTGTGTGCACTCAGAATAACAACGAAACGTTGCGCTTTTAAGCAAACAGGATGCGCTTTAGGTCTCATGTGAACTTGAGCGAAAAACTTAGAAACTCCGTCTTTGAAAAATATATCTATAGAGAGTGAAATGTCTAAAAAATAAAAATAGAAGACGTGTGTGTTAGCATGGATGATTTATATGAAATTTAATCTGTGCAACACTGTGCATAATAAGATGGCTTTCAGTTCAATATAATAACAAAAAACAACATTTTGGGCTTACTTACTTTTAGTCATTATTTGGGTTGCACACATATTCTGAATGCCTTCGGCAGAATTCAAATGAGCCATTTTAATCTAGATTAATCTAGATTAATTCCAAAATTAATCTAGATTAAAAAAATTAATCTATGCCCACCTCTAGTTATATGATAAATCAATAAATTATTATATTAATAATATACAATTCAGATTTAATTTTATATTTCTTAATATTGTATTTATTAATATTGCTTGTCTTCTCCATTGTTAGGGCCATACATTTATTGCAGTTAATCATAATAAAATAGTGCGATGTAATATAAATGACTATATTCTTATGTATTTGTTTTTTTGGATCAGCCTATAAGGTTTTAGGTTTGAATTGGTGCTTAAACAACATTTGAACAACAATATTTTCTTCTAATTTTATTTTATTTTATAAATTTCTATAATTAATATTTTATTATATATTGTTATAATAAAATAATATAATGTAATATACTGTAATTCTAATAGAATAAATTGTATTAATATTGCTCACTTATGGTCAATCGGTATAAATTAGTGCGGTATTAAATTATAAATTATAAAAAAAGATGAATCGCATCCAAAATAAGTTTTTTTTACTGTGTATATTTATTAGGTATGTATAAATACACACATACAGTATATATTTTGACAATATTTACATGCATATACATTTATATATTTATATGATTACATTTTATATTATATATAAATATATTTAATATATATATAACATATTTTCCTTAAATGTATACGTGCATGTGTTTGTTTTTATATATACATAATACATAGAAACAATGTGCACACATATAATATGTAAACAAACATTATTTTGGATGCGATTAATCGCGATTAATCGTTTGGCAGCACTAGTATAAATAGTTCATTAAGTGTGAATTATTTTTGCTTTCTTGGATCAACCAATCAGATTTTATGGTTAAGATTAAACTTGAGTTCTTGGACAGCATTTGTAATAACTTCTTGTTTCCATCTAATTTTGGGGGTAGTTTTTGGTTAAGGTTATGGTTGGAGTTGGTTGATTTTGGGTTTGACTTCTAATAGTCATAAATAATAACTTCTTAGTATTGTTTTGATAGGAAGAAGAAGATGTTGATCCAGGAACATGTCTGGCATAACCACATCACGCAGGCACTCAAAAAGCACACAAAGCCAACAGATTCTAATCCAACTCGTTAACCAGTGAGGTTTATTGCAGATAGTCTGGCTGCTATTGAAGATGGAGGTCCACTCTGCCATGTGAATATCAATTACGCTTTTACTTCCAGCAGGTCAGCAGAGAGTCCTTTCACTTGCCGCGGTGGCCGTTTAAAGACCATACAAATCTGTAGCTAAAAAGCGCATGTGGGAGGATTAATAAATGAAAATGAATCTTTAAGAAGAACACCATACGATGAAATTAAAATAAATGCTTGCTTCTCTTCTCAGATGAAATGAAAGGGCCGCTCGGAAACCATCGCCTCTCTAAATGACGTTTGCCAGCAGCGGAGGCCAGAAATGACTCTCAAGCCAATAGGTATTTAGCAGACAGACGAATACTGGCTGAACTTTCTGGAGATGAATAGTTTGCCCTTTAGGACGACGTGCATGAATATGGACTCCAGCGGAGCCTGAATGCACAGCAGAGCAGAGTGGTATTGATATGAAAGGGCAATGGAGGGCATTGACGATCTTGGTGGGGTTATCAAAGGCCAGGGCCACACCAACAAAAAAAATCTTTTTTGAGAAGCAGCATGAATGTTTTGAACAACTGGTGCTAAATGAAAGACTGGCATCTGCTGGGATCCTTTAAACACATTTGCTTGCATTGTGTTTGCTCTGAGCACATGCTATCAGTTGCCTTAAAAGCCACACGTGTGTCTGGGGCAACAGATATGAGGCGGGTAATTGATTCAATCGCATTAAGGCGGACGCGTTATGAGATTGCACCGTGATTTGTATTAAATTAGCGGATTCTGAACAGTGGGTGGGGTGGCAAATTGTTAAAGTGCTTGTTGCCAGCTGATCTAAACCAGGGTGATTGTGCAAAAACAGTGTTTGAAATATCTCAGCCCAGTACAATACTGTACAGTATATGATCCTCATATGTAAAAGCTGAAGAAAAGCTATTTATAAAGCCCCTTTTTAAATTTGCACCTCCCTTTCTGAATCGAGAGTGTTTGTTTTATCATCTCTAAAAATGTTCTTGGAAAATGTCAGTTGCTTGGGCTTTTGCACCTACACAATATATGCATTTCTCAGATCTAACTTTAGAGACGAGAGTAAATGGTTCATATCGGTCTTGTTACTAAGCAATGTCAAAATGAAGCCAGGGCTCTGTATTTTTCACCAGAGGCAAATGTCAGCATAATTTGGATGTCTGACCAGGCCAGCGTTTGATCAGCTCAAGAAAATAAAACATGTACTGTATACTGCAAGATTAATTCACCCAAAAATACAAATTCTGTCATCGCCCTTATGTTGTTCAACCCCTGCATGACTTATTTTCTGATCTGAACATGAAAGCAGAACTGTTCAATACACTACTCGCTCATTTCCATGCAGTTATAATGAATGGTGCATGGAGCTTTCAAGCTTCAAAAAATATTAAAGTATCATAAAAGCCTTTTGGCTTGTGTACTATAATCCAAGTCTTCTCAATCCATGTGTGATGAACAAATGAAATTGAACATGCTATTCAATCCGTATCGTTGCCTCAATGAGCCGATCATTAAAAGCAGATTCATGAATAAATCATTCAGACCAGTTTTGTGAACTGGATCAACTGATTCACTGAAAAAATCCAGCTCCAAATAACAATGGATCCATCCTAAGTTGCATACTTCCCTACTGTATAATAGGTGATAAACATATACTGTATGTAAAACATGTAGTATGTTTGAATTCACAGTATTCATGAAACAGTAAACGAGATTCTGAAGTACACATCCACTGGAGACGTAACTCTTTTTACACTTTTACTCACTTTACACAAATTCATATATAGAATTTAATTTTTATGATCACTAAGAAATTACGTATTCAAAAGAAGGACTTACTCAGAGAGCATACACAGCCAATATGTTGAACTTTGAACCGGCACAGAGTTGATCTGGGTCTTATGGATTCAACGAATCATTCAAACCAGTTTGTGAACTGGATCAAATTATTAAATGATTCATTATCAGTGTCGGGGGGGTAACGCACTACAAGTAACGCGAGTTACGTAATAATATTACTTTTTTCAAGTAACTAGTAAAGTAACGCATTACTTTTTAATTTACTAGAAAATATCTGAGTTATTTTCTCCATTTATTGACTGAGTGCGCCGTGTGAACATGATCTTACTGTAGATCTAATCTAGACTAAATATGAATGTGTATTAATTCATCCCACTCACAAAAAACAGATTCAGTATTCATCAAAATGAATTAAAACAGTGAAATACAAACTCAGAATATGACACAAACCTGCAATAATTAAATATGTTAAACAACACAAATATATCTAATCTCATTTTATTAACCGATGTGTTTGCTGCTGACCTTTGATGATCAGTTCAATCATATTAATAAGCAAATATGACTTTAGATAAACTAATATTGTTGTTTTATCACTGAAGAGTGTTGATCTTCTCCTGTGTTCTTCTGTACAGACGTGATTTACTCGTCCTTCAGTCTGAGGTTTATTCATTACACTTTTTGGTGTGAAAGCTTTTATATTTGCTATAAATAGAACTTATTGTATTAAAAACAAACAATTAAGCCCTGCTCATATTTAAAAAGTAACGCAAAAGTAATGTAGCGCATTACTTTCCGTAAAAAGTAACTAAGTAACGTAATTAGTTACTTTTTAGGGAGTAACGCAATATTGTAACGCATTACTTTTAAAAGTAACTTTCCCCGACACTGTTCATTATGTGTTCACATTGCTATGAAGAACTCTTAAGACTTTAAGTATATAGAATAGCAAGTGCAAGAATAACAAATTCATTTAAAATATTGTATGGCTTCAGAAAACGTAGAATTTGTGACAAAGACCAGTTTTGCATTGCCCCAGTCCTCTTTTGTGTTCATTTATATTGAACGATTGACTATAGGATTTTGTTCAGAAATGTTTCCTTTTATGATTTACTGAAGAGATATTGTCACACGGGTGACTGAATTTACATTTCATTTCATTTAGCATTACCACCCAGGTTCACAGGTGAGATTGAATCTCGTATGACACCATCGGTCCCCTCTATCTCAGAACACGGGGACACTTCTGGAATAAGAACATTTCCTCTTTGAAGTTCTAATAGAACTTATGGGCTTAGCTGAATTCTAATGGATCGTGTTATCATCAGAGCGCTCTGTGATGTGAGGCAACTGTTCGTGTGTGTATGTGCGCACTCATTAAAGTGAGCAGAGACAGGCTGGCTAGGGAGGAACAGAGAGCCGGTATAGTCTCTTGAGTCTACCCAACATGCCTCCCTCAGCACTTTTCACTGTGCTGCACAATGAGCAGCCAGAGGGGATTCAACCCAGTAAGTCTCGAACACAGTCCAAATGTGCTCACAACTTTCCTAGTTACGTCCCACAAGACGCATTTGCATAGCGCGACGCAAAAGCATGCGTGCTGGCCTTGGTTATTTATTGTGGAAAACACGAATTGCGTGATCCGCCTCATCATTTTCTGTGATGAGCGAATAATCCGTCCCAAGCGACTCCAAAGATTGAGCAATGGCACGGATGTGTGTCTTTATGGGAATGACTGACTGCACCCCTGTACAATATTTAACAGCGTCTCTGCATATTCAAATCTAATTAAACATTATCAGATGGAATTAACACGCTCTCATCAATTTGTAATTGTGCAAATGAATTCTAAACACAATCTTCCCCTTTGAGCCTCTTAATTCTAGGCTTTCTTCTCTGAATGGTCCACCCAGCTGCGCATTTGTACGTTTATTTAAACCTTTCTGCAGCGAAAGTGGCTTTAAAGTGAAAATTTCCTCTTTTTTTAAAGCACCCGATGGATGTGCCACTCACGAGAAATCGTGTAGCGCCGGCATGTAATTTCCTGCTAGAGCCACAGAGAAGTGTGTAACTCATCTCCTTCCGACAGCTTTTAATGCCTTTCTTGGATGTTAATGAGTGTTGGTACTTTCTGCCAATATTGAAAAATACCACCCACGTCTCAAATATATCAGGCCCCTTCCTGCGTACCCGCATGCAAAAACCACTACACTTCAACCGGTTCTGTAATGTCGAGTGACAGCTCGTCAGTTTGGGAGACCTGGGTTCCTGTCAGAGAGCCAATGTAGCGATAACAACTCGTCAAGATGCATCTGTACGCAACTCCAAACTTCACCATTTCATTTCTCTGCTCATAACTTCTCACATGGTTCATTGGCGACGCTGTAACTGTTAATTGCATAGTCTAAACGTGCTCTAGATTGAACGTTTCTTTTGTGTTTTATTAATTGCGAGCGCTGATGGAGTGTGAGTCTGGTGTTTCAGTGCATGAATGAGTGATGAACTAATCCAAAATGACACTTTAAAATGCTGCTGTAAAAACAGAGAGTAAATTGGACACCTGTGAAACACTACAGAGCCATTCATCAAGATGTCCCGCGGGGGTTAATGAGAAAGGGCAGGAAGGAACAAAATAACTAAACAAACCTTTTATTTATGTCCTTGTTACGTCTCTTCAAAGATTCGCCCAGGGTGTCTCCTGCATCAGATGACCTATTCACAGGTGCTGTATGTCAAGAGGTTAAGTCTGTTAGATCTGTTACACAGAACCAGTACTAATCCGGTTGGGGTTCAACATTTCCTTTCAGACTTTCGTAATAGGCCTAAAACATTTGGGGCGCCAGGTGTGACCTGACTAAATCTGTGCACTCTCGTGAATTGTGTTTTTTATGACAGAATGCCATTTTGTGCACAGAAAAGCAAAAGCCAATTGAAATTCGTCTACAGATGTGTAAAGTCAGCACTATATATGAAGCGTTTATTTGCAAAAACGGATAATGCCATGCTCCATGAAGACATTTGGACAAAACTTAATTTTTAATTAGTAACGTGCATTGCTAAGAACTTCATTTGGACAACTTTAAAGATGATTTTCTCAATATTTTTGATTTCTTTTGCACCCTCAGATTCCAGATTTTCAAGTGCATCTCAGTTGCATGTCAGCCAAATATTGTCCGATCCTAATAAACCATACATCAATGGAAATATTATTTATTCAGCTTTCAGATGATGTATAAATCTCAATGTCCAAAAATGGACCCTGGTTTTGGGTCACAAATGTCACCTCCTGGTAAATCTAAGCTAGCACAGGTCGTCCTTTAACTGTAGTTTTAAAAGCGAACTCAGTAAATGTTTTGTTCTTTGGTAGTCTACTCACTGTCTTAGATGTTATTGCTGTCTGATTGACTATAGGTGATGTGTGTTCTGATATTAAAATGCTCTGTCCTTTCCCAGCTTAATATGCAGCGACAAGTACAACCAATATAGAGTAAACACAGAGGCGCTGTTGATCTGTTTGTTTTAGCATCCTCACGAGATTGGCGCGGGTTTGAGGCGGGACTGTCTGTTCGACCAACCAATGGCAGATGGTAGGAAATGAACCCGTCACTATTTTTGCAGTTCACTTTGCTAAAGCCTGTGCCAACAAAATTGTCATTTCACCTTAAAGAGCTAAGATTGAGTAGTTTGTCCTTATTTGATCCAAGGACCTCATTAAAGGGTTTCGCAGCTCGGACATGATTAGATGCTGTTGGCCGGCGACTGTAGATGCTTTGCAATCCATCAAGTTATTTTTTCTGCACTCCTAATACCGCAGCAGCTCAGTGGAGGAGAAAAGAAGATGGCATATCGGATGGCACCTTGGGATATTGGCCCTTAGCTTCAGCTTCCAGCGAAAAGGCTTTTTATGGGTGTTTTAAAGGTGTTAACTTCTTCATTTCTGTCACCGATGGAGTTTTGGTTTCTTCCTCTTGCATAGTTGAGGACACTTCATTTCCAGCGATATCTTCGACTTGATTGCACCGATACTATTTAAACTGAACTGAGCTTGATGATTCAATTCAATGCAACTTTATTTGTATAGCGCTTTTCATGATACAAATTGTTGTAAAAGCAGCTTTACAGAAAAGTTTCTACATTATATTTCGCAGTAGTTTATTAATGTTGACTATGACAGAAATGCATAGTAAAAATCATACAGTTAGGTACAAATTACATGTAATCAAACAGACGTTGAACACTATTAACTGCATTGATTATATGTTGTGATTAAACATGATAACATCACTGAATTCAATGATGAACTGCATTTAACTGAAAAGCGAGTGTTTATTGTCCTTTCGCAATATTGACACACTATTTTCCTAAAGCTGCTTTGACACAATCTGTATTGTTATATAACTAGATAACAGTTATATAGTTATGCGCTATATAAATAAAGACTTGACTTGAGAACAAACAGAATCTGTTTTCATTGTCGATGATCATTTGTTGAAGGTGTTTGAGGTTATTTGAACTCTCTCTTCTTCTGCGCTTGATTTTAAATGACCCTTCTGGATGGCCGTATCTCAGCATGGGATGTGGAGATCTGTCTTTCTTGGAAAGCCCTCACAGCGCTCTCCGTCCTGAGATTACGGATGAAGTTGTGCCAGTGCACTTTGTGCATGAATCTTCAAAAGTTGGGCAGGGTTCCACGCGTATTGAAAGATCTGAGTTGGTTTTCGGAGCAGGATGAAAAGTTGCCAGAACTTCTCAGGCGGGTTGCTTTCATATCTGAACTTGTTCAAGCATTCAATGAATTCATCACCGCATTGGCAGCAAGTTTAGTGCCAGGCTGAAGGAATTATAACCACAGCTGTCCAAAGCATCCGTATCCTGTGAAACCTCCCGGCTTTCAGATGATGCATTAGTGATGGCGAAATTCTCTTTGCAGCTCGCTCTGTCTTAGATGCTTTGCATGCAAAATGAGTGGCTTGGTGATTTCAGCGTTGGCCACAGAGTTGTGTGAATAAGCTAGGCTTAATTAGACCTCTACATGCTGTGCCAGATACTCTGTTTACCTAAACCCGACGAGTAAAACAAGTTCTCATCAGCATTCAATCCCTTTGAAAGTGTCTATCTGCATCAGCAAGACGCCAAAAATCTGCAGCAACCCTTCGGCGACGGTAACATACTGTATTAAATCCACGATAGGATTCATCTTCCTTATATACCGCAGTGGTGTGTGTGTGTGTGGTGCTTGATCCTCTTTTCCTCATTTCCATTTAATTCTGCAGCGCTGAGCAACTATATATTGAAGCTGCCTTGTGTGTTATTTTCTCATTGTTTTCATTTAATTGCTCTAGATTAGCTTATAGCGAGTCTTGCAGTAGCTCTGCTATCATCTTCCCGCTGTGCACTAGTGCAAGTCAATTCCAGGCCTGTCATCCAGAACTGAGCGTGTTGGCTCTCTAACTGAACTGTAGCTGAACCTGGCAGCGTTTCTCTTTGGGCTGCAGGTAAATAGAGTTAGACGACAGACACGGCTAGCCTATCCACATCACTCCTGGGAGTCAGGCTGCTATGGAAATGCTCTAGATTTATTTAGCTGTTGGGCCCGAGTTAAGACTTGAAGTAAAAAATGCACCTTTAAGGTAATGTGCATCCATGATAAACGATGGTGATGCATTTGATGAAGTGATGCATTCATGACGAATGCAGCCATATGGGATTATTGATAGATTGCAATAGATGATAAATCAATTATATTTTTTTCTAATGCTAAGGCCGAAAAACCAATATGAGGTTGATAATATAAATGTACAATGTTTTTATTTATTTATTTATTACATTTCTGTAAGCCTATAAGCCTTGTAAACCTATAATAAGCCTCGTTGTCAAGAATCTGGTGCATAGATTTTTTTAAAGAGCTATTCTACATTTTATTATTATATTGTTTAATGTATTTATTCATTTATTTTACATTATCCTTCATAACTCACAGACTACTATAAACCTACTTGACATCTCTTGGTATAAAAATATATATATGTGTCAAAAGTAGCCACTTTTCCTCACATTAGAGCACATCTCATTACAAAACAATAATGTTTTTACATTTATATGGAACTAATTCTATTAGATTTCAGGAATAATATGTTTTTAATAGTCTCAAGTCTAAGTGGGACCTATGTTATTTGAAAATGTTTGTACTCAAATATATTGATTAGCTGATGTATTGAACACAGCACTTGATTAGATTCATTAACTAAATAATGCTGATGTATATTAAATACAATTTAAATTAAGTTTTAATTTTTCTATTGCCATATAGTTTTTTTATGCTACAGTTGCCTATTTTCTTATAACCAAGGCAAAATCTAGCATTATTTTTGATCTGATATATATTGTAATGTGATGTATATTGTAATATTATATTTTTGGAGATATATTTTTTTTTATTTTTTATTTTTTTACCCCTATCCTAATCCTGAATGTATCGACAAAGCTTCCTTTTTGTTCTTTTTTTTTGGTGGTAAATGTTAACTTTACCATGTTTTTGTTAAAATGTAACAGAAAGTTTTGATTCATGTATCTTAGTGTTGACTTTGCATATGATAGTTCTAAGCATTCATCACAAGAATGAGTGACCTTGTCAGTGCAGTCATCCTGTATTTTCACTCATGACTGTGCGTGTTTTCAACACTGGTTTGGGCTTAAATTAGAGCACATGAGCAGTAGTAATATATCTATAGTTGTAGCTTTGGGGATTGGACCTCTGGACCCCATCCTAATGAGTGTACACCTTACCTCTTTGTCCTGGCCTAGTTTCCACATTTGTCTGCTATGTGTGCTATATTCCAAGCTGTGCTTGTTCCACATCACTAACACAACCTTGCTGAAGCAGGAACTGTGAATAGAGACAAAGTCGACTCTCACTCAAAAAGTGATTCTGCATTTCAGTGGAGTGCTGAAAGGTGTTTCACTCAAAAGGCAGCATCTGCTCAAGGTTCAGCGTGTATCAATAAGACCCTCTTCTATATCTCAATCTGAATTGAGAATAACCCTTAATAAATCTTCCATCAAGGACAGAACCTTCACAAATAAAACCAGGCAGGGTTTATAAATGATGCAAGCAACAAGGTTGTTTCTTTCTATAGTATATACTGTTAAATGCTATTTATTTAATCATTTAATAAAAGACCTTACGTAATAGTGCAGCACTGTAGCAATCAGAGGATGTTTTTTCTTCTGGTTTTTATGTGTGTATTTTCTGATTTGTTTTAATTTTCCTGGTTTTCAGAATCAAAATCAGAAAGAGCAGTATTCATAGTTTTCAGTCCCGTGACCGGCTCGAAGACTTGGAGGGCAAAACATACATAGAACTGCAGCACAAGCGTGTTAATTTTCCATCTGTTTACAGGAGCAAATATTTAGATCACCTCTCAAAATAATAAAACAATGGTATGTGAACAAAAGCACCATTTTAAGCACCGGCAGCAATATTTCAATCATAAACAGCACGACAAAATGTTGTAAAAACACTTAAAGTGCCGTAATATATTTAAAACAGTAATATTAAAAGATCTAATTCAGCAATCACCATATTAATGATGCATATTTTACACAGGCAAGCAGATGAGGCCGGAATATGAACGCAGTCCGCTTAATGTTCAGTGTTTTCCTTCTAATGGTTTTCTATGGGAAGATATTTAATGTGAAACTTTTATATTCTGGCTTCATCCTCTTGCCTGTACAAAATATACATCATCTATACGGTGTCTCGCCTTTTAATATCTGCGTTTTACTACATTACTGCTTAATGTAAACGGTGTAAAAATAGCTGGCGGTCAGTGGAGCAAAGCTTGGTTTTAGCCTCCAGGAGGACGTTCCTATAAGAGTGAGACGTCATGTTAAAACTATCAATTGCAGTATGTTTGCATATGTTTTAGTGTCATAAACTTCCAGTACACAGAGACGACAACACACAGACAATAAAAAACAGGTGAGAAAAAAAATACACTCAAATATATTGATTATATAGTATTATATTATTATAGATATATAGTATTACACACATAAATAGACAAAACATTTAAAAACAAATTTAAAACCTAAAATAAATTGTATGTACAGTACAATAGATTATAGTATTTGAATAGATTAGATAAATAAATTCAATTTTAGAGATCAATAATTTGTCTCGTGTCTATTTTGTTTTGTTTTTTAATGTTACTGTTGCCCCCAAACTCACAGCAAAGATTAAATATTATCTTAAACATTTTATATTTATTCAAATTAGATTTAGTCTCAATTGAAAATTTAGTGATCAAAAATAGTTTCTAATCAATTGGAAATCGTGAATTGTACACAAATTAATAGCAATTTATTAATAGATTACATGTATAGCACCCTATTAATTTGTTTCCCTCAAACTCTGTTTTATTTATCCTAAATTCCATGTTTTATCACTATTAAAACAATTGAACTTATTGCAATTTGTATAATAGCAGGGCCCTCTGAAATTTTTTCTTTTTCTGATATTCTGTGTTGTCTTCTAATATTTCTGGATTTATGATTCGGTGGCAATCAAATGAAGACATGAAACATCAACAATTAGTTATTTTAAGAGCATGCAGACTTCATGTTTCAATAGCAGCTTTTTTTCTTTAATATTCACGGGCATTAATGCATGTTGCAATTTGATAAAAAGTACAGCCCTAATTTAGATTTCCAAAATATGCATAATTCAGTGATTATGTCTTTGTCTTCCACATCGTGGGGATCATAGGGCTACACTACTGGTGTGATCTCCATAAATACTCAATATTCCCAACCGATAATCGATTGAAACATGTCACAGTGCAGCAATGCAAACCAAAACCTTCTTATTGTGTCAAATTAACCTTTAAAATGCCATGTCTCACCGTGCAGCTTGGCATGATGGAGGTTGTTTTTGTTATAATGTGAAAGGTTTTGTAGATTCGTCTCTATGTGGTGGACTGGTGTCCGTTATCCATTTGATTCTCCTCCCAGAGTAAATCCTCATCTAAACAGATTCTAAATGATATCTATGCTTCCTCCGTTCCGCCGCACTCAAGGCTTTTCTTCATGAATCTGAGGGGACTCTGGGGCAAGAGGCTTTTATTTAAGTAGCCTGTGCCACTCAGACGTATAATGAAGATTTCCATTATGATTACACTAGAGGAACACTGCCCATAATTGAGTGTCACAACTGCAGTTATACGTGTTTATTTTGAGAGGTATGAAAGGCTCGGTCTTCTCAGATGAAGTTCCTCTAAATGTTCTAGAAAGGCCCTCCTCATTCACATCTGCTGCTGTGACTATTCCAGGACTGTTTAAAATGTTGCTTATGTGATTTTTCTAAAGAAATATGATGAAAAGAGATGGCAGAAAAAGGTTTAGATACCCTTTTCTTTTAATTTAGGTTAATCCTTTGGCTATAGCATGATGCTTATCTCTAAATAGCACTGTATGTAGTACGTGAGGAGTGTTTTAAGCTGAGGATGCAGACAGAGAGATTCATTCAAGTGTTAAAATGCAGAGACGGCCGTAATCCATTAAATCTACTGAAATCTGAATATACAGGATTATCTGAGGGCTGTTGTTTTGCTTCCTGCTGCTTCAACTCTACTGTTTTAATCATAACCCCAGACACACATATCTATCTATCTATCCACCTATCCATCTATCCATTTCTCCGTCTGTCTGTCTGTCTGTCTATCTATCCGTCTGTCTATCTATCCGTCTGTTCTGTCTGTCTGTCTGTCCGTCTGTCTATCCATCTACCCATTTATCCGTCTGTCTATCTATCCATTTGTCTGTCTGTCTGTCTGTCTGTCTGTCTGTCTGTCTGTCTGTCTGTCTGTCTGTCTGTCTGTCTGTCTGTCTGTCTG
>CM049820.1:48225013-48257513 GCA_027422435.1 Schizopygopsis pylzovi
GGACGGGTTTAATACACCCTCCCTCTCTAGAACTACTACAAAGGGAGTGAACGGAGAGAGTTCCGCTGCGTAAACCGACACCGACCATCGCGCCGCTCGCTCTCCTAGGCGTCAAGAAAGAAAGCATGCGGGAAAACACAAGGAGCTGAGTCTTTCTTTGGAAAATGTGGGATTTTTGGCCTCGCTTTGAAATGGTGCTCTTGTAAAACCAAGCGCTGTGTGCGTTTGCATGCGTTTTTTGGACGCGCTGACCGCCGCGAGCGTTGCGCACTGACTCGCCAGAGGTAAGTTTGACGCCTCCGATACAAATGCAACTGGATTATTGCGCTGTGTTCTGTTATTGCTGTGTTTTGTTCTGTTATAAATTGACGTCACAACGTAACATAATTAGTTTATTGTAAAATGCGTTTATTGTAAAAGCGTTGGGGGTGGAAATGATATTTGATACCGTCATTAAGTCAGTCAGTCTTTCAGTCGGCGGAGCTCCAACTGTTGCAGTATTGTTTAGATAAGTTTAAAATCCTAACAAAAGAGGATTGGCATTTATATCGATGGCAGTTTGTCACTTTGGCGAATTTAACTTGGCGCAAACGCAGTGCGGTTTTAATTGCGACGCGCAAACGAATAAAACACTAAAATCTTCAAGTGCCAGATTGAGTGAGTGAATAACGCTGACGGTTTATTGTGTATGTGATGAGATTTATATATTTGAAGCTCAACATCAGCACTTTTTTTCTTCTTCGTGCAATCGCATCGTCCCTGCCACGTTCACAGGACAATAAAACGATTATATCTAAGGGAATATTGACTGAAAATGAATGTCTTTATAGTGACACAGGTACAATGTGATGAGCTATTGAAATTATTCATGAGGGTGATGTTGAAGATCACACGATCATGCTGGAGATTGACCACCAGCAGATGTTTTTGTGCTGTGCCACAAGCAGAGCGCGTTACATGCGATTTTCACTTCGTTTAACTTGGCGCACTGCAGTGCGTCTATAATAAATAAGGCGCGCAAACAATAAACATAAAACTGGAGATTGATAGTGAATTACGCTGATGGATTGTGTATGGATGAGTGTTTATAGAAGCTGGCATAGCCCTCAGAGCAAATGTGTCGAACAGGGACAGCTAACTAACGATTAATAAGGAGAATTTACTGTGAGTGTCTTCTTACTGACTCCAGTAACTATTATGAGCTTTAAATTTTCACAACTGTGTTGAATCACAAATCGGAGATCCACTGTTTTGTGACTGTACTGATTACTGGTTTTCCTAATGTGCATTCTATTTCAATAAATAGGTGATTGGTCTCATGCAATAAATAGTCGGACTGCATATGTCAGATTAAAGTTAACTTAAGCAAGTGGGTACTATATTTAAGAAACTGTCCTGAAAATGGTCAAGTGACGTAACATATAGCGTTATTTTCTTCGCCGCCACAAGCTCTCGTGGGTTCGATTCCACAGGGAACACAATAAAGACATAGAACTGACTAAAAATTGTTTATGCCAATAAATGTAGTGTTTGGAATAAAAGCGATCTGCTAAATGTCAGTTAAATTGGTAAATGGTACATGTCATAAGAGCATTAGCAGCCTTGGCCTAGTGGATAGAGCGTTGGACTTGTAACCCGAGGTTGTGGGTTCGAATCTTGGCTCTGGCAGGAATTGTCCACGACTGAGGAGAGACCCCTTGAGCAAGGCACGAACCCCCCCGACTGCTCCAGGTGTGTGTGTGTGTGTGTGTGTGTGTGCACTTGGATGGGTTAAATACAGAGAACTCATTTCACTGCTGGTTATACTCTGTATAATTGTGTATGTGACAAATAAAACATTCTTCTTCTTCTTCAGTTCTGTGAGTAGAGACAGAAATGATCAGTGATCTTTCACTCTATTGATCTGTTAACAGCAAGTTAAGTGGAGAATCAGACCAGACCTAGATTGGCTTTCTTGCGTACTTGTACTTGAGCACCAGGATGGATGTAAGAACTTTTTTTAAAGCTTAAAATTTGGCCCGTTGGTCAGATAAAGCTATGGTTTTGTTCAGAGGACTTTGACAGGACAACTTCTGTGATACGTTTTGGATGCCTGACACCTTCATTTACCATTCATTGTTATGGCATGGACCAATTTTTTTACTCGTTTGGACTGATTGATGGCGAGTAAATGATTACTTGGGTGAATTTTTGAGATTTTGTGAGAAATCATATAGCCTATTGTAAATATATGCAAATCTGATCCTGCCTGTATGCAACGTATGAATGTTGCGTAGGGCCCCTGATGTTTCATCTCAAAGATGATTTAATTTCAATTTCATTTTTTATTTTGGCCAGCGGTTATGAAAACATAATGCTCCTTTAATGCAGTGTGCTGTCACTCTTTCTACGTAACATCCAGATCAGTCAAATCATGTAACGGTGAACACAGTCTCCGTGCCGTTTCAGCTCGATACTAAAACACGAGTTAAAAGCACACCGAGCTGTAGTTTCTCAAACGCTTTTGATTAGAGACGGAGTGAAACACAGACAAATATAGGTACTTTGTGCTTTGCATATGTGATAAAATGCCCATCTTGGTGAGTTTTCACTAAACACAGTCAGTTATGTCTTAAGTGAACATAAACCGTTGAAAAGTAGTCTGATCTAATGCTAGTCATTATATTAGATCTGTGTATTCTGTATAAACCTGCTGCTGTCTGTCATCATCTGTTAATCAAACAACAAAAGAAGAGAATTATTACTGCTCTTCACTGAATATTGTTCAGAACTTTGTCGTGAATCATTTTATGTTTAATGTATGTGGTGAAGTCTTTATTTGTGCATTTGATTACTTTACTTTCTGTATAGTAGGCTATTATAGAGCAATTTTTTTTTTTTTGTATATTTACTTCTGTTGTATTTGCCCTATTTTCTAGTTATTCCCCTCCTTTTTTGTATTTTAATGAAACCGCTCTGAGAGAATAGGTTACGGGGTTGGGGAGTAATTTGGGGGCCCTGACAAAGTTTTGCTTCGGGCCCCCAGAAGTCTGGCATCTGCTGAAAATATACTGCATTTTCCAAATCATGTCTTAATAAAAACCCTAAAATAACAAAAAGCATACAGGTTGAAAACAGTGTATGTGGATGATATTTTAAAGCTTGTGTATGTGAAATATTAAGGCCGGTATGTATCATCACATCCAAGAACAATCGATTGTCCGTTATAATGTAGAGATGCATGCAGTAAGCATAGAGGAGACTGGAAGCCTCTAACAAAGCTCTTTATTATTGGGACGTGGGGCTGTCATACGCTCTCGTCATTGTCTGTTAATGAGCAGTGGAGGGAGAAGAGAGCGGTAACTGTATAATTCTGCTCCATTCATGTTTGTTTCCAGCCCGTCCTGGACAGTGTTCCCGCATTAAATGCAATTGGCAGGGAATAGCTTGATGGGGGTCCATACACTGTCCCCCCGTCAGCCCAGATGTTCCTCAAACCCATTGAGAGTTAAATTGGGCTCCTGGAGGGAAGATCTTCTCATTGTTGTCCCACAATGGACTCGCATCTTTCTTTAGTCAATAGTGTCTAAAACTCAATCCCACACAGTTTCATTCAGTTTCATTTTTATTGTCATTGTACACAAGATACAACGAAATTGCAAAGCCTCTGTATAAGGTGCACGATACATAATAGACTCAAAACTAAATGTATGTGCCATAATAGTGATTTACATCTTTCTAAAAGTTAAGCTAAGACAATAGATGAAAATCAAAATAAAAATAAGCACATCCACACAGATTCCCATACGAGGTTTATTACCATGAGGGATTCACAAAGCTGTTGGTAGTCTGATCATCCAGTGTTTAATAAACTGAAATGTTGAAAACCAACTCTCAAAATCAAGACTCTTTAAAGAGAGATAAAATAATCTTCGGTTTGGTAACATATAAATTAACTTGTTTGATTCAAAGAAACTGGATAAAAACATTGGTTACTCAAATGTGAGAATTTAAAGGCTCAAAATGTCTTTTCAGCGGCACATGTTCACTTTTATTGTGTTTTATTCCAAAACAAGTGCTGTCCTTGAGCTTAAAAAATCAGTTTGACTAGATCCAAGCTGCAATTTGACCTTTTATGCAACTGTAAAGATACATGCATGATAAAAAGTCAGGTATAAACCACCCGTATGAATTGGATCATTGAAACCGCGCTCATAATTCACAATTCAAAAATGCACTGAAATGTCAACAACATGTGCGCAGAGCAATCATAAATAACTTTACGGAATTCAACAGCCGTCGCTATCAACCTCTGCATTAGCTCACATCACATGAATGAATTATTGGATTACATCCCTGACATCACGAAGCAAATGTTCTGGCCTTGGGTCTTGTTATGATCGTGCGGTTTTGAGGACATGGCCGCGCAATTAGAGCATGCATCTAACCAACGTGATGCATCCCTGAACCACTTTTACGCCGAATGAATAGAAATCAATTGGCGAGCGTGATGCCTCGGCTTGCGTAACACCTTCCGTCCTCTGGCTTATTGTAAAGTTGTTCCCTATTCAAGCCCGTACCAGAGTTGTTTGTCCCTCTTTCTCTGCTGTGTGTATTGACAGTGACCCCTTCGACTAGACCCCTCATTACTATCTATCAGCGTGCGCTCCTATATGCCATCCTCTGTCTCTAGTTAGTCTCTCTGTTTCCACCTGTATTAGTAATGAGCGCAATGGTACTCCAAGAGTGTGTACAAGTGGAGGGAGGTCATGCAGTCAAGGCAAGTCCGTGATCTGGAGTGGACACAGACGGGTGAGTGAAAACAGCAGGGCCCGGGGATGGACACGGGTGATGTTTAGATAAGGGGATGCGGAAGAGTGTTTTAAGAGCAGCGCTGCAAATAGAGAAGATTGCATGTGTGTGTGGATGGAAGGGCAGCTTGTGTGCATTTGTGTTAAGGGTAGTGCTTTTTTCCACCATCTCCCAGTGTGTTTACACATATTGGAGTGATGTGATGCTGCGTGTGTGTGTGTGTGTGTGTGTGTCCATGTCTGTGTGTGTGTGTGTGTGTGTGTGTGTGTGTGTGTGTGTGTGTGTGTGCGCAGCTGTGGGCCAGAGGTGGAGAAACGCGTCCGCATAGACCTGTAAAAGTGATACAGACTTGAAAAATCAAGTTTCGAAAGATAAACACATTTAAAGGGATAGTTCAAAAAAAAATTTAAATTCTGTTATTATTTACTCTTTCGTGCCATTTCAAACCTGTAAAACCTTCTTTCTGTCACTTTAGCATTATTTATATTCTATTTTAGTATTTTTAGTTTTAATCATTTAGTTTTGTGCTATTTTCATTTTTAATATTTTTGAAGTATTTCTAGGCTATATCTTATGGCAGTTAGTTGCCGAGACAAAATATCAAATAAATACTTTAGTATTTATAAATATAAAATTTGTATATTTTCAGTCATTTTTTGTCATTTTTATAATGTATTTCTATATCTTAAATTTATATTTATATATTACACTTTTCGTTTTCTACTTTTTTTTACTTATTTCAACTTATTTTATTTCAGTTAGTTGCCAAGGCAAAATTTCAAATTTATTTTTTATGTATAAATCTTTTTATTTATTTTAATTGCCGAACATATTTTTTAATAGTTCAGTTTTAGTTAACAAAACAGACCAAAAAATACATGTTTTGTATCCCTACGATGAAAAGCCGTTGTCTGACTCAAAAGTCAGTTGCATCCAAAACAACACTCTCAGTTATCTTTCTATGTCTTCATATAGTTTTAGACCGATATTTAAAGGAGTAGATGATGATAGAATGTTCTTGTTTCATCAACTGTCTCTTTAAAATGCATTCAGTGTAGCTCATTAGGCCACGGATGCTGTTTTCACCTCGTTTTGCCGGTGCTGAGATGGCTCCATCAGGCCAGTTTTGCATGTCTTTTACGAGCTGCATATGGAGGACTCGCAGAGGAGAAAGGTGAAGAGCGTAGGCCCTCTCGTTTGCTAGCAAATGACCAGTATCGACCATCTGCTATTTTAGTGTCCTTCCCCGCAGGCTCTGCCAGTGATTTTTTCAAGCTGTGCATTTGTTGTATATGTATGAGTGCAACTATATGCATTTGCGTTTGCGTGGCTTTTCTTCTAGTCCATCCTGAAATTAGGGTCAGACTTTTGTTTTTCGCCATTCAAAGCTTGGCAGCCACAGGTAGGAGCTGGATTGCATTAAAAGAGCCGGTCAATGACTTCCTTTGGTGCGAGCCATTTCCAAATTGTGTTTACAGAAATGTTATTTAGAAGCACAATCACATGTTTGAGCAAGTGCAGCCTTTCTCCTCCCTCGCTGTCTTCTGCTCACGCGTTCCTAACAGATGTTTGTCCTAATGCATCTCGGGCTCAGGTTGTTTACTGAGCTCACATCTGGTTTGGGTGCTTCATGTCCCCCTTTGCCTGGAATTAATGGGTGTTTTTTCTCCCCAAAAGCCAAATGTGTTTGCTCAAGTGTATTGTTGCACACAATGGAGTTGGAGCGGTGAAATCTCAGGCCTATTTGAGGGAGTGTTTGGTACTGAATTGTGAACGTTGCCATGTTTAAAGTCCATCAGCACTGATAAGCGGTTGAGGGGTGTTCAAGCTGTACGGTTTGTATTATGAGTGGTTCTGGGATTTGAACAAACCTGTAAGCCTAAGAATTAAACGCGAGTGTCTAATTCATCCCACACTATTTGTGCTATACGGATATTAGGGCTGCATGATTAATCAATATAAAACCAAGCGAAATTGTGATACGGCTTAGTGCGATTCTCCAAGCGGAGGCTGTGATTATAAAATATATGTGCTGTGTCTTTAACGAGCGGCTCATTATCCGCCGGTGTTTACAGCAGCTCCGAGCGGCTCGATATGCAGTAAATGCTGCTCCATCTCTGAGTTTCAGTCGCTCAACATGCACCAACCGTCCTCCCATACTTGCAGTGACAAGCACTTATCAACAAAAGAGAGTCAAAATAAATGTGCTATGGTTTAATATTTGAAAATGAAGCATTTAGGAGAACCATAAATATTAGTATTGTATTTCTGTGGTTGTAATGTATGTTTTTTTTACTATGAAATGTTACAATAATAAAATGTTTTTATGTTATTGTTTTAGATTTGTATTTGATATTAATGATTAGTCTGATATTATTGTTATTTTATAGCCATATTGATATATAATCGCAAACAAGCGCATCAAACCTGGATCTTTTATGCCAAAAATCATTAGGATATTAAGATATTTAGTAAATTTCCTACTGTAAATATATCAAAACTTAATTTTTGATTAGTAATATGCATTGCTAAGAACTTAATTTGAACAACTTTAAAGATGATTTTCTCAATATTTAGATTTTTTTGCACCCTCAGATTCCAGATTTTCAAATATTGTCATAACAAACCATACATCAATGGAAATATAAATTATTCATCTCATTTTCGAAAAATGGACTCTTATGACTGGTTTTGTGGTCAATATTATCAGTGTTTGTTGTCTATACAGTGAAAGTCAGGGGGGGTATTGTTGTTCTGGTCAAGCAATTCAATTAGATTGCTTCGAAACCTTATAAGGGACTTCATATATCTAGATTATTTTTTTTGACACTTAGGAAGGATCCACATAGCAACACCCTAGCAACCTATCAGAACATCTTAGCAATTGCAACCTTCATCCAGACACACACAAACAATGCATGCAAGAATGTTTTGGGCAAGTGACACTTGCTTTCGAAAAAGTGGCATATTAACTCATTTTGGCATTGTTTCGCCTTTTAACATAATGCCTTCCCGTGTGACTCAAAGATTGAACCATTAGCAGCAGGAAACACCAGAGGAACAAACACTCAAGCGCTCCAGCGTTCACACACACAATAAAAGTAGCTGTGTTGCCATCGGGGCAGAAACACAGCCAGAGAACCGGCTCCACAGCTGGGCTCAGCTCTCTTCCCTTAACCCTCCCCTCTTCCTTCGGGAGCAACTTCCACAGAAACCTCAGCGCACAGGCCCGGGTCACCCCAGCACCCCCCCCCCCCCCCCCCCCCTCCCCCCCCAGATGTGCAACTTCCACAGAAACCTCAGCGCACAGGCCCGGGTCACCCCAGCACCGCTGCCTCCTGGTGCAAGGCAGGTTTCTGTGCCCCCCCCATCCCCCTCCAGATGTGCTAGATCCACAGGACGGAGGAGCGATTGTTCTTCCAATGCAGACTTTCTATAAACCATGAAAAGATAGTTTAACTATCTTGGTTTAACGCTGGATCCAAATCTTAGTTTAAAAAACATGTAAAGACATTGGTGAGGACTATAAAATAGTAGAACTTGGTAAACTTCAGACAAATGAGACAATGTCTTCACACTGATGTAGCCTTGTTTTCCCCTTGTTATTAAACCACTAAAATCTCCATATAAACAGACTTTAACATCCAACCAACAACACCACTGTAGGGTTTTGGACAAATATTGTTTAGTTTTGATCATTGATTTTGATCATTGTTTAATGGTTCGGACCCTTCTATGCTTTGTGATGCTGTGCGTTTTCACTCTCCAGACTCTGTAAGATCTACTCGATTATCATCTAGTGATTATCCTCTCACTCTCCCTTTGGGTTATCGTCTTTCTCAGTGAAAGCTTTTACTCATTGGAGCACCTTATCGGAAAACAGAAGGATATTTTCATATTAAAACTTAAATCTTATTTAAACTCAACTCAACTCAATGGTTTAACTGGACGTTATTTTGATTCGTTTATTCTGGCTCTGATAGGATGTGCGTGTATGTGCATGTTTTATTGTACTGATTGCTGATTTATGTTTTTATGTTAGTGATTACCTGCCAAGGGGCCGCGGTCAAAAAATAGCCATTGGCTAAATTCGGTGCAATGCATGAAATGGAGACATTTACGTTAAAATGGTCCCTTTTCAAATAAATTGTAATAAATAAATAATAGCGAGCATTAGACCCTGGTGAGGCGGCGCTGTGTGCGAACGCTTAGCCCCTCACCCTCCCTCATCTTCTGCTGAATGACCTTTAACCCTGGTTTGCTACACGCTGCACACCTCCTGCTGCTCTGTCGCTCAGAAGAGAGAGACTAGTGCATATAGAGAGAGCAGATAGCTGATAGAAAATGGCGACAAAGAGAGAGATCAAATGCAAATGCTACTGGGGGAGAGTAGTTATGCATCTGCAAAATTCATATTTCAGCCACACTTCCTCGGAAACCACTCCGATCATCATATTCAAGTTGTCTGTGCAGTGGAGGACTCTTAAAGCAATAGTTCAGTCATTATTTATTCACCCCTCCAAGCCTGTATGACTTTATTCTTCCATGGAACGGGACACTTTTTGGAGTTTGCCAGCCCCAGTCTTTATTCACAGTCACTGTATGGAAAAGAGTGGCCTGGGTTCCTCATAAAGTCATATGTTGTGTTTGGAATGACACGAGGGTGTGTAAATGATGACGGAAATATCATTTGTTTGCATGAACCGTTCCTTTATTATGATTCCATTCTGTCTTTATTGTTATTTTTTAATGGTTTATTTGTTTTATTATGTTTATAATATTTAATTGTATTATTCTAATTTGTCTCCCTCTTTTCATATCTATGCTTTAGCAATATAGTATGCAAAGTACTTAAAATTTCATTTATTTTTTAATATATTTTATTTAAGTATTTAACAATAAATGTTATTGTATTTTTTCAGAATTTATATTTTTAGGTGAATCATTCATATAATGTTCACTTAGTCTTTATTCATTTCTTTTCAATTTCTTTTTATTTTATTGATTTTTTGCAGTGTTTTATTTTGCTTTTCTCTAATATTTTATTTAAAAAAAAAAAATTTTCCCCTTTTTTCAGATTCATGCTTTGAAAATATAGTATGTAAAATATTTATAATTTTATTGTTTGTTTAATCAGAATTCATATTTTTAGGTGAATCATTCCTATAACGTCCACTTAGTCTTTCTTTCTTTATTTATTTTTGTTTATTTAAATGTAATACAATTTTTGAATGTTTCATTTAGTTTTTCTCTAATATTTTATTTTATTTTTCTAATGTTTTATTTTATTATTCAAATTTTTCTCCCTTTTTCAAATTGATGCTTTGGCAATATAGTATGTAAGGTACTTTAAATAGAAATTGAGAAAGAGAGAATTCTTTCCAGAAGAGGCAAGAGTGAGGGGAAGATAGAGGAGTAAAGCATGGAAGCACCCATAAACACCGGACCTGAGAAACAGAGATAACGGCGAACCAGCAGACAGCAAATACAGCATCAATCTCCTCAGTCACTCCTTCTCTTTCTGCTCCTCTCTCCATCTCTTTTCCCTCCAGTGAGTCTTTTTTCTCCTGGATCCTCATGCCGAGTGCTCCTGTGTGTCTGTAATAGACCCTATCCACGTGCTGCCTTCTCTCTTTTCCTTTGGCTTGCTCTCTCTCTCTCTCCGTCTCTCCGTCTCTCTCTCTGTCTCTCCCTCTCTCTCTCTCTCTCTCGGTGTCTCTCTCTCTCTCTCTCTCTCTCTCTCTCTCTCCTCTCTCATCTCTCTCCCTCTCTCTCTCTTCTCCTCTCTCCGTCTCTTTCTCTGTCTCTCCTCTCTCTCTCTCTCTCTCTCTCTCTCTCTCTCTCTCTCTCTCTCTCTCTCTCTCTCTCTCTCTCTCTCTCTCTCTCTCTCTCTCTCTCTCTCTCTCTCTCTCTCTCTCTCTCTCTCTCTCTCTCTCTCTCTCTCTCTCTCTCTCTCTCTCTCTCTCTCTCTCTCTCTCTCTCTCTCTCTCTCTCTCAATTTTCAATTTAATTTAAGTGTGCTTTATTGGCATGACAAAAACTATACATTTGTATTGCCAAAGCAATTGCAGCTGGGCTGCTCACAAGTAGTGCTGCTCTCTCTCTCTCTCTCTCTCTCTCGCTCTCTCTCTCTCTCTCTCTCTCTCGCTCTCTCTCTCTCTCTCTCTCACCTCTCCAGCACACATGGAACAGTTTATCTAGGAGCTTATTTTTTGCGCCTATTAAGCAAAGTTTCTTCTCCCAAAAAAACACGCAGCCGTAGAGAGAAAAACCTCTTGTTATTATGATTGTATAGCAGCACTATGGAGAGTTCAAGAGAGGCAAAGAGAGACAGAGAAAACCCCCTGGAAAGCCATGGCTCCCCCACGCATGAGAAAATCAATAAAGCATCGCTTTAAAAGAAGTTGACGGATAATGGAGAAAGACGGGTGCAGAAACAGACCTGGTCCCACGGATACCTTCCTGCCCTTTCTCTTTTCCCTCCACCCCACAAATACACCATCCACGCTGTGCACGAGTGACTGCATCGCTGCCATTGCTACATCACACATGTCTCTTGTTAATCATAGAGCAATATCGCTGCAGTGTCACAACACTATGAGCGGTGTAATTCCTGGAGAGAGCTATCCGTTAGCTTTCACATTCATCTCAATAGCAGTTGCTCGTCTGTATTAACCATAAACTTGGCAGGATGTCTCAATGATGCGGTGAGAATTGTAATTAATTAATACATGTAGATTTTTCTTTTACTTTTAAGGAACCTTATTGGCCGGAGTGTAAATCCTTCATCTGAATATATCAGAGTGATATTACGATTAACACTTTTTGTAATGTTTCCTTCTCCTGGCCATTTGACCAATTCACTTGAAATTTGGCCTACACGCTGATCTGGTGAAGTCTATATTAAAACAATGTTGATTGGTTAATTGGTTAATATGACGCAGTTTGTTTCCGAGGCATTATTTTTTGAATTGGGCTGCGTTTCTCAGAAGTATCGCAGTGTAAGTTGGTCATAGAGACAAGAATCAATACTTTCTACAAGGAGACGTACAACACTTTTGGAAAACATAAGCCCTGTATGTTTTCAGAAACTAGGTTTACACGGTCTACAAAAGATTAGTGCTGTTAATCGATTAATCACATACAAAATAAACAGTTTTGTTTACATATTATATATGTGTGCACTGTGTATATTTATGTATATATAAATGCAAACACATGCATGTATATATTTAAAAAATATTTACATGTATATATGTATATTCATATAATTTATATTATTTATAAATGTAATATATAAACATACCATATTTTTCTTAAATATATGCATGCATGTGTGTGTGTTTATATATAGATCATAAATATACACAGTACACACACATTTATTATATAAATAATCACGATTAATCATTTGACAGCACTACCAAAAATACTTTTCGATGTTGTAAATAAAACATTATTAATAAGATATAGGAGCACTTTTTACGATAAAATACTATTTCAGTTATTCTACTTTAAAATGTCACGTTTCATTCAATATGCTGCTTGCCGTTTCCTTTTAATTATTCATTTTAAAATAAATACACAAAATTGTGTGTGTGTGTGTGTGTGTGTGTGTGTGTGTGTGTGTGTGTGTTCATATACAGTGGCAACGAATTAAGAATTAATTCCCATGACTTATTTAATAAATATTGTTCAGAGACAAAACATTTTTATTGTATATTATAATGTGATGCTGACATTTTCTGGCTTTTAAAATTCAAAAGATTGATTTTAGTTTCTTGGTAATTTGGTTTTAATTTAATCAACCCTCAGATGCCGTATAGACTGCTTTAATTATAATGGATGCAGTCTAGTTTTGTTGTATTGCTTATCGTGCTTGCAATGTAGACTGCGTCATTTCTTATAACGCCATCTAGTTTTCCTCACTCACTTGATTATATTATGATCTAGTTTGGCTGCGTTGCATCATGCCACACGCTTAAAGAGTGCAGCGTTACATTACCCCTCTCTCTCTCTCTCTCTCTCTCTCTCTCTCTCTCTCTCTCTCTCTCTCTCTCTCTCTCTCTCTCTCTCTTCTCTCTCTCTCTCTCTCTCTCTCTCTCTCTCTCTCTCTCTCTCTCTCTCTCTCTCTCTCTCTCTCTCTCTCTCTCTCTCTCTGTCTCTCTCTCTCCTCTCTCTCTCTCTCTCTCTCTCTCTCTCTCTCTCTCTCTCTCTCTCTCTCTGAGCGGAAGTTGAGTGAGTGGTTGCGAGTTTGGGAGCGTGGTGTGGTGTGAGTTTTTTCTCTCTTTTTCTTTGTTTATTGTTTTTTATTTATTTAAGATAATTGGTTATTTTTAGTGGTATAGTTTAAGTGGTTTAGTTTATTGGTAGCGGCGACAACCGGTGTAACCGGGAGTCATGCCGGTTCGTGGAGCTGCAGGCGTGGGGCTGGAAACACTCACACGCCGGCATGCTTTTAAACTTTGTCCGACTATAGATTGTTCTGTGGAAGATTGCGCTTTGGCGGTTGGAGCGATTGTCGGTTACGATAGCATTAAATCCGCAGCTAGAATGAACAATGGAGTGGTGATTTTTGTGGATAGCTTTGATAAAGTTGCAACAATTGTTGAACAAGGTGTAGTAATTAAAGAAACCTTTGTTCAAGCGATACCGCTCGTTAATCCAGCAAAAAAGATCGTTTTGTCCCAAGTCCCTCCGTTTATTAGTAACGAAATGTTAGAGAGGGAACTTGTGAGACATGGACAGTTAATGTCGCCGATTAGATCGTTTTCTCTCGGCTGTAAATCTCCGAAATTGAGACATGTTGTTTCATTTAGAAGGCAAGTTTTTATGATTCTGAAGAACAACAGTGAAGGGTTGAACTTGGTGCTCAAGTTTAGAGTGGAGGATTATGACTACAATGTTTATGTATCCTCAGAAAAAATGAAGTGTTTTGGATGCGGAATGGAGGGTCACCTCATACGTTCCTGCCCAGAAAAAATCACTGCTGAGACTAATAATAAAAACACAGAACATGGCGAGTCAAGTAAATCTCAGAGACAAAAACAAAATGAACAAAATGAATTGGATGAATCTCAGAGACTAGAACAGGGTGAATCAAATGAAACTCAAGGACAAAAATTAAATACATCTCAAGGACAAAAACAGAATGAACAAAAGGATCTTCAGGGGCAAAAACAGAATGAGTTAGATGAATCTCGAGTTTTAGAACAGAGTGAATCGAATGAAACTCGGGCACAAAAATTGTTTGAATCAGATAAATCTCAAGGACAAAAACAGAACGAACAAAATGATCTGCAAGGACAAAAACGGAGCGAATTAAATGAATCTCATGAACAAAAAAATAAAAATGAGTCTAATGAATCTCAGGGACAAAAACAGAATGAATCAGATTTAACAAAAATGAAACAAGTATACAAAGCCCAGAGGTTAGATTTAGTTGGTGGAGAGGATTCTGTTGAGAACAGTCAGTGTGATACTGATACTGAAAAGGAGGCCAGTGTTAGCACTCAGAAGGAAGTGGAGGAGGAAGAATGTTCTTTGGATGGAGAAAGTGAGATGATTGTAGATGACAACGCTTCCAAAGATAATGAGAGGAAAAGAAAAATTAGAGAAGGTTGTCAATTTTCTGTCAAAATGAAAAAGCTTCCTCTTCGTGATTGTTCTCAGACTGTTGACAGTGATATTGAAGTGGACTCTGATGTAGATTCTTTGGCTTCCTTGCAGTCTTTGTCCCTCCCAAAAAGTGGCTACTCCATGTTGAGTATTAAGAAATTTCTGAAGAATACTAAAGGAGCTAGAAATCTGAAAATTGAGAGTGTGTTTCCTGATTTACAACTTTTCATTGATTCTGTTAAGAATCTTCAAAAATGTTCTGGAAGTGAAGGAGAGAAAGGTTTCACCGATCAAGAGATTTATCGTTTAAAGAAATTTGTTTTGAAAGCTAAAAGACAATTAGAAGATGGCGAGTATGATTAGTACTTTAAATTTGTTTTGTTTTTGTTTTCTTTTTTTCTTTTGTATTATGAGTGAGTTTAAAATAGGTAGTCTGAATCTAAATGGAGCTAGAGATGAAAATAAAAGGGCTTCTTTTTACAGACTGTGCTCCCTTAAAAAACTGGACATTATCTTTGTACAAGAGACTCATAGTACTGCTGATAATGAAGTCGATTGGAAGAGAGAATGGGAGGGTGATGTTTTTTTAAGTCATAAAACAAGTAATAGTGGTGGAGTGGGTATTCTTTTCTCCAAAAGTTTTAATCCTCAGTCTGTTGAGTGTGAAGAGGTTATTAAAGGTCGATTGTTAAAAATTAGAGCAACATATGAAAATGTACAATTTGTATTTATTACTGTATATGCTCCAACTGTTGGTATAGAGAGATTGACTTTTTTGGATACTGTAAGTGATGTTATTAGAGATTGTAATGATCAAGAGTTTTTATTTATAGGTGGGGACTGGAATTGCACAGAAAATAGACTTGATAGAAATCATGTAGAGCCTCATTCTGCCTCTCGCACTCGTTTGATTCAATTGTTAGAGACTCATGAATTATATGATGTATGGAGAGGGTTAAATGGTGATAAAAGTCAGTATACTTGGACACATTGTAAAGACAATTTATTGTCTATGGCAAGACTTGATCGTTTTTATTGTTTTAAATATCATTTTAATGTTGTTAAAAACTGCTTTATTAGCCCTGTTGGGTTTTCTGATCATTCACTTGTTGTAATTTGTGTTTTCCTAAAATGTGTAAAGCCTAGTAGTGCCTATTGGCATTTTAATACAGCTTTACTAGAGGATAAAATTTTTAAAGACATCTTTGTATCCTTTTGGAAAAATCATCAAAGTACAAAAAATTATTTTATATCTTTACAACAGTGGTGGGACTTTGGAAAAGTCCAAATAAAACAGTTGTGTCAACAATATAATTGTAATGTTACCAAAGTCTTGATGAAATCAGTGAAAGCTCTGGAGTCTGAAGTGGAAGAACTCCAGGGTTTAGCTGAGGTTACAAAGGATCAACGTTTCTTTGAAGCTCTTGAGTTTAAGAAGTCTGTGTTAACTAATCTCCTAGGGGTATCAGCACAAGGGGCACTGGTTAGGTCCCGTTTTAAGAATATAATGGAAATGGATGTCCCATCACACTTTTTTTTTGGATTGGAACGAAAAAATGGTCAGAAAAGACTAATTCATAGTTTAAAGTCAGATTCTGGGCAGGTGTTGTCTGATCATGCTGATATTCGTGAGCATGCGGTTCGTTTTTATAGTAATTTGTATAAATGTGAGTACCAGGATGAACAAGTGATAGCTCAGAGTTTTTATACTGGTCTTCCTCAGGTCAAAGAAGAGAGTAATGCAGTGTTGGAAGTGAATATTTCTTCGGGTGAACTCTATGCAGCTCTGCAAAGTATGCAGAACAGGAAAACTCCTGGTTTAGATGGTCTACCTGTTGATTTTTATAAGTTTTTTTGGCCTGTAATTGGAGAGGATCTTTTAGCAGTGTTGAATGATAGCCTAACTAATGAATGTTTGCCTTTAAGTTGCAGAAGGGCAGTGCTTACACTGCTGCCAAAAAAAGGTGATCTGCAGCTTATAAAAAACTGGAGGCCTGTGTCTCTGCTTTGTACAGATTATAAATTACTCTCCAAAGTGTTGGCAAGTAGACTTAGCAAAGTGATGGAACAAGTTGTTCATCCCGATCAGACTTATTGTGTCCCTGGAAGGTTGATCTCTGATAATATTGTACTTATTCGGGATTTGCTGGAAATCTCTAAGCTTTTTGATCTCAAAATGGGAATTGTTTCTATTGATCAAGAAAAAGCGTTCGACCGGGTTGAACACAAATATTTGTGGGAAACGTTGATTGCTTTTGGGTTTACTCCTGGTTTTATTAATAAAATCAAGACTTTGTATTTTAATGTTCAGAGTGTTTTGAAGATAAATGGTGTTTTGAGCGCTCCCTTTCAGGTCCAGCGAGGAATTAGACAGGGCTGTCCCCTGTCAGGGATGTTATATTCTCTGGCTTTTGAACCGTTATTACATAAACTTAGATCTGTTTTACAAGGTGTGATTTTACCAGGGTGCAATATACCCTTAAAGTTATCTGCATATGCAGATGATTTAGTCATCATGGTTGATAATCAACAAGATATTGACATGTTAACAAATATTGTAGCTCAATATGGTACAATTTCTTCAGCCAAAGTAAACTGGAGCAAAAGCGAAGCCCTTAGTATAGGAGGAGTGATGGAAAAGAAGTGTCAATTGTCTGCAGGTTTGAATTGGAAGACCGATGGAGGTTTAAAATATTTAGGTGTGTTTTTGGGTGAAGAACCTTTTGTACTTAAAAACTGGGAAAGTTTTCTTGAAAGGATTAAGGGTCGCTTTGCCAGATGGAAGTGGATTCTACCAAAAATGTCTTATAGAGGTCGAGTTCTTATTATTAACAACTTGATTTCATCTACTTTATGGCATCGCCTATCATGTGTTGACCCACCTTCAGACTTGCTGTCAAAGATTCAAGTACTTCTTGTGGATTTTTTTTGGGACCGTCTGCATTGGACACTTCAAAGTGTATTATTTTTGCCGAAAGATGAAGGAGGACAAGGCTTAATTCATCTGAGCAGTAGAGGGGCAACTTTTCGTTTCCAGTTTGTGCAGAGGTTTCTATGTGGTCCCAAAGATCTGGTGTGGAGACCGCTGGCATGCACTATTTTGAACAAGCTGGGTGGACTTGGCCTAGACAGAACTTTGTTTCTGATGGATTTAAGGCAACTCAACACTTCAGGACTACCGAGTTTCTATCGTGGACTGTTTAAAGTCTGGAATCTGTTTAAAAAGGAGAGGACAGAGCATCATAGCTCATTGTATTGGCTTCTTCAAGAACCAGTTGTGTATGGGACTCGTCTGAGAGCAACCGGTCAAATAGGTCCCAGTCTACTCAGACAGTTTTGCATGTCTAATGTAGTGACTTTGGGACATGTGATTCAGTTTGCAGGTGCAAACATGGACAATGCTCTTTTCCTTGCTTCTCATTTAAAGATGCACTCTGTTCGTGTAATTGCTTCTTTGCTCAAAAAATGGAAAGAAGCTTTAACTGATTCTGAATGTACATTGTTGAATCTTTACTGTAATGGTTCTGTGCAACCTAGTGTTGATGATTTTTTTCCTTTGGTGAGGATTTTCCCAGATTTTAAGGACTGTACAGGTTTCTTTCTAAAAATTGATAATTCAAATGTGTATGTGCATGATGCTGATAAGAAATTGATTTATAGATTGGTTGTTAAAATTTTGAATAAAGATAAATTAAATAAAAGAATTGACACTCCATGGAGAGCTCGCTTAGGTTTGATTGATGGTGTTGGACCTGAATGGAGAGCGCTGTATAAACCTCCACTGTTGAAGAAAGTTGCTGATTTGCAGTGGAGGATTTTACATTCAGCTGTAGCTGTTAATGCTTTTATTTCTGTGTTAAACTCTGATATTAATCATGACTGCCCTTTTTGTACTCTTCGTGAGACAGTTTTTCACTGTTTTATGGACTGTTGTCGTCTCTTGCCACTGTTCTCAATGTTGGAAGATGTTTTTAAATTGTTTGAAGTGGTTTTTTCCAAACAGTTGTTTATTTTGGGTTGTAGATATTCCCAAAGAAGGAGAGAGCAATGTCAACTTTTCAACTTCATTTTGGGAAGAGCAAAGATGGCTGTGTATATGAGTAGACGAAATAAGGTGGAAGGATCCACAGATGATAATGCTGTTTTTGTTTTTGTCAAAATGTTGAAAGCTCGCTTAAAAATAGATTTTAACTATTACAGGCTGATGAATGATTTAGAAAAGTTTGCCAATATATGGTGTTATAAAGAGGTGCTCTGCTCTGTTGTAGAGAATAATCTAATTTTCAAGAATATGTTGATTTAATGTGAGTTCATTTTGATTGTTTATTGTTATTTCAACATAATTGTTTTAATAAAGTACTTGTAAAATCTCTCTCTCTCTCTCTCTTCCGTCTCTCTCTCTCTCTCTCTCTCTCTCTCTCTCTCTCTCTCTCTCTCTCTCTCTCTCTCTCTCTCTCTCTCTCTCTGTCTGTCTCTCTCTCCTCTCTCTCGCTCCCTCTCTCTCTCTCTCTCTCTCTCTCTCTCTCTCTCTCTCTCTCTCCTCTCTCTCTCTCTCTCTCTCTCTCTCTCTCTCTCTCTCTCTCTCTCTCTCTCTCTCTCTCTCTCTCTCTCTCTCTCTCTCTCTCTCTCTCCCTCTCTCTCTCTCTCTCCATCCAGCTTTCTGATGCCGTTATTGAATGTGTTATTGAATTAAATTCACAGAATCCACACACCCCCTCCTTTCATTGAATTAATAGCGCAGGCTTAGCATTAAAACACTTGCTGTGTGTGTGGGTGTTTGTCTGACAGAGTGCGTCTCATGCTGCTGTGCTTGTGACGCTGCGTGCACACTTGTATTGTTGTATTAGCGGGGTTCCCCTCTCAGCATTAACAAAGCAGTATTGTGTGTGTGTTATTGTGGTGGGATCATGTGTCCTGGAGTATTGATGGAAGGTAACTGCCACTGTTTCTGTAGAAGTGCTGCTATTTTTATGGATGCACAATATATCGGTTAACCATAAGTCTCTCATGCTCATCAAGTTGGCATTTATTTGATCAAAAATACAGTAATATTGTGTGATATTAAAATATCTTAGTAAATATATATATTTTTTTGCAGAAACAGTGATACATTTCTTTAAAATATAAATATTTTATAACATTATACATTTATTTCCTGTAATTTCTGATCAATTTAATGTGTCTTTGCTGAATTTAAGTATTCAGTTATTTTAAACATAACTATTATATTGAGTTATTTGAGTTATGTTGTGGTTATGGTTCATTTTTCTAATAACGCCTGGCTGATTTGCATTTAAATATATAAAATTGTATGCGTTATATGAAAATAAACAGATTGTGGACTGATACAAGAGACAAATGTGTGCACTATGAAACATGATCTTTCATTCATGATTTTTGGAGTATGTTGTCTTAAGAAAATATGATTTATATTCTGCTTCAAAAATTCATGTTTAATTAATTAATTGATGTTACTTGACATAACGCATTGAATTAATGAAATTCATCTGGTGCAGAATGCTGCGGCCCGTATTTGAACTAACACACGTAAACGTGAGCACATCACCCAATTCTTGATTCACTCCACGAGTTTCTTTTAGAGGTGATTTTAAAATGGTTTTGCTTGTTTCTAAAGCTCTCGGTGGCCTCGCTCCACTGTATGTAACTGAGATGCTGCTTTTCATCAGCCAAACAGGGATCTTCAGTCAACAAATCAACTTCTGCTGGAAGTCCCGAGGTCACGGTACAAACACCGGGGTGATCGGGCCTTTTCTGAGCTTCACTTACTTTCACTTTTGACTTTTTAGCAGACGCTTTTATCCAAAGCGACTTACAAATAAGAAAAAGTAACTCAAACTATACGTTAAAACTCTATAAATACTATATATGCACATTTAAGAAAATGGAGAAATTAAATAAAATGCCAAATGCGTACAACAACATTTCAAAACTAAACATTTAAATGAAAACAACTAAAGTTATGAGTATACAAATGATTCTAACGTGACACTAAGCCATATATATATATATATGTTACTTCATTTCCATGTAGTATGCTGAAGTAACGTTACTAAAATAACTCTAATTTATTCAAACTAAAACTAAAGAAAATACCTATAAATTCATACATAATTTATCTAAAATTAAAATAGATAACAAATCAATCGGCAGTAGTAGTAGCTGGGTCCAGACTCTGGAATAAGCTTCCCCCCCGATATGTGCATCATTACTGACCTGGGCCGTTTTAAAGCTAAGCTTAAAACTCATGTATTTAGACTGGCTTTCAATATCTAGCAATGGTGTGACATGTTTGTGTATTTGATGTAATTGTTTTTGGCTTATATTTGAGTTTGTATTGCTCTCTTTTATTGGAAAGCACTTTGGTTCACCTTGAGTGTTGTAAAGAAAGGGCTGTATAAATACATGGTGATTGTTGACTGATTGAATTTGAAGTTTACTGGTAAATATACAGTATACACTCTTAATAATAAAGCTTCTTTATTGGCATCAATGGTTCGGTGAAGACCCTTGAACATCCATGGGACCTTTCAAATGCAGAAAAGGTTCTTTAGATGTTTAAAATGGTTATTTTAGGAACCAAATATGGTTCTTCTATGGCATCACTGCAAAAACAGCTTTATTTTTAAGAGTGTTCAGGTAGAATATTTGACCACAACTAGTCAGAATTGACCATTTTTCTAGAGTTCTGTAATAATAATAATATACATAAACACATATATGAGTTTTGGAGAATGACTGATTTGGATTGGTATCCGTGTGTTGTTTGACTCAGAGCTTGTGCGTGTGTTTTCTCTTATGTCTAGTGTAATCTAGGGTGCTACACAGGTGGCCTGCATCAGAAAGTGTGCTCTCCACCTCTCTGCTGCGTTTTCCATTTCTCTTGTTTTTCACTACAAGGCACTGACCCCAGGCCAGCCCGGTGGCATACACTTTCCCGTCTCTCTCATCTCTCTTTGTGTCTTCATGCCTTTCTGAAATTGTATTTTCATTCCGCCTCTTAACGGAAAACATATTCTCATTGGAAAGGGCCGACTCGCCTGCAACCGAATCACTTCACACACTGAACATATCAATTTAAAGAGACGTGAGCGAGCTGCGATGATAGATTTCACAGTCATTGATTGGCTCTGGGTCCGTGGTGGATTTTAATAGGGGCTTTTAAACTTAGCAACATTTACCAGCAGTTTATTAGCTGGCCGTTGACCGAAAGTGGTTCTAAATGAAGTTAGACCGAGGCCGGAGAGGGTTTGAGAGCGTCTGCATGGGATCCGCTGAGTAAAACAGAAACGCTTCCTCTTTCTCAGCTCTTTACCTATTAGAGATCCATTACCAAAGAGAAGGCCCTATAGAACAGAGATTGAGTTTCAATCCGTATCTACTGAGAGTCTCTTGAAAAGAAGGAGAGAGCGAGACACCGCTTTAGCTGTGGGTTATTTTGGTCAGTCTGATGACTTGAAATGACTTGAAGCTTGCTGGAAATCTGATGTTATTAATACTAGAGAAAGTATACTTTGCATGGACATTGTGTTCTTGTGCACTTCATGCACATGCTAGCCAAGTCACTTTTATTTATATTCGAGAATGAAAAAGGGCGATAGTAAACACTCATCTAGTGCACGTTCTGGACGGAGACATTAGGGATTAGAGCTGTGATGTAAAAGCTGTAATTGTAAATCCATTTAAAAATTAAATAATCATAGAATAATTTAACTGGACACTGGCAAAACAGCTACTAAAGTATAATGGAATATATTTGATTTATTCGTTATATGCAAAGAAGTAATTTCACTTCATTAAATAATTATGTATTTTACATTAAGTTCCAGCATTACATCATACAGCATTAAATGGCCCGAATATATTGCTAATACAGATGTTCAAATATATTTGGATTAATATATGTGCAATAAGTATTAGTTATTTGATTTATAATTCCACGTATGGTTTATCTTGTTATTCAGCTTCAAACAGTATGTATTATGGCCAAAACAAATTTCCCTTGAAAGGGACAATAAAGTATCATCATCATCATTTGTACATATTATAATTTATTTACAATTTCATTTTGAGTTATTTCATTATGGAAATACATCACTCAAATTTAAGATGTGCTTACATATTTTGTAATGGGCCAAAATATAGGCCTATTACAAAAATGTACTTAAAGAGGCAACAAAAATTAATTATACACTCTTTAAATATTTTTTTTGTTTAATATGTACTGGGCAATATTTGTAATATATTGTGCAATATATTGTTTTTGTTGCCCCCTTTGAATAACATTTTGTAATATATTGTGGCCTTTCTAGGTTTGAACAAAATTAAATTCATGCTTTACAGTAATTTACAGTAAATACTTCATACTGTATATATTTAAAAACAATATTGCCCAGCTCCAACTGTATAGATCTGCTATGGGTCATTTTATGAACTGTATGTTATATGTGCAGCAGTATGTACTATATATGCATATATATGTGCTATATATATAAATATATGTGATATTGGTGGAGTGATTTCTCAGAGCATGCATGCAAGTGAATGTTTGAAATCGTTATGTGGTAAAAAGTGATGTCTTGTTTTATTTTAGTGTCGACTTGGTACCGAAGAACCGTTACGGTACTTTTGACATCCTTAATCACAGCAGTAAAATGTGCAGTTGGCAGTAAGACCGCAGTATATGAGTTACTCTCTCTCTCTCTCTCTCTCTCTGTTTCTCTCTCTCTCTCTCTCTCTCTCTCTCTCTCTCTCTCTCTCTCTCTCTCTCTCTCTCTCTCTCTCTCTCTCTCTCTCTGTTTCTGTTAGCTTTTGACAGATGTGCCTCTAATCCATCCAAGCTCCCAACCACCACCACGGCCCTGAGTAACCTCTGTGTCTCTCTCTCTCTCTCTCGGTCTGTCTTTCTTCGGTTCTGTTCTCTATGCAGTGTTCTCTGACACATCAGCTCTGCTGAGTTATAGCAGGGCCAACGTGTCCTACTAAACAAACTTCAACACACACACAAGGGGACACGGTTTCACACACACATGCTTGCATGTGCATATTGTCCCATTAAAATCGCTCACACTGTCTATGTAAGGGTGTTATTAATAAATATGACCTCATCTGTGTCCGCAGAGAACTTCCTCTCCCTCTGTGGACTTCATTTGCTTTTCCCTTCTTTCTTTGCACTGTTCGCAACCTTCTCTCTCTCTCTTTCGCTCTCTTTCAATGCAATACAGCTTTCTGCGTCTCTTGTATATCTTGCCTTCCCCTCACCCTCTGTGTCTCACCTTTTCTCTGGTCTTGTTCGGTTTTCTCTGCTGTTTTTTTCAGTGTCATCCATCTGCCCTCCCTCTGTTTTATTCTTTACTCTTTTAGTCTGTCTCTCTTTCATGTCTGCTCCTTGTCACTCTCCGGCTCTCACATCCTCAGCTGTACTCTTATATTCTGTGTGTGTGTGTGTGTGTGTGTGTGTGTGTGTGTGTGTGTGTGTGTGTGTGTGTGTGTGTGTGTTTGTAGGTCATATTTCACACTAAAATCAAAAGATTTTCTGATTTAATGTGTATATGTGTGTGTGCGTGTGTGTGTGTGTGTGTGTGTGTGTGCGTGCGTGCGTGCATGCGTGCGTGCGTGCGTGTGTGTGTGTAGGTCATATTTCACACTAAAATCAAAAGATTTTATGATTTAATTTGTATATGTGTGCGTGTGTGTGTGTGTGTGTGTGTGCGTGCGTGCGTGCGTGCGTGTGTGTGTGTAGGTCATATTTCACACTAAAATCAAAAGATTTTCTGATTTAATGTGTATATGTGTGTGTGTGTGCGTGTGTGTGTGTGTGTGTGTGTGTGTATATTTGAATAGTTTTCGTATTTCGTATCAATTATATAATTATTTAGTAATATGTTCAGCATTCCATATAGATTATTTAAAATTGTATATATTAAACAGTATTTTTAACAGTATTTTATATATATAAGGAAACATTTAATTATTATACAATATGTTATAAAATGCAATGCAGTTTTTTTTCCTCTCCCTCTGTGGACTTCATTTGCTTTTCCCTTCTTTCTTTGCACTGTTCGCAACCTTCTCTCTCTCTCTTTCGCTCTCTTTCAATGCAATACAGCTTTCTGCGTCTCTTGTATATCTTGCCTTCCCCTCACCCTCTGTGTCTCACCTTTTCTCTGGTCTTGTTCGGTTTTCTCTGCTGTTTTTTTCAGTGTCATCCATCTGCCCTCCCTCTGTTTTATTCTTTACTCTTTTAGTCTGTCTCTCTTTCATGTCTGCTCCTTGTCACTCTCCGGCTCTCACATCCTCAGCTGTACTCTTATATTCTGTGTGTGTGTGTGTGTGTGTGTGTGTGTGTGTGTGTGGTGTGTGTGTGTGTGTGTGTGTGTGTGTGTTTTGTAGGTCATATTTCACACTAAAATCAAAAGATTTTCTGATTTAATGTGTATATGTGTGTGTGCGTGTGTGTGTGTGTGTGTGTGTGTGTGTGCGTGCGTGCGTGCATGCGTGCGTGCGTGCGTGTGTGTGTGTAGGTCATATTTCACACTAAAATCAAAAGATTTTATGATTTAATTTGTATATGTGTGCGTGTGTGTGTGTGTGTGTGTGGTGCGTGCGTGCGTGCGTGCGTGTGTGTGTGTAGGTCATATTTCACACTAAAATCAAAAGATTTTCTGATTTAATGTGTATATGTGTGTGTGTGTGCGTGTGTGTGTGTGTGTGTGTGTGTGTTATATTTGAATAGTTTTCGTATTTCGTATCAATTATATAATTATTTAGTAATATGTTTAGCATTCCATATAGATTATTTAAAATTGTATATATTAAACAGTATTTTTAACAGTATTTTATATATATAAGGAAACATTTAATTATTATACAATATGTTATAAAATGCAATGCAGTTTTTTTTTCATATTAAATAACAAAACAAAAACTATAATTCAAAATTGCATGTATTAAATATAGTAGCTTTTACAATAATGGGGTAAATTTGGCAGATTGTTAATTTTCAATATTATGTCATTTTTGTGTGTAGGTAATATCACATTGCAAAACAATGCAAAAACTCTTTAAGGACAAATAAATAAAATGTTATTTTGCAGTGAAATATGACCTGGGCATGTTCTCTCACCATCATTATCAGCCTATAATTCTTTTATCCTCATGAATAATTCGCTCTGCTTGTTATGTTATGTTTTGGGGTTTTTGGACAATTCCAGCTGCGTATCTGCATGAACGTTTCCAATCGAGATGCATCATAATTAACCTTAAGATAACATGTACCTCATTTATTTTAATGATAAACAACTGGCAGCTGGTTTACTTTAAATTAACATTCACTGAATGCATTAGCTAATTTACGCTGACAGACTGCCATCAAACTATTTACCTGATGTCTAAATAGAAACATTGATTCATTGTAGAGCACCAGCCATATGTGAGAATCATTGCAATTAGAGCCGGCATGTGAGGCTTATCCCAAAGGCTTGATGTCATCACGTCGTAATTAGTACCAATGATGTTTCTTTTATGATGTGATGTTTTATACCGTGTGGAGAGGTGCATTGGGATGCATCAGAGACTGCAGTAATCAGCTGGATACCGTAGTATTTCCTCATTATTAGGTGTAGCAGCTCTACTGTTTTCCTTCGGGACGGGGTCTGGGGTAAACACATGAGCACACCTCAACCTTACCTCACCTCTGTGTGTGCATGTGCTCAAAGATGAGCCAGTGTAATCTTAACGGTCAATAAAGCATGTCAGAATGCACTTGATATATTATTAATATCTCATGAATAAAACTCAGCTGAAATATTCTGGCTTCTCCAGTCTCGTCTAACACAGCTGCGATATCAGTAACCTTTCGTTCTCCTTTCTCGCCCCGAATGGACTCACAAACACTTGCTGTTGAAAACTGAAGCATCATTAAGAGGTTATTATTTATTCTACTGTCAAAAACTAAACTAGCTGAACTAATGCAGAACGCAAGACCAGATGATTTTTAAACAATTGAAAAGAAACCAAATGACTTAATGTTGTTTTCCACGCACCATACAAAGTCACCATCCGTCGCTTTCCTTCTGTTTGCGTTATGCAGCACAATATAATTACAGTCATTGTGAGGAAGGTCCTTTGGAATAATGTGGTCATTTTGAGTGGCCAAGTTTATCCCCGTGAATTGTCCACTAGTTTTATATTGTGATAATTAGTGTTATTGTGTAACGTGTTACTGTAATTAAATTACTTATCCACTGAAAAGGTAAAGTAAGGGATCACTGTTCATTTTTAGGTAATTTAATTACAGTTACTTATAAATTACTTGTGTTACATACAGTAAATAATTCAAACGGTTCTAAAATCAATATTGAATTTGAAATATTAAATGTACCGTCTAAAGATAAAATTGAATGCAGCGCCTTTAACCCTACGTCCACTTTCAGTTTTTCCAGATTCACAGAGAAACCTTAAATACTTTAATCTGTAATGAGCTAAAAAGAACACACGTCACGCCTCTGTTCATCAATCTGCACTGGCTAGCTGCTCAATGCATTAAACTCAAGGCATTAATGTTTGCCTACAGAACCACTCCTTTACCTAAATGCATTACTTCAGACTTGTATGCCTCTCGAAGCTTGCGTTCTGCAAGTGAACGACGCATTACTGTACCATCCCAAAGAGACACAAAATACCTTTCACAGACTTTTACATTAACTGTTCCCATCTGGTGGAATAACTCAATCCTTACCCATCTTCAAGAAACGGCTAAAAACACATCTCTATGTGACCCTCTAACTCTAAGCACTCTCTATTATAATTTTATTTTATCTAATCTGTCTTCTTTTTTATTTAAAAAAACACATTTGAACCTCTATCAATTGCATATTTATTCTTTAACTGCTAGCTTTTCTTGTAAAACTAACACTAAGTGTCTTTTTGTCTATATTCTATAAACTCGTTTTCTTAAAAATTAAAAACTTCAGATTTAGGCTAACCAGGACTTGTAATAGCACGTTGCATGTTGTCGCTCTTTTGTTGGTGTTGATTGCTTCTATAACGTCTTCATTTGTAAGTCGCTTTGGATAAAAGTGTCTGCTAAATGACTAAATAAATAAATAAATACTCAGATAATAATCTAAAAAGGGATTACTTTTATTTGTGTACACTGACAATAATGACAAAACATTGTGCTTTTGTAAAATAAACAAAACAAACAGAGTGCGCTTTCTGCCGTCTAGGTCTCCGTGAGCAACTATTCTACGCATCACAAACTCAGCCAATACTTGACACAGAGACATGATGATATATGTCTATAGAAAGCTTGAAGTGTCTTAATTAACAAATTCAAATATAAAATGAATATTCTCTGATTATGTAATCCGTATGAAACTGAGGTACAGTCTTTCCCGTATCTGAGCTCATTATATGCAGTCCCCTGCATGCAAACGCCTCTCACCTAGATATAGAAAACAATAAATAAATCAAAATTCATCTAAATTTCATCGTTTTTGAAAGAAGACCTGCTTTGAGGAATAAGCCGGACTTTACCTCAGAAGAACAGCGCGATCTGATGCGGCTTCAGCTGCTTTTATATTCAGTATATTTCTATTTGTTAACCAAAGAAGGTTACTTTTTTTAGTTTTATTACAGTTTTTTAAAGCTAAAAGGCTAAACTATTCTATGTTTGAGTCAAATTGAAAGAATAAAGAGTTTAATTTCTATTGTCAATGCTTTAAGGTTTATAGGGATTTTAAGATGTATAGCCTGAATATGAATAATTAAGATACTTATTCAAAATGATTTTTCAGACGGCAGTAATTAGTAAAGTGATTTAAATACAATATTGATGTTGTAATTATTAATAGTAATTCATTACTTTTTGAAAGTGATTTACCCAGCACTGGTGATAATACAAAACGTGCTTCACCCTCACCACGAGATGCACAGCAACACGTCATTCTAGACCCAGTAGACAAGAAAGCAAGAACGTTTGTTTGGGGGGGGGCAGGTTTGAATCCAGGGCTTGACAGCGGCAGTTTATATCAGTGGGCGTCTCCTAACATGGGATTTGTTTGGTTTGTACTTTTTTATGAGAAAATTTCCAGATAAATCTGACACAGCCCTGGGGTTTGTTGTGAAAAGGCTTGAAATGAAGCCAGAGCATTACTTTGTGATCCTCCCACTTATATAAACACAACACACACTAAGCAAAGACACACAAAACCTCTCTACCCTCTCTCATATACCACACAGATCCAACTTTATAAAGTATCTGCATCAATTATAAACTCACTAAACACTTATTGGTGTATACAGTTTGATTAAAACACACTCCATAAAATATTTCTGTGCTGTCAAATGATTAATACACACACATACAGTATATATTTAGAAAATATTTACATGTATATATTTATATTTTACATAATGGTATTATAATATAATTTTAGTTTTTCATCTTATATTTTGTTACATACATTTGATATATATTTATATTTTATTATATCATTTTTTTGTTTACAATGTTTTAGCACACACTTAAAACATATTTTGGACATATATATATTTCTTCACATAGGATACACTGCACACTAGCTGTTTAAAGCTTGAATAAAACACATTTGCACCATACACTATGTGCTTCGTGAACTTATTAGACATTTGACCATCTTCAGACAGAAAAGTTGCACAAGTTCTTCCAGGGTCATGGAGCTCTGAAGGGTGCCGCATGAGTGAAACCATTTTAGCACAGAAGATTCTCTAGACTGTTTCTCAACCGTCTCAGAAAGACTGTCCTCCCACACACTGTCTAGTCCCAGAGTGTGTGTGTGTGTGTGTGTGTGTGTGTGTGTGTGTGTGTGTGTGTGTGTGTGTGTGTGTGTGTGTGTGTGTGTGTGTGTGTGTGTGTGTGCGAGAGTGAGAGAGTGAGAGAGAGAGAGTGTGTGTGTGTGTGTGTGTGTGTGTGCGTGTGCGTGTGCGTGTGCGTGTGCGTGTGTGTGTGTGTGTGTGAGAGAGCGTGTGTGTGTGTGTGCGTGCGTGCGTGTGTGTGTGTGTGTGTGTTTGAGCGTCTCCACGCTGGCCTTGTTGGCGAGTTGCTATTTTCTTGCCAGGCCCAGCAGCAGGTGGAGAGTATTACATGGTTCTTTCCCGACACATGGGCATAGTTTAAGAAATAACAATAACAACCCACGGCATTTTCTCAGACGAGCTTTTATCGTCTCAAACACACCACAGCCAAAGCCCACTCTAATGAATGCGACTCTAGCTGTGTGACTCTGCCACTAAATATTCATATTTGTCACAACCACTGCTTCTTTCCTTCTTTTTCTTCCTTTCTTTCTATTTTTAGTGGACGGAGGGTAAGGGTCAGCGTGACTGCAGGCTAATTTAAAGCGAAGGTCGGCCATCATGACCCATGAATAATTCTCTTCAGAGGGTCAAAGGTCAATGCAAAAGTGCATTCGCTCAACAAAGAGGGCGCACACTTCTGCCTGACTGACCCACACTGCTCCTCTTATGTGTGGACAGACTTTAATGACCTGACGAGTGACCTTGCAAATGGACACTGGTAGAAACGAAGGACACAATACGACACTTTGATCAATACTGGTGCTTACATGCAGGGGCGGTGCTAGGGGTGGGCTAAGGGGGCTGAAGCCCCGAATGTTTTCAGAAAAGCCCCGAATGTTTTTATGACCATGCCCTGTACGCATCATCATCACTGAGTTTTCATGCGCATTAAAATGATGAACCGCAGTTTACTCCCGTCAGGAACCGCCCACGGAAGCTCGTACTTCTGACTGACATATACACTTGATAATAAACTTCATATAAACTGGCCAATCATCGATATGAAGTAATAGCAGATCTTGGATCTTTGGGCTTAGCCCCGGATATCCACTCACCCTAGAATCGCCTCTGCTTACATGCATGCTAATATATTGATGCTGTTTACATGATAAACTAGTTTCACTAAATTGCACATATGGTACTAACAAATAGCTGGGCAAAAAATTAAATCTAGATTTTTTTTCTGAACATTTGATAGATTCAAGGTCATTTGTTTTCATGTTTAGTCTATTTAAAAATTTAAAAATGTACTTTTTTATTAACTTTCTGGTTAAAGAAAAGTCTATTTCAAGTGCAGCACACATGAAGTTGTAAATATGGTGTAAATATAATCAAATTCACTTGTAGAATAGATGCATGAAGTGTGAAGGTTATATTATTATAAATGATTATGATATAATGTGTTATTATATATTATTATTATTATAAATAGTGTACACACTTGTCTTAAGTATACTAGCCTATATGTTCAGAAATAATATAAAATAATAAAATGCTAAATATTTCTTAGCCGAAATGTAGACATTCAGTTTTAGTGGTCAAGGCAATTAAAATTAAAGTTGACTGAAAGTATAACATCAGTTGTAGGTTATTATTAGCAGTTAATTATTTGTAAAATAATGCCTGTCACCATCATGCCAACATATATTGGACATGCAGTATTAATTCTTGACAGGTTTTTCCATTGTTTTCTGTGTAAACCTGCACTTGATGGATGCGTCTGACAGTTGCGCTTGTCTTTTGCAGTGTCTTGTGCATAAAACAGCATAAAAAATGTGGCGCTGAAGTTTAAAAGTTACATTTGCATCTGATAACCTCGCGTTTTTTCCCATTCCACTGCTTGTGTCTTGGGATTTTCGATGGTGGTCCTTCATCACTGTAAACAATTTCTACCAATTTTCTGCCTTACATTTTTAAGTATAACCAACTTGGTTGTACAAGTCATTTAAAATCGACTTAAATCAAGCTGAATTTAATATAACAAAAAAGTTGAAATTGCTCAATTTATTTTGATGAGTTAAAGTAATGTAAAAACAAGTTGCCATGACTTAAGGTCATGCACACTGAGTCAAACATGTCGCATGCGTTTTTCAGTTTTTTCATATTCCTCATCCTTTCCTATCAAAATGCATGCTACGGATGCGAAAATGCAGAACATCGAACCTGATCAAAAATAAATTTGATGGATGAAAGTTTCGTAGGCAGTGTACAAACGTGATTGACACAACGTGAGGTCGTATTTATTTTTTAACGTGTGAAAAATTCAGACTAAAATTTCGGACTCAGTGCGCAGTGTCCCTTACTGATCATATATTGTCCTTTTTTTATCAGGTAGGTAAGATCATTTTTCTCTTAACTGTTGTCATTGGTGTACAGTCAGTGTGTGTAACTGTCACATTTGCTAAAATTTTTATTCAAAACCAAATTAAAATAATGGCAGAACAAGCAATAAAATCACCCAGCTCTACTATCAAGTATGCACTACTGTTGGATTTCATGTAAGAGTTAACATCTCAAAACTCTTTTACTTAAAGGAAAACGCCACCATTTTTCCACATTCCAATATGTTCTTCCCTCAAATTAGACGAGTTGATACGTACCTCTCTTGTCCCGCTTCAGCGCATGGCGCCACTATGCTAGCGTTTAGCTTAGCACCATTAATTCCTTAGGATCCACCAAACACTTCCATGCTTTCCCTATTTACAGATGGTTACATGAGTAGTTACACGAGTAAGTATGGTGACACAAAATAAAACGTGGCAATTTTCTAAGAGGATAAAAAATAATAACTATAATGTATGGCGGAAGATGACTTCGCAGCACTTCGACCTCGGCGCAGTAATATCATCACGCCTGAACACCCCCCACCCCACACACACTTCCGTCAATTCATCAAGTAGTCAGTAGTACGTATCAACTCGTCTAAGTTGAGGGAAGAACATAATGGAATATGGAAAAACGGTGGCGTTTTCCTTTAATATTGTACTTTTAGCATCGTATCCCTCTCAGTGTTGACCGTATGTTGCTATACAATGCAAACTTCGCACAGCATTTGTGAGATTCCGCACAGGATTTTGGGCAAGTGCACCATTCAGAGACTTTTTCAACATTTGGGACATGCTAATTAGGACACAAAACAAGACTTTTACACTTAGATGAGTGTTCCAGTGAAACCGAAGCCAGAACCACAGTTGCACGAATGACGTCCAATACCAAACGAATGCTGTAAGCG
>CM049820.1:48262513-48265013 GCA_027422435.1 Schizopygopsis pylzovi
TTTTTTGTCCATACAATGGAAGTCAGTGGTCACCAAAACTGTTCGGTACCCAGCGGTCTTCAAAACATCTTCTTTGTGTTCCACAGAAGAAAGGGGCATTCAGGTTTGGGACAACATAAGGCCGAGTAAAGGATTTTATAATTGAACGATCCCTCTAATATTGATAAAGACAGTGTCTAATATTTGTGTGTGCTGTGCTTTTTAAACTTAGCAACATTATACTGGATTGTAATCTATTGTCTCCTGTTCCCTTCACGTCTGTCGAGTTTCAAATCAGTCCCTCTTGAGGTAGTTCTGTTCTCTTACAGTAGCATGCTGCGTTAAATGGAGAAAGCACAGTACATTTGTGAGAGCTTTCGTTTACGATGGTAATCTTGCTTCCATGTTTCTGAAATATAATCAGCATCATTTTGTAATTATGTTTTAAAAGACCCATTAAAATACACCATGGACATTGTTAAGAGCGACAGCTGAACTCGATCGAGTCTGTGGAGTTTCTGTCGAACAAACATGAAAAAATGACTTTTATAGCTAGAAATCTAGCTTAGATATCTCTTGAGTAAAATCAGATGATGTGAATATAAGCATTGCAGAATAGAGCAGGGAGGGGGGGTCGCAAATGAGATGAAAATGACAGGCATTTGAGAAACTAGTCAAAGAGAAGAAGGGATTTATTCCTCTCTTCTGACCGCTGCATGGCGGTGAAACAAAGAGGTCCGTGTGGCGAGGAACAAAACAGAGACAGCGAGAGACGGAGGGATGATTTTGGGTGAGATGGGGGAAATCAGAGACAGATTATTGTTGTGTGAGGCAATTGTTGCGATAGAATAAGCATTCAGTTAAATTGAAGACCTCAGACTTTGCCTCAAATTGCCTGAGATAACAGTGTCGTGAAAACAAGGCGAGTCGTCTCCCGAATTCACACATCGCACTCCATCAACAGAAAGAGTAAAAATAAGCCTGTTTCTGCTTATCTCACCTTATCTCTCAAGCGCTCATTTGCGTACAGGACGTGATTGGATTGAATCTGGCCATTGCTGGGTGATCATAAATAGCTTTGTGCCGTCTAAACCCCCCTCTCTCGTGCTGGGAAGGAGGAGGCCAAGGGAAGGAAGATGATAAAAGCAGGATGCTTTTAGGGAGGAGAGAAGAAGGGAAGCTGGAGGATGAAGAGGCAAGTCTGAGCTGAAGTGGGCTGAACAACGAAAATGCATATGTGCTGGCAAAATGAGTCACATTTTCAAAAATAAGTTATTTTTGTTTTCACATTGTCCATTAAAAATGATTTATTGCAATCAGGCAAAATATAACCGAGCTACACCCATTCGAAGTCAATAGAATCAGCCGTTTTTAACGCAAAATCAGAGCAACGTTACATATTTTCCTTCTGTTATTTCCTTAATAATAATCTTTTTCATTATAAATGAGTACGGATGCAAAAAAAACACTTTATTTTGATAGTCGACTTTAGACATTCTCCAAACTATAAGTAACTTTGTAACTACATGTCAGATAATTCTCATTCATTTGCATCTACATGTCTACTAACGATCAAAATAAAGTGTTAGGAGATATTAATCAGACCGTCTCTAATGACTGCTAGTTGACGTGTAGTTGCAAAGTTACTTACTGTTAGTAGAACGTCTAAAGTGGATTATCTAAACAAAGTGTTACCGCATCTTTTTCTCCAGTTATTTTTTTATAATAATTACTATATTAATTATCACAATATAGCTATTTTATTTCATCTGTGTTGGTATAAATAAGAACAGATGCACAAATAGGCCTACAAGAAACACACCTTTTTACATTTAAACAAAAGCATTCAAGTAAGAAAACTAATAATCAACCCTTTAGTGTGTTCGTTACGATTAAACTGCTTATTAAAACTACAAAAGCAGTTCAATCCGTATGATCTGATGTAATGTTACACATCCGATGTTTCCTCAAACATTCCCGTTCAGACATAACAGATGATGTTTGCGTGAATACTTAATACTGTAGTTCTGTGTGTGTGTATCAGGATTGTGTGAGCGGACTCCTCTCAGAAAACATGATCATCTCAGATGTTTAACTCTTTCCCCGCCAGCATTTACAAAACACTTGACAGCCAGCGCCAGCGTTTCTGCAGATTTTCACTCAAATCTCACGGCACCCAGAATATATTGTTGTATGAATATCTGAACATGCAATGCATCCAATAAAGATCAGACTCTTTACTTTCAAACTAAACATCTGTTTTATTCTAGCCTCGAGCATTGTTTTTATCAGCACTTGAATGTAGGTAGGTTTCATAAAAAAAGCAGCATTTTGAGCAAAATCGGATTTTTATCATATTGGATCATATTCTGTAATATTATCAAACCAACGATGCATTAGCTTCATCAGTCCTCCCAAAGCTTGCACAGGCCTTTAACACTTTCTGGACTGACATTTCAGTCACATTGCGGATAGTGTTGATGATGGCATTATTTATCATATGCATATGCATCGTTCCTGC
>CM049820.1:48270013-48277513 GCA_027422435.1 Schizopygopsis pylzovi
ATGACTTTCATACAACAAAAGAAAAAAAATTTTTTTTTTTTTACTTTTAATGAAAACAATCAACCCATGCGGCATTAAAGTTGAAGTAACACCATGAATGAAAACAAAAGATGAGATCTTGATCATTGTAAATACACAGTGTGATAAAGTAAGAGAACACATGATCCTGACGGCCATCTTAACTCTCCTGCTTTCTCTCCTTCTCTTGGGTTGATAATTAAGCGGTTTAAACTGTAATTTTTCCAGATTCAACGATGGCCTTGATCAAGGATCTCGTGCGCTGTGTGCCGGGGGATGACAGGAAGTGATGGGAAGGGAACAGGAAATGGGATGCGCCTGCAGCTGGTCAAACTCTGTTTGATGATTAATATTTAATCTAGGCTCATTCACTAATGAAACATCACACGGCTTGTTGATGTCCGAGAACACACACACACACACACACACACACACAGGAGCTGTCCGCATCCCACTCGTTCACACACTCCCACGTCTAACATCATCGCTCACACGTACAGCACACATGCAGTCCGACACAAACAACATTCACACTTTATTCTGTGTTAAAAACACACATAATGCATGCATGCCAGCTGCAGGCGCCGTCTCGAAGGCATAAACAGAGAGCAAACGGCATTAAACCTTCAGCGCAACACTTTCATCAGCACAAGACTGAACTCTTGAGACTCTTTCTGAGAGTCTGAGGGGTGAGTTCATTAAACCAGTTTTGCATGCAACATTTCAGTGCAAAATGTCTTATTCATTTCACATACGCAATACCGTTTAACCAGGTGAAATGCAGCTGCCGTGCCGTGTTATTTAAATGAAGTCATTTCAGTGAAAAACACTTCTCTTCTATGTAAATTATAGGCTTATTATAGATTGTGCCTAATTCACAAAACTCTTTGTCTGGCGCAGTTAACATTGTGTTGTTATCTCCTGCAGAAAGCAGACTGTAAATGGATGTGCATTTAATAGAGGTGTTTGTTTCAGTGCCACTCAGAATTGAATTTAGTGCTATATGAATGTGTGTGTATGGCATATACGTACATCTGCATGTCATATATAGTCAGTTAATTAGTTAGCTGATCACTCTGTACACAATATTCTCAAACGATGGCTGTGTAAACCCTGTTGTCTACACTTATAACTAGAAAATCTAAGCTAGTCATATATACAGTAAGACAACAAAACACTTACATTTTATTCTGAAGATGTCGACTAAATTTAAGATCAATTTGCATTTAAATGCATGTTACTAAAGCTGTATGTATGAATGAATGATGATGCATGTATATAGTGCTTTATTGTGTATAGCTGTACACCCAAAGCGCTTTACAGTCATGTGGGGGGGGGGGGGGGGTCTCTCCTGAACCACCACCAGTAGAAATGATGTTTCAAAAACGTCAAATAAGCAAAGATTATTAGAGTATGCCTGTCTTTCTACTTCAACATTTCATGTTTGTTTCATTATTCTACTTGCTATCTCTTTGAAAATTAGTTGTATTTACTAAATGTTTAAGTTTCTGCACCAAGCGTTAAACAAATTTCGCTTTGAACATTGCTAGAATATTTCACACAAAAACAGAAACGCTAATAATACATTGAATTAAACACCAGAATTGAAAGTAGAAAGACTGAAAGTCTATCTTCTCGTGTAACATGCTCCAATAATCTGTTTTATTCTCTATTAAAAGATGTCCGAATGTTTGTTTCAGTATAAAGTGCATTTGTTTGTTTGTAACACGTTCTTGTTTTTTCTATCTATCAACCTTTGAGCCTTTATTTATTTATTTATTAAAGTGTTTTCAGGTCAATATTTCAGGTCTTTACTTGAGTGGGTTAACTATAAGCTAGTACTGCTTCACCTGCTATGTTCTCTTCATCATCGCCTGTAGTTTGGGGAAATGAGACCAGGGATAATGTATAGCGTACACATCTCTCAGTGCCGCCGAGGCGCTTCACGCCAGACTGAATACATCAAGCATGAACACGGCTTACGGGACCGGACAGAGACTGGCTCCTCTTACACCTACTGCCCTGCTTCTGTGGCTATAAGAGACTCGGTCTGTTCCTCCGGGGGATGAAAGCATGCTGCCGTGTTGTGACTGGTGCCATATGATCGTATACTGAAATAAATAGATCATATGCTGAAGGCAGATTTCCGCTCGTTCTGTTTATGCCGTGCGCTCTTAGAGACGGTCCGGGTGCTTCTCTGAGGATCGTGTTGAGCAGCTGGTGTTGAGTGGTCAGTTTCTGTTGAGATAGTGGCGGTATGTTCCAAGGCCTTTGTTTGACTTGCATTAAAGGAGAGACGATGGGAGGAAAGCTCTTGACACTGGAACGACTTCGTTCATCTCACGGCTGTGCTGTTGCCTTGACCTCTGCTGTCTCTCGGGGTCAGGAGGTCAGAGTTCAAGGGTCTTGTTTTAGATTAGATGATGAACGTGGGGATTGGCTGCTCGTTCTGGAGAAGAGCTTATTATTGACCGGAAGACAAGAGCAGATTGGAAGGAGATGGAAACGCTTTAGACTCACAAAGCTGGGCATCACTCAACCTTTGACCTGTTTCCGGGCGGGAATGAAAAACAGCGGAAGAGAGGCAGTTTGTTTTCTTTAGGGAGGAGTTCATTTCTAAACATACTCTTTTAGCACGCGTTCATCTTCACATAGATCGGAACGAAGGACACTGGTTATTGATTGATTCGATGTTGCTTGGTATTTGTGTTTAACTGTTGCATTTATTTTAATTTCTTGTACTTTTGTTATAATATTTTAAATAAAACATTTTGGTAACACTTTACAATAAGGCGTCATTTGTTAACATTAGTTAATGTATTAGCTAATGTACTGACATGTACTGACAAAAAATGTATAACCTGAATGCAATTGTAAGTCGCTTTGGATAAAAGCGTCTGCTAAATGCATAAATGTAAATGTAAATGTAGCTAACATGAACAAACAATGAACAATGCATTTATTAGACTATTTGTTAATCTTTGTTAATGTTAAATACAGTTCATTTTTTATTCATGTTACTAATGTTAACAAACACAACTCGTGATTTTAATAATGCATTAGTAAATGCTGAAATGAACATTAAGATTAATAAATGCTTTAGACGTATTGTTCATTCTTACTAGTGTTGGTAACTAATTAACCTTATTGTAAAGTGTTACCACATTTTTCTAATTTTTCTAATAAAGTGTATAACATTTGGTCTTGTATATGGGATATAATAGAGCTTTTTACATTCATGAAATGCTCCGCCAAGGTTCCTCCGCACGTGACAGGTGAGATTTACTCTGTTCTTGGGTGAAATGGTAGTTTTCCGGAGATTTAGCACAAGGTCTGCTTTGCTCCGCTGCTGTTGGAGCTCTACCCATAATCCTCTGCAGGTCAAACATGATCGTATGAAGCCTGTAGTGTAACAGATATCAGATATATGTTATTATGTGGCAGAGGAATCATATTTATTACTAAAATAAATATATCTAATTCAATACATTTAACAAATGACTAATAATTGTGTGTGTGTGTGTGTGTGTGTGTGTGTGTGTGTGTGTGTGTGTGTTGTGTGTGTTGTTGTGTGTGTGTGTGTGTGTGTGTGTGTGTGTGTGTGTGTGTGTGTGTGTGTGTGTGTGTGTATAGATAGGCGTCTGTTATGCTCCTCAAGGCTGTATTTATGTTGATGAAAACTGTGAGTTAAGTATGGTGAATATTGATTGGCAATTTCTAATATTGTGTCGTTCTGTATGTCTAATATCATGTTGAAAATGTAATGTGTATGTGTCTGTGATCAAAGCTGTATGTGTTCAGCATCAGTGTACTGTCAGTCTTCAGGTGTCATATGATCTTCAGAAATCATTATATTATGATTATTTATTATCAGTGTTGAAATTGTTGTGCTGCTTAATATTATTTTTTTGGAACATGATTTTTTGTATAGATGTCTTTAGATATACAAAAGCTTATATAAAGAACAGCATTATGTTGAATTATTATCATAAATTTTCTCTTAATCATATTTTTTGAAATGTACTTTACTATTACTTCTTTGATCAAGCTTAGAACACATATTTGCTGAATATAAATTATTCTTTTCTTAAAAATATAAGTCTTTATATTACATTGTTATCTTGAACCCAAACTTTTGAATAGTAGTGTATATTGTAACACATTTTTTATTTTGAATAAACATTGTTATTTTCTTTTTTTACTTTTTATCCTTTAAAGAATCCTGGGGGGGGATCACAGGGCCCAAATAATAAATACATAAATAATAAGCAGCAAATACGGTTTCCAACATTGATTATAAATCAGCATATTAGAGTGATTTCTGAAGATCGTGTGACACTGAAGACTTTCAGCTTTGAATTGAAAATGCAGCTTTGCTTCACATGAATAAATTACATTTTAAAACACATTAAAATAGAAAACTGTTCTTTTAAATTGCAATAATATTTCACAATTTTCTCTGTGTTTTTGGATCAAATAAACACAGCCTTGAATAGCAAAAGAGACTCCATTAAAAACATGACAAATCTTACAGATCCCAAACTTTTGAACCGCAGTAAAGAGAGCAAAAGAGCATTTATTTAGCTTAGAAGTGCCGTGCAAGAACACAATCCCCTGTTTTGAAAAGTCGAGCAGACAGCATCTTTCACAACAGTCTGACGCGTCCCCCCCCCCCCCCCGCTATAAGCAAGGCCGCATCGATCCAATAAAAACCTGCCGTGCAAGTGGAGATGTGAGTCATCGAATTGCTATATTGAACCCTTCTATTACGGACAACTCATTTGGAGCAAATCGCCACCATCTCTGACTTCTCTTATCCGTCTCTCTCTCTCTCTTTCATGCTAATGAAAAAAGAAAAACAGAAATCAATGGTCGTGAGATTGGTCCGCGTCTCAATCCAGCCCCTCCACGCTTGCTTATCATTGAGAACTTTTACATTCACACGAGCTTTTCAGACCGAGAGATAAAACACGGGGCAGGCTTTACATTGTTATCTGCGCCACTAAACACTATTTGACATTTGACGCACATTTAAAAGTCAATGGGTTTGCTCTCAAATCAGCAAATATTATCAAGGCCCTAATTTGCCTTTTTAATGGAGAGAAACAGGTGCGAGTTGATGATTAGAGCAAATGTGTGAAAACAGCATTTACTGAACAGACTGGACCGTTCAGGCTCTTTCCCTTGAAACCTTGCATCATAATGCATTCAGGAGATCGCAGACTACAATTATAATTACAAACGCATCTCTCATATGTCAAAAACAGGCCTTCCTCCACGTATGACATCCGTAATTTGGCTTTTGGTCTGCCAGCAATGTTAAACATTTTCCAGTTTATGAAACCTTTTGGGGCTCAAATACAAAAAAATGCTATTTTCTTGAAACCACATTTATAAACACTCTTGCCAGACCAAGAAAATGACCCTAAATGTTGTGCCAACTAATCAAACACAGTTGTCTGAACAAAGAATTTCACATTGTGAGTTCCCAGCATGCATTGCAGCATTAATACATGATGCAGTTACTGTTATAGGATCGTTGTTTGGCTGTTTGCTGACTTCATTTACAGTGTTTTGTTGTGGTTTTGTCAGTTATTTGTTGTACTGTGATGTAAAGAGCTCATCTTGTTGAGGTTTGTGTGTCTAGTGTTGAGGGCTGGAGTTTATTCAACAGCGTTCCTGAATATTAAGATGTTTTACAAACAAACACAATGTTGTTTAGATATTAGACTAAGTTTTCTATTAAGGTTTGTAGGGAAGAGGATTAGGCCCAAGCGATATTAAAAACAATAAAACCATCTTGAGATTAAAGTCATTGTAATACGAGATTAAACTTGTCTAAGGGAGCGTCTCATTTCAGCTCCCTTGTTCAGTAGTCAGGGCACTGATCAGGGAGTCGGACGTTTTAAGAGCTGTCTCAATCGTGAAATACTGCACTAGTGCACTAGAACGTTACCTCCCTGAAACATCCCACAATGCACTGCAAAACCTAGGGAGCATCGGCGCTCACTATACTCTCTCACCGGAAACAACGTCACATTTCTGAAGCGTGAAACATAAACCACACGAGCTAACTCGATCAATAATGACACGCGATAGAAGATTTATAAACCGTTTCTTTTCAACATAATTCTTGGATTTCAACATAAACACTTATTGCTAGACAGGTAATGAACTCAATTATTTAATATTTATAATTCAAATTCGGCTGAAATGTTGTAAGAACATGTAACAGAGCGATGTGTTTAAAGAGAATTAAATATAATATCAGAAAGAGATCGTCCTGTCTGTTGTTGATTAACTCAAGCGGTTAATCATGTCACAGGAATGACCCAATTAGTGTACACCATCTACTGATTCACGAGCGGATTGAGACGCACCCCAAATAAGATGCTGAGATTAAACTCATTACATTTTGAGAATGAAGTCATTCTTTTTTTGAGAGAAAACTCGTTACATTTCGAGAAAAAAGGTCTAGATAAAATGTTCTGAATAAAGTTATTAAATTATGAGAAAAAGTCCTAAAGTTAAAAATAAAATTTAGATAAAATGTTGAGGATAAACTCATTAAATTAAGAGAAACAAGTCCTTACATTTTCAGAAAAAAACTCATTAAATTTTAAGAAAAAACTTTACATAAAATGTTTTAAAACAATTTAACGATTTTGAATGTTTTTTTTTCTCGTAATTAAATGAGTTTATTCTCAACATTTGTTATTTCAACAATTTTTCTTGAAATTTAAGGAGTTTAATCTCATATTATAATGACTTTAATCTCGATATGGTTTTATTTTGTTATTATTGCTTTGACCCTAATCCTCTTCCGTAGGTTTATTATTCATAAATAAACATAAAACTGATAACGTGGTGACTTTTTACACATTATTTTTCCATCCAGGAAACAAAAAACTAAATAATAAATTACCTCAACGACAGTAATTATTGTTTCGGTTGCAAGAATTCTTTATAATTAGCGAAATAAGACAATCAGCATTGCATGAACAAATCGGTGTACATTGGCTAAACGAAGTGTCTTTACTGAGAAGAGCTAAAAAACTATTGTTGAGGGAACTCAAATGTCTTTTTTAATGTTTTCTCAACTATTTATTCTTTACAGTGAAGATGCATTTGTCGTTGTACCTTCTGAAAGACTGTGTTTTGTCACTGCATAAACCGTTCCGGCTCTTTAAGGACGTTGGCGTGTGTCTCATAATCACTTATATTTCTGTGTTTTCATCTCCCCTGACAGGAGCCGTTGTGTGCATCTGGAGCCTCGTTGTCCAATCAGAACCCTCGCTTCTCGTCCAATCAGAATCTGCGTTATAAAAGGAGTGTGAGCAGAGAAATGGGGTGTGTGAGAGTGTTCCTCGTGATGTTCGTGATCGGCTTTGAAAAGGGGATCTGTGTCAACTGGAACCCCGTCCCACGCAAGACCATTAAATATAATGGTGAGTATCTACTGACAAACCAAACTCACACTGT
>CM049820.1:48282513-48372513 GCA_027422435.1 Schizopygopsis pylzovi
TAATCATGCAGCCCTACATTCTAATAACATCAAGTAACTCTGCAACTACAAGTCAACTAGCAGTCATTAGAGTTTTAGTAGACTGTGAGAGAAACTTTGCAAGTAGAAGCAAAGCCTTGACTTCATCCTAAACTTAGAAAAACTTCATCTTTCTCTTTATCTTTCTCTCCTTCCCTTGCTAGCTTGTACTTATTTGCACAATGCCTGAGACTTGGTGTTACGAGCACTTACTCTGATTGCCTCTTTAAGATGAATCGCTTTATTCCCCTTTGGATAAAAGCGTCTGCAAAATGACTACATGTAAATATAAGTACAAGTCAACTTATTCTCCTAACCCTAAACCTAACCTAACAGCCTACTCTGAGAGTTAGTAGACATGTAGATGCAAAATAATTAGAATTAGTTGAAATGTAATTACAGAGTTACTTATAGTTAGTAGACTGTCTAAAGTGGACTATCGAAATAAAGTGTAACCCAAATAGTAAATAAAAATAAATGTAAGCTTAATAGGATTATTAAGCATGGAACAAAATTACCAAAACTTTTAACTAAAACTACAAATATAAAGTGCAGATCAAACAGAAAAGTCAAGCTGAATTTGATCCGAGGCCAAATGAGTCTTCAGCTGATTTAGAGGGTCTGTGCATTTATATGTGAATAAGTCCAATGCGCTGAGGATGGCAAAGCTAAGGAGAGAGAGAGGGACTGCCTGCCTAGCACATCTCTCTACCCTCCAATTACTATAATAACGGTCTCCGCTGTAAAGGACAGGCCCACTGCGTGCGTGTGTGTGTGCATGTTTATGTGTGCATGTTTATGTCGGTGGACCGAAGCCAGTCCTATCCGTCTACCTGAGCCCGACTCCTCCTCTCACACAGGTATACAGCGACCAGGGGCGTCATGCACTCTTTAAGGGGGCACAAGACGGGGGGGGGGGGGGGGGTCATCATGTGACACACACAGCAGCAACAATAGCATTTATGATTTATTTTATTGTTTGTTTTTTTCCATTTTTATTTGAAACATTCCCAAACGCATTAAGTATATCATGAAATATCTCGATTCTCACCCTGTTAGTTGATCTATAGATGGCGATGGTATTCTATTATATCCATGCATTAAAACCTGTCTGTTTACTTAAGTAACAGATATGGGTCTAACATTGTAAGTTATTCTACTTATCATAATTAATTTCATTGTACAGTCTAGAGTTCAATCACTCTCAAAAACACCCATTAAAATCACAGATTCATACACACATCTGCACTGTTGTTTCTAACGAGAGAATTCTCCAGAAAGAGGTATTCAGTCAGCGAGCGAGTGAAGAAAACACCGGTATTTCAGCGATGACTCATCTGAACGCCTCTGATTGGTCACTGCGTTCATGTGCTCAACAGAATCGTGTGTGATTGGTTATAATGCGCAGTGCTGTATAAACGCGTCTGTCTTTGGCTCAGCGCCAGTCAATGCAGATTCGAATTGAGCAGCTCTGAACGATTTAATCACGCTGGTGTGATTGTGTCAAATATAGGAAATATTATTCTGCTATTTTTTGTGTTTTGGAAGCTGCTTTCAAGAATCTGAGCACATCCACTATGAATGGACATGACGCCTCTGACAACAGCGTGTGTGATTTATCCTCTCGAACGGACTCGTACGTCTCATTGTCTGTAAAAGTGTGTTTCTTTTTTCATGTAATACATCTGTCTCCCGTACCCTTTGTGGACCTGTTCGCTCCAGAAGCAGGCTGTTTGTTAAAGAGGACAGAAAGAAGAAAGTCCTTCTGTTTTTTGTGTGCTCGCCACTTTCACGAAAAGGTCAGACTTGGTACAAGCTGTGAGTCCAATTCTAGACTGCATCCCCCCCCCGGTCTGTCAAACGCCGGCCTATTTGCAACAACCTTTAACACATCTCTCCCTTTTACTGTCATCCTGTCTCTTCCGCTCTCTCTTTCACTTTATTTCAATCTTGCACCCCCCCCCCCCCCCCACACACACACACACACACACACACACACACACACACACACACACACACACACACACACACACACACACACACACACACACACACACACACACACACACACACACACACACACACACACACACATTTCCACCTTGCTCTTTTACTCTCAAATGGTTTCTGTCATTTCTCCCACACCTCTCCACTCTCTCTTGATTCCTGCATTCGCTCATATCGGGCCCCGGGGACAGTTTCATTGCTCTGATGCTGCTGTTTCATAGCTCGGGACACTTCAAATCAACGTGAAATCAAAACTGACCATATTGACTTTCCTAGCACACGTTTTTGGTCTTATTGCATGATTTTTTTTCGGCGAACATTAAAATAATCATAGTCTTCCTCCACCTATGAAGAGACTTTCCTTTTTAATTTATAATCAGATTCATTCATGGCAGTGCATACATTCTGTGCTGCTTTTTGGTGCAGTTTCCTCTGAAATACGTCACATGAATGCTTGTGAATGTCTTTTATTTGTGAGATTTTATTAAACTAATCGCAGACTTTGGTATTTTGTCAAATCTGAGCATAGTTTGTAAAATTGTTGAGATCTCTTCTGAAGCTTTGTTTTGAAATAGCAACTGGTTTCTAGCTAGTCCATTAGTTAGTCTGTTATTTTAGTATTATTTATTTATATAGCATATTTGTACCTTTATGAAAACTAATCGTGGTTTATTGTAGTAAACGTGTGGTGACCATGTTTTTAGCTTTTATTTGTAGTAAAACCATGGTACATTTTCATAAGTTTATGATATATTAATATTTTGAATTAGCTTTTATTTTTATATTTTCACATTTTTACTTTAGTTTTAAGAATTGTGTGTTTTTATCATTTTTATTAGATTTTATTAAATTTTATTTCAGTTTTCACTTTGGTAATCACCTTTATGGCAACTTATTTATTTCAGTTAGTTGCCAAAACAATATTTCAAATTTTAGTTCTTCAAGTTTCTTTAAGTTTTCTTTTTTTAAATTCTATTTTATTTCTATTCTAAATAAAATATAAATACATTTTTATTTTATTTATATTCTATTTCTATTTTATTTTATTTATTTCTATAAAAAAATATTTTTAAATTCTATTTTATCTAATATTTATATGATTAAAAGCCCTTTAAAGCCATTACCAAAAGCTGTTTTTTACATTTTTAGTTTTAGTTATCAAACTGGCAAACATCTAGACCATCTTGGACCAGCAACACACCAGGTAGAAGCTAGTCTTAATGTAGGGTTACAGTGGTTACATGGTAGATGGTGCCATTAACTAATGACCTGCTATTTTCCAAAACCCAGCAACTAGCACAAGATTTCATTACTCAGAAGAAAAAAGACTTATGTGGTGCTGTGAGTAATTTCTCTATAGCTCTTGAGCTAACTCCCACCATTTTGCTAAATTCAACCACATGTCCTCCTCTCAAAGACTCTGTAACACATGTTGGCAAGCCAGATGTCAGCAATCATGCACACGCACAATGAGTCACACGTAGAGCGCGCTCCTGATAGGCCGGTTGTTGTTCACACAGTCAGCGAGTGTGTGTGTGTGTGTGTGTGTGTGTGTGTGTGTGTGTGTGTGTGTGTGTGTGTGTGTGTGTGTGTGAGCGTGTGTGTGTGTGTGTGTGTGTGTGTGTGTGTGTGTGTGTGTGTGTGTGTGTGTGTGTGTGTGTGTGTCTGTCTGTGTCTGTGTGTCTGTGTGTGTGTGTGTGTGTGTGTGGTAGCACACGTATCGCAGGGACATCTGTAAGGAGCTTGAGATGTCTGTCAGATAATGTGTGGTCTTCAACAGGTCTTTAAGCTCAAGTCTCTGTTTGATATCTAGGAGAAAGAGTTGAGTGGGATTGGTCTCTCCTGTGGAGAACAAATCTAATCTAACGATTAATCAACTAATCAGAAGCACTTTTATATGATGGGATTTGAGTCTGATTTAGGAGAGATATAATCTTTCTTAAGATGTTGTGTGTGTTATTGTCTTTACTTGAATGCATTGTACAGCACTTTGGGCTGCTCTTGAGGCAGTAGAAATGTACTATATAAGAAAATAAACTAAACTAATCATTGGTTAATCAGTAGGATGATTATTCAGCTTTTGCATTTAGTTAAAGCATTGAGTTATGCATATTCTAGTAAATCAATAAAGATAATCACTTCAGCTTTTGATCTGAAATCATATTATGTAATTACAATTATTAAATACAAAAAAAATGTGGCACACAAACCGAGATGAGAGACAGAGAAACTCTCTCATTCACATCATTCTTCCTTTTCTAATTCATATGCATAAGAAACAAAATAAAGATAAGTAATAAGATGTTTTATATTTAGATTAACTATTTTATTCACACCATAATTTCTGTTAAAATACCTTATGGGTTATGATAATCAAAACAGCCCCTAGCTAGATCAAACTTTGATCTTTGCCAATCAAACTATCACTATAATGATAATCACTTCTAATTAAAGATGTGATCGTTAGTTAGCTCCACACTGGAGCGCTGCTCTATGACAGAAAATCAAGTTATAATTCTAACTAAAGCAACACTGACTCCGGTGTTTCATGTTTAATACTGTAAAGCTGTAAATCTATTGCATATAACGAAACGAGACGTGGACTTCACTAGAGTACCGGACTGCAGAGCTGGAGCAAATATACACATCGCTGTAATCAGATGCGTTCTTAACTGCTGCTTTCAGATTTTGTTGTGTTTATTTCATTATTAAGAGAAAAGCACGCAGCGTATATTTACATATTCATCCAAACGTCAGCGCCACGCTGGTCAAACCGCAGTATTGCACGCTCTTACATTCGCTCATATGAGATCAAACCACTACTCGACAACAAAAATATTCTTCGTCAATTTTTTACTGCCGACAATCGTTTCAGCCCCACCGTGGAGAGAAATATCTACCGTGTACAATTTTGGCCAAAATGATTAGGACACTATTATTTTCTGCAGCTAGAAAAATGGTTTCAAGTCAGTTATTTCTATATTTTGCTGTCGTGTGTCAGTAGGAAATATTAGTTTACTTTTCCAAACATTTATTTTGCCATTAATTGTAATGCAGTGAGATTTCAGTGCTCCACACAGAGATGTGATCTGATCATCATCAGTCTGTCTGTGATTATGTGAATAAACCGAGACTGAATCCAGAAGAACTGACGCTTAATCCGGTGGCGCTGCTGAGTTCAGACGCCTGTGAATTAGCTCCGCTCAGAATTGTGCTTTTATGTGTGTTTCTACCTATTTTTTTTATTTATTTTTTACTTCTCTTTTGATACGTGTATGTCTGCAATGATTATGTACGACAGAAGAACACTTTTGGACATTGGACATCGCTACACTAACCTGATTAAGGATACTTTATCCACGGATCCAGCGTGGCCATTGGAGATACTTCGGAGCACCGAGTTGAACAATGACCACCTGAACAACCGCAGGAGGCGAAGGAAACACCGCGGGAGACGTGCTGGAATACGCAGCAGACTGAGGAAAAGGGCACACAGTCCTCCTCTACCGAGTATTCTGCTCGCTAATGTCCAATCCTTGGAGAATAAGATGGACGATCTTAGAGCCAGGATTAGTTTCCAACGAGACATTAGGGACTGCAACATCTTTTGTTTGACCGAAACGTGGCTCACGCCATCGGTCCCGGACACCGCTGTAACGCCGTCTGATAACTTCTCTGTTTTACGGATGGACAGAACAGCCGAGGCCGGGAAAAACAAAGGTGGTGGAGTGTGTTTCTTTATTAACAAGAAATGGTGTGACCCCAGGAATATCTCCATTCTGTCGCGTTCCTGTTCGCCTCATCTGGAACATCTCTCCATTATCTGCCGCCCCTTCTATCTGCCCCGGGAATTTACATCGGTCCTCGTGTCTGCCGTTTATATTCCTCCACAAGCAGACACTAGCGTGGCTTTGTCAAACCTCCACGATGAAATCAGCGGATATATCAACAAACATCCCGACGCTGCATGCATCATCGCTGGAGACTTTAACAAGGCCAACCTCAAGAAAGTCCTGCCGAACTTTCATCAACACATATCCTGTCCAACCAGAGGACTGAATACACTGGATCACTGCTACACTCCGCTCAACAACGCCTACAAAGCCCACTCACTGCCGGCTTTTGGCAAATCAGATCATGTCGCCATTTTTCTCACGCCGGAATACAAACAAAGGATCGCTCGCGAGCCGCCGGTGGAGAGGGAAGTGACGCGTTGGTCCCCCCACTCTGAAGCTACGCTACAGGCGTCTCATGATGACGTCGACTGGGACATGTTCCGGGCGAGTTCATCTGACGTCAGCGAATTCACGGATGTAGCAGTAAGCTTCGTAAACACGCTAACCGAGCAAGCCACTGAAACGGTAACAATAAGGACATTTACTAATCAGAAACCGTGGGTGGACAGATCAATCCGTGATGCGGTTAACAATCGCACTGCCGCATACAATGCCGGTCTGTTGTCAGGGAACATGAGCGAGTACAAAACATCATGCTACGCTCTCCGGCGTGCAATACGAGCCGCTAAGCGCCGGTACAGTGAGAAAATTGAGTCACATTTCCAGCTCAATGACTCTCGACGCATGTGGCAGGGACTGAAGACCATCTGTTCCTCTGGAAATAAATCCTCCGCAGAGGTGAGAGCAGATCCGCTGCTGGCCGAAGAGCTAAACACCTTCTACGGTCGCTTTGACTGCAATGGCGGCGCAAATCTGCCGAACAGCCCGTCAGGAAGCAGCAGACAGAGCAGCAATGATTATGCTATCACCTTTTCAGAGGATGACGTTCGGAGGGAACTAAAGAGAGTGAACGTCAGGAAAGCAGCAGGACCTGATGGGATTGCTGGCCGCGTTCTGAGGTCCTGTGCTGATCAGCTTGCCGGATTGTTTACTTCCATCTTTAATGAGTCCCTTGCTACCTCTGTTGTTCCCACCTCCTTTAAAAAATCTGTCATAATCCCTGTGCCTAAGAACAGTAAACCCTCTTGCCTGAATGACTATCGTCCAGTTGCCCTCACATCGACGGTCATGAAGGTTTTTGAGAGACTTTTAAAGAAACACTTTTGCTCCTCCATCCCTGCTACCTTGGACCCTCTTCAGTTTGCCTATCGGCCAAATAGGTCTACTGATGATGCCATCTCCCAGGTACTGCACTCCTCCCTCACTCACATCGACAGCAAAAATGGCAACTATGTCAGGCTGCTATTCATAGACTATAGCTCAGCTTTCAACACTATAGTCCCCACCAAGCTGACTGTTAAACTCTCAGACCTCGGCCTAAACACTTCACTTTGTGACTGGATTCAAGATTTCCTCACCGCCAGACCACAAGTGGTGAAAGTCGGCCAGTTCACCTCCAACTCCATCACCCTGAATGTAGGAGCCCCACAGGGCTGTGTCCTGAGCCCCCTGCTATACTCTCTCTACACACACGACTGCGTGTCCTCACACAGCTCCACCTCTATTGTCAAATTTGCGGATGATACTGTGGTTCTGGGCCTCATCAACAACGGTGACGAGGCCGCATACTTGGATGAGGTGGAGAGACTTACATCATGGTGCCAGGACAACTGTCTCTCTCTGAACGTGAGCAAAACTAAGGAGCTGATCGTGGACTTCAGGAAGAGACAGCAGCAGCCCTACACTCCTCTTATGATCAGTGGGACCCCTGTGGAGAGGGTGAGTAGCTTCAAGTACCTCGGTGTAAACATCTCCGAGGACCTGACTTGGACTACACACATTCAAACACAGGTTAAGAAAGCCAGGCAAAGACTGTACCATCTGCGACAGCTGAGGAAATTCAGGGTCTCACCAGCTATCCTGAAAACTTTCTATTCAGGGGCCATAGAAAGTGTTCTAACTCAGTGCATCTCAGTGTGGTATGGTAACTCCTCAAACCAGGACTGCAAAGCTCTACAGAGAGTCGTGCGCTTAGCTGAGCGCATCTCAGGGTCTGCTCTCCCCTCTCTGCAGGGCATCTACCTCAAACGCTGCAGAAGCAGAGCTGCAAAAATCCTCAAAGATTCTACTCACCCCGGTAACCATCTTTTCTGTTTACTGCCATCTGGCAGGCGCTTCAGGAGCATGATGGCAAAGACTGAAAGACTGAGGAAGAGCTTCTTCCCTCAGGCCATCAGGCTCCTAAACACAAACTCTGTTTCATAAACACTCACAAGACCCATTGTCAACTGTAAATATCATCACATTCTCATCATTGCTGCTCTATGTACAATACCATGAACAACCCGTCTGCACATCCCTCTTATTCACATTACTATTTATTAAGTCCCAGTACACTGTTTTTTGTTTTCTTTTTTTGTACATCTTATTGTCTTTTGCACATCTCATTGTCTTTTGCACATCTTATTGTTTTTTGCACATCTTATTGTTTTGCACTTTTTTATTTCATTGCACATTTTATTCTTATTTCTCCTTTTCTTACCATATGTATGCCCTTGTGTTATGTTACTTATATAATTTGTATTCTTATTGTTTTGCACTGTCACTGAGCGGACCTTATTCGATTGCATTTCACTTCTAGTTATGCCCTGTATAACTATTATGTGACAAATAAAGAAACCTTGAACCTTGAACCTTGAGAACTGACGCGTCAAGAAACAAAGCAAAGCTTTTGCTGTTGTTACAAAAAGCCTAACCAGGGACTGGGGCTGCAAATTAGCCTTTGGCTAGAAGCCTATATGTGGAGCATCGACTGCTTGATATTGTAGCAATGTTATACCGCATTGTCCCTGTTAAAAACAAAAAATTAACAAATAAACACAAAGCTACAGCGCTGTTAAACGTTTTTGGCACTTGTGTATAAATGCTGTGAAATGAGGTTGCTGTCAAAAATAGATTTTCTTTCAAACCATTTTTATCTGGTGAACAGACTAGTGTTGGCCACCACTAAATGTGGTTTTCTCCACACCTCTGTGCATGCCTGTCGCCGTTCCCTCGCTCTCTCTCTGTGCACTTTGTGAGTGTTTTGGTCTATTGTTGTGATGCTCCGTTCTGACCGTTTCCCGAAGCTGTGTTCTTCTCTCTTCTCTTCCCTTCAGCTAATCTACTGCAATTACAGCCCTTCCCCTCGTCCCCCGCTCTCTCACACACCGCTTGTGTTCGTGTGTCAGCGTAAACACGCCACCTGCATCTTTCTTAATGTGTTTCTTTCCCTCTCTTTTAATTGTGCCTCAGACGGTGGCTCCTCTCATCTTTGTCCTAGCAAACGTTGATGTGTTTTTATAGCCAGTATAAGAGCTTTTGTCTTACTAATTAGCGTGCGTGTGTGTGTGTGTGTGTGTGTGTGTGTCCATTTTTTGTGTTTCTAAGTCATTCATTGGTATCCATGTCAAAGCTTCAAAGGCCTTAAAATAGGTCTTTAATAGCAGAGTGTGTGTTTGGAGCGCTGCGGTTGTGAGCTATAAGCAGGGCAGGACTGTATTTATAGCAAAGCTGCTTTGTAAGGAGTCATGGAGGAACATCAGAGGAGAACAGCAGCCTTCAGCTCGACTCGTTTCAGTTCTGTGGTTCGTTACTCTCCACCGGAGATCACTGGCCTCTCATTCAGTCCAGCTGAGAACGCATGAAGGACAAAGACACACAGAGAGAGTTCACCTCTGTTCCCTTTATGTTGCTCACATCTGGATTCCATTCAAAGTGGCATCTATTTTTAGCTTGGTCCTTTTTTTAGGCCCTGCACTCCATATCTGCCCATTAGATACGCTCCTGTTGGGTTTGGTCGACTTGTTCTTTGTGTGTTCCTTGTTTTTGATCATCTTTTATTCTACTAACCATCCAAACCCGAGTGGGAAAGCTTTGCTAGGGTATCTTTGGCAGTCAGCCCCTGCTGGTAGATGCTGTAACTGCACCATCTGGCATCTCTCTCCATTGACAGCCATTCAAAAGGATCCATGTATCTACTTTCATTTTTATTTTTATAACTAGCATATGAAATGCAATAGCAGATGTTTTACCAGTGCCTAATTCGTTTTTGGAAGGGATCATATTTTCAATGGAACGAACAACATTTACTATATAATTATTGCATTAATATCATTTTAACATTGTTTAATGCAATATTATAAATTACATGTACATTATATTCCTGTGATGCCTAGATATATTTTCCATGTGATGCACATTTTTTTATAAATGCAAGACTTAATTATTGTACAAATTTCAAAACACCAATAAACTAATTACACTGATAAATGTAATATTGTAAATATACATTATTATGTCGTGATGCCTACATATATTTTCCATGGGACGTACAATATTTATTGTATATTTGTTATGAATATAACACATTTACTATATATCAAAACACTAATCATAAACATTAAGTGTAATATTATAAATATATATTATATACATTTTCTTACAGTTTTCATGGATGCACAATATGTATTGAATAATTAGTAGAGATGTGAGGCTTAATTCTGTGTAATTATTTAAAGAAAAGTAAAATTACAGAACTGTTAAAATATAGATTTATCAATTTAGTTTTAATTTGAGTATATTTAGAGTGTCACCATATGTAATATCGTTACAATGTTGCGATTCCTAAATTCATATGTAGCATTCAGAAGGATTGATTTTATTTAAAATACAGTAGTCAAGATTTAAAGTGGATCAAAACCTTTCATCAATCGTGTCAAAACCAAACTGCGTTCTTGTCTTAGGACAACTTTGATTAACTTTTTTGATCCACTTTAAATATATGCATTTTTTAAGTTGCCATTTATCATTTTCAACCATAATGTGAAAATAATTGACAGCTAATCAGATATTTGACATTGATTTATCCCTAACTCTTCTCCTGTCAGCTATTGTTCATCACAGCTCAGCACAGTTAGTAGTGAAGGGTTTGGGACTAGATGTCTTTTCTCTGAACAAAACAGACAAAGAGCCCCTCAGTGGACAGTTTGCTCAGCATTGCCTCTGTCTGGTCAGGATCTGTAAGTGCATCCAGCCCCACTGTGTGTAATTGACATCTCCTCGGAATAATAATTATAAATGACACTCTACAGCACGAAGCTCACTGAACTCAGAGCTCTGTGACTGTCTGAGAGGCATTGAGTCATTATGCAGGTATTTAGAAGTGTGTGTGTGTGTGTGTGTGTGTGTGTGTGTGTGTGTGTGTGTGTGTGTGTGTGTGTGTGTGTGGTGTGTGTGTGTGTGTGTGTGTGTGTGTGTGCTGTGTGTGTGTGTGTGTGTGGTGTGTGTGGCGTGTGTGTGTGTGTGTGTGTGTGTGTGTGTGTGTGTGTGTGTGTGTGTGTGTGTGTGTGTGTGTGTGTGTGTGTGTGTGTGTGTGTGTGTGTGTGTGTGTGTGTGTGTGTGTGTGCGCGTGTGTCGTGTGTGTGTGTGCGTGTGTGTGTGTGCGCGCGCGTGTGTGTGTGTGTGTGTGTGTGTGTGTGTGTGAGCATTGTGTGTGTGTGTGTGTGTGTGTGTGAGCTCATGTGTGTGTGTGTGTGTGTGTGTGAGCATGTGTGTGTGTGTGTTGTGTGCTGTTGTGTGTGTGTGTGTGACTGTCTGTCGTGCGTCGTGTTGTGTGTCGCGCTGTTGCTGTCTAGTGTGTGTGCGCTCTGTCACATCTCCCTGGCTGTTTTCCGCCCAGCAGATGTTCTCTGTCCTCTCTGGGGGAAATCTGTTTCCCTTCTCCTCGTGGATGATCCGGTCCTCTTATACGTTAACAAGCTGCCGCTCTCCAGCTAATAAGCTCACGCTCTCCTGACTTCCATCACCAGCACTCGCCGTGTCTCCCCAGATGCCTTTTCTCCTCTCTTCTCCTGCAGCACTTGCTCATCATAACCTTCTCTCCTCTCTGTACTCATCTCTCATGGTAGCGGTAAATCAGATCAGGCACGGTGTTCACGTGTGTTCAGGGATGCGTGGGATTTTCTGGTGTCCCCTCCTGACTTCTTCACTGGTTAAACCAAGATTGAAGATGTCGCCCTTTGTTTTAAAGGATTAGTTCACTTTCAAATTAAAATGTCCTGATAATTTACTCACCCCCATGTCATCCAAGATGTTTATGTATTTCTTTCTTCAGTCGAAATTAAATTAAGGTTTTTGATGCCTTTTACTAGTGACTAGTAGTGTCAACTAGTTAAAGAGGCATCAACCACTTACACACTTTACAATAAATAGAAGTCAAAAAGCATTATTAATTTGGATTGATGTGTGTGTGTGTGTGTGTGTGTGTGTGTGTGTGTGCGTGCGTGCGTGCGTGCGTGCGTGCGTGTGTGTGGGTGGGTGCGTGGGTGGGTGGGTGCATGCGTGCGTGCGTGCGTGCGTGTGTGTGTGTGTGGTGCGTGTGCGTGTGTGTGTGCGTGCGTGCGTGCGTGTGGCGGAGAGAGTCAGAGTCTTTTTTTTATCTAGGTTTGTTAAATCATAAATATATGGATTTAATTTATGTCATTGACTGTTAATGCATATTTGTTCATAATACATTATCTGATGCAAATTTAGCCCTCCTTACTAAAAAGCCTCCACTAACCAGCATAAACCGCCGTGGATCACTTCAACTCATATTTGCCTAAATGAATCTTTTTAACACATTGCCAGCCGGTTTAAGCAAAGGTTATGAGTATCAATGGAAATTCGTGATTGCCTAAGTTGGCATTTTCAGCAGAAGCGTCAGAGAACTTGATAAATGTGAGAGATTGTTTTAAAGCCCAAGAGTCATATTGGATCAGTGACATTTGGATCACATTTAAAACCGGCAACACGTCCTCTCTCTTTTCAGACGTGCACGACAGCATGGCGAGGTTTCGTGCCGTTGGGGTGTGGAACTACACCATGTTGACCCTGGCGGAGCACGAGAGGGTTTTATACGTAGGAGCCCGAGAGCACATCTTTGCCTTGGATCCCAACGACATCAGCAGACAGCTCCGACCACAGGTATGCCTTCAGAAAACCCCTAATGCACCTAATAAATACTAATACACAAGCCATCGAGCAAAAAGCACATTAGCATTTTATCATTCAAAAATATCTGCTTTTAAATATGAGTCACTCTTTCAATGCCAGTAAATTGCGGCAGTCAATAGCGAAAGCAGGTTTTACATGCAGAGTGCCATTTGTTCGTAAAAGTCACGTCTGTTTCTCTCTCAGATTGAGTGGTCTGCTCCGGCGGAAAAGAAAAGAGAGTGCGCAGCGAAGGGGAAGAATAACCAGGTAGCGGCTGATGTGGCATCCTTTATGTTTTAACAGCTTTACTTTGTCTGAAATGCTCTTTTCTCTTTGTGACTCTCTCGCTGTCATCGCCGTCTTTGCAGACTGAGTGCTTCAACTACATCCGGTTCCTGCAGAGCTACAACCGCACGCACCTGTACACATGCGGCACGTACGCCTTCCAGCCCAAGTGCACCTATATCGTGAGTGTGTGCTTTTATCTCGGACTCGAGTGGATGGAGGAGCTACATTACTGTCATGCTTTTATGATGGAAAACAGTGGATTGAAATATTCTTGCAATTTTTAAAGAATGTGAATTTGAGGATATCTTTAAAAGTAATTTATTCCTATGATGGCAAATCTGATGTAACATTAATTACAGTTTACAGCGTCACGTGATCCTTCAGATATCAAAGTGCTTAGTTATTAATAATCAATGTTGAAAACGGTTTCATATTTTTGTAAAAACACTGATATGATTTTTTTCAAGATTCTTTGATGAATAGAAAGTTCAGAAAGCATTTATTTGAAATGGAAATTATTTGTAATATTATAATAACAATGTTATGTCTACTGTTACTTTTGATCAATTTAATGCACCTTTGTTGAAGAAAAGTATTATTATATATATATATTAAACACTTTTGAATGGTAGTGTGTCACGATGTGCACAAATATATTAAGCAGCACGTCTGTTTTCAATATTGATAATTATCAGAAATGTTTCTTGAGCAGCTAAATCAGTATATTATTATGATTTCTGAAGATCATGTGAAACACAAGACTGGAGAAATGATGCTGAAAATACAGCTTTGATCACAGAAATAAATTATATTTTAAAACATTCAGATAAAAAACAGCTCTTTTAAATTGTAATAATATTTCTCAATGTTATTGCTTTAAATTTTTTCAAAATAAATCCAGCCTCGTGAGCATAAGAACTTTGAAAAACTTAGTCAAACTTTACGGTCATTTTTGTACGGTTTGTGTGTGTGTGTGTGTGTGTGTGTGTGTGTGTGTGTGTGTGTGTGTGTGTGTGTGTGTGTGTGGTGCGTGGTGGGGGGGGGTTGTGTGTGTGTGTGTGTGTGTGTGGTGGTGTGTTGTGTGTGGCGTGTGTGGGTGGTGTAGGGTGGCTTCGTGTGTGCAAGTGAGGAGAGAAGAGAGAGAGTGCGTGTGTGTGTGTGTGTGTGTGTGTGCGTCGTGTGTGTTGTGGTGTGCCACGTGGCGTGCGTTAGTGTGGAATAGCGATGTTAGTGGTAAAGGGAAAATATGAATGAATGGGTTGGTTATCACAATGTGATAAGACGGTGTGTGTGTGTGTGTGTGTGTGTGTGTGTGTGTATTGTCGTTGTGTGTGTGCACTTATTTGTGCGTGGGCAGGAGGATAAGAGGGCTCAGCTGCTGCTTAAACTCTGTTGGCAAACATGGCCGGTGGTGCAGTGTGTGTGTGTGTGTGTGTGTGTGTGTGTGTGTGTGTGTGTGTGTGTGTGTGTGCGTGTGCTCGATCCATATGTGACCGTTTCTGTCTTTGATAGAATGCAGATCATTTCACTCTGGATAGCGCCGCCCTGGAGGACGGCAAGGGAAAGTGCCCTTACGACCCCGCCAAGGGTCACACAGGCCTCATTGTGGGTGAGTCACACATGCAGAATCCTGCTTTCTTATTCTTGTGTCTTGTGTGTGGGTGTCCTTTTGTGTTCGATGCGTTTATGCCTCCTCTCTTCCTACACTCGGGAGAGCATGCAGTCCCTCTTTAATATCTCATAACCATGTAGACAGAAGTGCGTGCGTGTGCTCCTGTTCCCGCTCTAAGCGTTCTTCTCTTTTCCTAGACAAAGAGTTGTACTCCGCCACCCTCAATAACTTTCTGGGCACAGAGCCCGTAATCCTGAGGAACCTGGGACAGCAGCATTACAGCATGAAGAGTGAATACCTGCCGGCGTGGCTCAACGGTAAGCCTCATAACACACGCGTGCACAAAATATATATCTGACCCTGGAGCACAAAACCAGTCGTAAGCAGCAATAGCCAACAATGCATTGTATGTGTCAAAATTATCATGTTTTATTTTATGCCAAAAATTAAGATATTACGTAAAGATCATGTTCCATAAAGATATTTTGTACAATTCCTACCATAAATATATCTAAACTTAATTATTGATTATTAATATGCATTGCTAAGAACTTCATTTGAACAACTTTAAAGATGATTTTCTCAATATTTAGATTTTTTTGCACCCTCAGATTCCAGATTTTCAAATATTGTCCGATCATAACAAACCATACATCAATGGAAAGATTGTTTATTTTTTATTGACCCTTATGATTGGATTTGTTGTCGTGGGTCACATATATCATGCGTCTGCTGAATGTTGTCCTGGTAAACACGGATCATCAGTTTGACCAGCACCAGAACAGACAATAGTTACATAACCATGTTGAATAATAACGATTCAATAAACCATGTTGCTTCTTCAGACATGGAGTTTTTTGGATTCAATTGTCGGCAACTTAAAGTCCCCTATTATGGATTTTTGAAAATGATCTTTCATGCAGTGTGTAACAGCTGTAAGAGAATGAAAACATCCTGCAAAGTGTTAAATCTGAAAGAGCTCCGTGTATAAAGTTATCGTCTCTCAAAAGAAAGAGTCGACTCTGAATCACAGAAATGAGTCGATTTTAAACCGAATCCCTGTTTGATGTCAACGTGAAATATTAACATATTCTTTTGGCGTTGGTCTGAATGAAGATGCAAACTGATTCTTTGCCGCTAGCTGCTGCTTCTGGAGCGTTAAAAGCTCTCAAACACTGCTTTAAATGAAATCGACCAATCACTGCAGATTAGTGTCACGTAAAGAAGGGGTTTGAGAAACTGAATCGTTTGGGAGACGTTGAGCAAATAAGGTACAAATAAATGCATATTATTAAAAATGTATAGTGTTTTTGATCTTGCATGCATGTCAACCTGTTGTTGGGGACTCCCAAAACCAAAATATGAACCTTTGATATGAAAAAATATGAAATATAACCCATAATAGGTGCATTTTAATACGATCCTACGTTGCGCTCATAATCCTTATATTATACACATAGATATTATACATAGATATAATATCTCTTGGATTTTATTTGCAGGTAAATGGATGGTTTTAACAATTAATAATTAACAGTGTTTCAAAAATAATATATATATATATATTTTAACAATTGTTACATTTGTATTAAATAAATGATGTTGCATCTTTAAAGATGGATTCCTGAATGGTTTGGATTCAACTGTTGGCAACTTAACATAATCCTACATTACACTGCTTTCATTATAAACATCATATTATACATATAAATATTAGACATGGCTTTGTCTTTCATTTGTAGTAAATGGCAAAAATTTTGACAGTATTTAAAACATATTTAAAAAAACAGTATATAAAAAATATTAAAATATATTACTTACAAATTTAACTTTTACAGCATTTTTCAGCAGAAAAAAAAACATAGATGGATTACTAAATTATCTAAATCTGAATTCCACTAAGTGTGTGTGTGTGTGTGTGTGTGTGTGTGTGTGTGTGTGTGTGTGTGTGTGTGTGTGTGTGTGTGTGCGTGCGTGCGTGGCGTGCGTGCGTGCGTGTGTGTGTGCGCGTGTGCGTGAGTGAGGGAGAGAGAGAGAGAGTGTGTGTGTGTGCGTGTGTGCGTGTGCGCGCATGTGCGTGTGCGCGCATGTGTGTGTGTGTGTGTGCGCGCGCGCATGTGTGTGGGTGTGGGTGTCTGTGTGTGTGTGTGCGCGCGCGTGTGTGTGTGTGTGTGTGCGTGCGTGCGTGTGTGTGTGCGTGTGCGCGTGTGTGTACACATTATTTAACGATTTACCAAAGAAATCTAATAATAAGAATAACAATAATATAAAAATAATATTAAAATAATTTTAACAATTAAAACATTTTAAATAATAACAATGAATATGAATGAACAGCATGTATATGAGGATGGACCGTGTTTCTTCTTCAGATATGGATTAATCTGGATTTAACACAATCCTGTTTCGTTTCATTCTCCAAAACTCATCTCTGGGTCGTTGTCATAGCAACAGGTCCATACGCTCAGACCTGGTTCGTCTGATGGAAACAGGATTATATTTCATCTGTTCACGTCTGTCCCGCCTCTGCGTCATCCCTGTTGAACCAGAGGATGCAATGATGATTTCAATAATAGCCTACTTTTAAAATACAAGAGTGATATTGTTGACTATAATAGACACCGCTGCTGTTCTTAGAGTGAAGCACTTCTTCAGTCGTTTCTGTTTGTTTCTGTCTGATCTGTGTGTTAGACGTGGTGCGTCGTGTTCTCATCAGCTCAGGAGATGCCGTTAGAGAAAAGACCTGGTGTTCTTATATAAGAAGAAATATCATTTATCATTTGTGTTGTTTATTTCCGGCTTTTAAAAGAGCTTTTAATGCATTAAGTGAATCTGGTGCATTAGTAACCGCTTATAAAAAACACATGAAACCTGTTTGAATGTAAATATATTATAATATGTAATGAATTAAATGTAATATTTACACATTTAAATGATCCCTAACGTTCAGCCAGATCCTCGTAGTTTCCTCAGAAGTCAAGATATTCCTGGTAAATGTTAAATATGATAATACATAAACCGAATACATGTAACTTCATATGTTGCAGCGTTGCTTTTTCCTCACAACGTTTAAGGTGCAACCGTGATGTTAAAAAGATGTTTTGTTAAAGAATTGTATTTTCAAATAACATTTCTTTAATATTATATAACGGTAACCCTTCTCACATTATTAACTAGTTGCTTATTATAATGCATATTACTAGCATACTTATAAACCACATATTAATGCCTTATTCTGCATGATCATATTTCATATCCCTTAATCCATAAACCCTAACGAACAACTACCTTACTAACTATTAATAAGGAGAAAATTGGGAGTTTATTGAGGCAAAATTTGGGGTTAATAGTGAGAATTGGTCTCTAATCTAAAGTGTGACCAATATATTATATTATATTATATTATATTATATTATATTATATTATATTATATTATATTATATTATATTATATTATATTATATTATATTATATTGGTCACACTTTAGTTTAGGGACCAATTCTCACTATATATAATATATAATATGATATAACCCTATACACGAGCTACTGGTCAAAAGTTTGGGGTCAGCAAGATTTTTTTTAAAATAAATGACTTTTATTTTGTAAGAACACATTAAAATTGGTCAAAAGTGACTGCAAAGACTTGTGCATTGGTACAAAAGATTCATTTTTAAAATAAAAAAAACAGTATCATGTTTCACACAAACAAATATTAAGCAGCACATCTGTTTTAACCCTTTAAGAATCCAGCGGGACACCTAGTGGTGACGGGGTAAAGTCGTCAGACACAAAAACAAAACAAAAAACAGTTGGACATGTCACATATCCACGGAAAGCTGAGATTCTTGTGATTTCAACTATCTAAACCATTTTAAGATACAATAAACACAGCAAGTACAATCAGTGTCTTTATCAGACCACTTTTTGTTGACATAATGCAGACATGCGTGATAGTACAGACATACATAGGAATAACACAGTAGGGATGCAATATAACACCAATATAAGAACAAAAACACAAATTAAATAATGTACTGTGTACAGAAATATAAACATAGGAATAAAATGTATTTAGATTATAAATTATAAATATATATGTAATTTTAAAAGTGTACACATTTTGGATTCTATGTATAAATGTGACTATAATGTGTTTATGCTTCAGTTACTATGTGTCAGCAATTATTGACAGTGAATCTGGATGAGAAACTGAATAGCTCTAAGTGTAACCTTTCATTAGAGCCCAAAATGATGACTGTACATTAAAGCATTCAAGAATTACAGCATTGTATGTGTCGTTGTTACAAAGCGTCGTTTGGAGTCTCCCAAGTGTACTTTTCTTGGAAGCGCCTAGACATAAAATTAGATAAACATGTGTAAAACACTCATTTTCTAATATATTGTTTATCAAATGGTAAATTTGGCTTGGTAAGGCTTCATTCTGTGATCCCAATGTATTTTCCAGCTCATTCCTCCCAGCTATAGTCATCTGCAGGCTTCTATTTACGAAAGTTATTTTGTTCTTTTTTTAGTGTATTCAAAGTGCTATTACTCAATATCAGTAAGACTTACAGTGATTCTGTTGAGAAACAAACCTCAGAGTGTCACCTTTCAAAGGAGACCAACACCATGCACATCATCCAAATGACCCAAGAACAGCATGCACTTTACTTTGGGTATGCCTTTTTAGGCGTTTTAGGCAAATTTTACAGGAATCTTAAAGGGTTAACATAATAATCAGTGGTGGTCAGTAACGAAGTACAACTACTTCGTTACTGTACTTAAGTACATTTTTCAAGTATCTGTACTTTACTGGAGTAGTTTTATTTTGAGTAACTTTTACTTTTACTTCACTACATTCCAAAGCATAAGATCGTACTTTTTACTTAACTACATTTAATAAAACATATCGTTACTCACGTGATACATCACGTGCTCCGAGACGCAGAAGCGGTGTATGATTCATGAACAAACTCATTCTTTTCAATGAACCTGTTCAATCGGTTCGCAAATCGCAACAAACGATTCATTCACAAATTGCAATGATCCGATTGCAGCTGTTCTCGAGTCGAAAACTCACTGATTCAAATGATCCGTTTAGAGCGAGTCTTCTTCAGTGAACTGAACTCACAAGTAAAGAACCGGGAGATCTCGTGAGCGCGCGCTACTGATGCTGTGAAACGTACATGGGCGTAACCACCATATACTTTGGGGGGGACGGTCAAAAATACCGCAATATTTTTGAATAAATGAGAAAAAAAATATCACGTTTAAATGGCTCAGTATTATAGCAAGGTTTCTAGCATGATACCCTGAAAATAGTCTGAATAATGAACTGCTGGAGTCACAGACCAAGGAGTTCCCGCACTTTCCACTCCATTGATAAGCCTCTGTTCATTCGTTGATGGCCTGGCCTGTTTGTTTTTACGATCTGATCCGCGACTGAACTTAAAAAAATATCTGGGGGAGGGCTCACATTTGGACCCCCCCAATATCTATACCATGGTTACGCCCTTGGAAACGTAAGTTACTAATGTCGAATTTTAGGATTCATTATTGTAACTGAAAATAATATTTAGGTCAAAACTGTCAGTTGTTTGTGAACTAAATCTGCTGTAAAGGGTGATCTATTTAAGCCCACTGAAATGCTTGAATGCAGACAGATCAACATCAGTGTCTCTAATGTTATGTTTTAGGTCAAAAAACAAAACATTAAAATAACACCGATTAAATAAAATAACTCATGCACGTTCATATTCCCCGCTGCTGTAACGTTAGCAGTTTTATTAAAATGCTATGCATTTAGACCTATGTGACGTCTGTTTTTATATTGTTTATCAACAGTATACATTTTTATATTGTTAGATCAACTAGCCGAGTAGACAGATATGAATGTTTATTCATAACCATACTGAAAATAAGTAAATATTGTTAGCTGATGCTAACTGTCTAGCTAACAAGCTTGCTGGTGCTAAGTTGAGGAAATTTTTAGATATAAAGTCCAAATATCTTTATTCAGCCACCTAGATAGATTCCATCTGAGGGAAAAAGAAAGGATGTGATGTTCAGAACATAGTAACTACAGTAATTATCAGAGTGGGAAGTGATGCCCTCCGGGGGCATTTGGGTCAGGGGTGTTTTTACACCACAGACAAGGTTTGAGAAGAAAAAAAATCATTATGAAAATATAATTAGATTTTCCTTAAAATGTTCTTCCTAATTTCAGGCCTAATTCTCATGTCATATATAACTGACGTTCTGCAAAACAACAAGTTCTAAAACACTGTTTTCTTACTGGTGAAAATTAGATGGTGAAATCTGTTTTCTATGTGCTAATATAAAATTAAATAAAGTAGTCTATATAAAATTGCAAAATAAATCTGTCTATTAGTACTTTTTTACTTAAGTACATAAAAAATTGAGTACTTTTGTACTTTCACTCGAGTAAAATTGAAAAAGCAGTACTTTTACTTTTACTGGAGTAATATTTTATTATACGTATCTGTACTTTTACTCAAGTACTTGATCTGTGTACTTTGCCCACCACTGATAATAATGAATGCTTCTTGAGCATTAAACCAGCGTATTAGACTGATTTCTGAAGATCATGTGACACTGAAGACTGATGCATCATAATTAAATAAAGAATGATCACAAATAAAAGATCTGGTCTCCAGTGTGTGTGTGTGTGCGTGCATGCGTGTGTGCATGTGTGTGTGTGTGCGTGCATGCGTGTGTGCATGTGTGCGTGTGTGTGTGCGCATGTGTGTGTGTGTGTGTGCGCGCGCATGTGTGTGTGTGTGCGCGCGTGTGTGTGTGTGTGTGTGCGTGTGCGTGCGTGCATGTGTGTACACATTATTTAACGATTTACCAAAAAAATCAAATAATAAGAATAACAATAATATAAAAATAATATTAACATAATTTTAACAATTAAAAACATTTAAAATAATAACAATGAATATGAATGAACAGCATGTATATGAGGATGGACCGTGCTGCTTCTTCAGATATGGATTAATCTGGATTTAACACAATCCTGTTTCCTTTCATTCTCCAAAACTCATCTCTGGGTCGTTGTCATAGCAACAGGTCCATACGCTCAGACCTGGTTCGTCTGATGGAAACAGGATTATATTTCATCTGTTCACGTCTGTCCCGCCTCTGCGTCATCCCTGTTGAACCAGATGACGCAATGATGATTTTAATAATACCCTACTTTAATAAAATACAAGAATGGTATTGTTGACTATAATAGACACCGCTGCTGTTCTTAGAGTGAAGCACTTCTTCAGTCGTTTGTGTTTGGTTTCTGTCTGATCTGTGTGTTAGACGTGGTGCGTCGTGTTCTCATCAGCTCAGGAGATGCCGTTAGAGAAAGGACCCGGTGTTCTTACATAAGAAGAAATATCATTTATCATTTGTGTTGTTTATTTCCGGCTTTTAATAGAGCTTTTAATGCATTAAGTGAATCTGGTGCTTTAGTAACCGCTTATAAAAAACACATGAAACCTGTTTGAATGTAAATATAATGTAATATGTAATGAATTCAATGTAATATTTACACATTTAAATGATCCCCAACGTTCAGCCAGATCCTCGTAGTTTCCTCAGAAGTCAAGATATTCCTGGTAAATGTTAAATATGATAATACATAAACCGAATACATGTAACTACATATGTTGCAGCGTTGCTTTTTCCTCACAACGTTTAAGGAGCAACCGTGATGTTAAAAAGATGTTTTGTTAAAGAATTGTATTTTCAAATAACATTTCTTTAATATTATATAACGGTAACCCTTCTCACATTATTAACTAGTTGCTTATTATAATGCATATTACTAGCATACTTATAAACCACATATTAATGCCTTATTCTGCATGATCATATTTCATATTCCTTAATCCATAAACCCTAACGAACAACTACCTTACTAACTATTAATAAGGAGAAAATTGGGAGTTTATTGAGGCAAAATTTGGGGTTAATAGTGAGAATTGGTCTCTAATCTAAAGTGTGACCAATATATTATATTATATTATATTATATTATATTATATTATATTATATTATATTATATTATATTATATTATATTGGTCACACTTTAGTTTAGGGACCAATTCTCACTATATATAATATATAATATGATATAACCCTATACACGAGCTACTGGTCAAAAGTTTGGGGTCAGCAAGATTTTTTTTTAAAATAAATGACTTTTATTTTGTAAGAACACATTAAAATTGGTCAAAAGTGACTGCAAAGACTTGTGCATTGGTACAAAAGATTCATTTTTAAAATAAAAAAAACAGTATCATGTTTCACACAAACAAATATTAAGCAGCACATCTGTTTTAAAACCCTTTAAGAATCCAGCGGGACACCTAGTGGTGACGGGGTAAAGTCGTCAGACACAAAAACAAAACAAAAAACAGTTGGACATGTCACATATCCACGGAAAGCTGAGATTCTTGTGATTTCAACTATGTAAACCATTTTAAGATACAATAAACACAGCATGTACAATCAGTGTCTTTATCAGAGCACTTTTTGTTGACATAATGCAGACATGCATGATAGTACAGACATACATAGGAATAACACAGTAGGGATGCAATATAACACCAATATAAGAACAAAAACACAAATTAAATAATGTACTGTGTACAGAAATATAAACATAGGAATAAAATGTATTTAGATGATAAATTATAAATATATATGTCATTTTAAAAGAGTACACATTTTGGATTCTATAAATAAATGTCACTATAATGTGTTTATGCTTCAGTTACTATGTGTCAGCAATTATTGACAGTGAATCTGGATGAGAAACTGAATAGCTCTAAGTGTAACCTTTCATTAGAGCCCAAAATGATGACTGTACATTAAAGCATTCAAGAATTACAGCATTGTATGTGTCGTTGTTACAAAGCGTCGCTTGGAGTCTCCCAAGTGTACTTTTTTTGGAAGCGTCTAGACATAAAATTAGATAAACATGTGTAAAACACTAATATAATGTTTATCAAATGGTAAATTTGGCTTGGTAAGGCTTCATTCTGTGATCCCAATGTATTTTCCAGCTCTATTACTCAATATCAGTAAGACTTACAGTGATTCTGACTGTTGAGAAACAAACCTCAGAGTGTCACCTTTCAAAGGAGACCAACACCATGCATATCATCCAAATGGCCCAAGAACAGCATGCACTTTACTTTGGGTATGCCTTTTTTAGGCGTTTTAGGCAAATTTGACAGGAATCTTAAAGGGTTAACATAATAATGAATGCTTCTTGAGCATTAAACCAACGTATTAGACTGATTTCTGAAGATCATGTGACACTGCATCATAATTAAATAAAGAATGATCACAAATAAAAGATCTGGTCTCCAGCGTATTATCTCAGATCTTTCCAGCAGGATTAATCGGCTCAGTAGACGATGTCCCGAGCTGGAAACTTAAGATCTTGTATCTGTTCATCAAGTAACGAGCAGCTTTATCTGAAGCGATCCTAACACGTCCTTCTGCTGTCTGCTGCAGAGCCTAACTTCGTGGGATCGGCGCTGGTCCGGGAGAGCCGCAGCAGTAAAGATGGAGACGATGATAAGATCTACTTCTTCTTTAGCGAGAGAGCAGTGGAGCTGGACTGTGACAGCGATCTGACTGTGGCGCGGGTGGCACGTGTGTGTAAGGTGAGAGTAAAGCACACCAGAAGATCAAATATGAGGAATTCTGAGATAACGAGCATCAGAGTTTGATTACGAGCATTCATTTCACTATCGGTGAATACTCCGTCAATATTAATGACTCCAAGAATATATCTTCACACAATGTTCTTTAACATATGAAAGATGATTTAGTAAATCTCAAAAAAAGGACTTTAGCTTTTCACAGAGAGGGTCACATATATATATTTATACTTTTATAAAATGTATTTGCTATTGTAGGACTATTTAAAATTAGTAAAAGGGAATTTTGTCTCATATTAATTGAGAGACTATATTATTATAAAATTATTTATATAAATATTTAGTACTAAAACATACATTTTTATATATATATATATATATTTTTTTATGCAACATGGCTATTTAAAATGACTAGTGAAGCCAGGTTTTTATGATATCATGTTAGGGCTAGGAATATTAAATGATTATTATGAAATGTATGTATTTATTGTGGCTTGTTTTTTCCACGGAATAATACAATAAAAAGGTAATTCCATTTTTTTTCCTCTCAACTCTTTTTGATTGTTTTCAGACGGTTTGGACGATTCTGAATTACGAGATGATAACTGAGAAAAAAACTCTGAATTATGAGTTATAATAAACAATTAGCTTTTTAATTTTTTCATAATGTGGCAGAAACAAGCTTCCATAATGATGAAAAAAATATATATATATAAGTTTTATGTTGTCATATTAATTGACAGACTACATTAATATTCTTATACAAATATATTTTTAATAACATTTAAAAAAGTTATATATATTTTTATATTGTTAAAAATAAGTGCGCTCACTCAGGGAAAAAATATTGTAGATTTTTTTTTATCATATGTTAATTTAATAAACCTTGTATGATTTTATCTGCTGTCTTTTTTGTGTTTATCTGGTTTTATTTTGTGTTTGTAACTCTTGCCATGAACATAGACTTATGCTGACATGACAATATTTTTTTATATATTTTTTAAAATGCATTTGTCATACCACATGACTGTTGAGAATTCCTATTAAAGGCAAATATTTTTTTTAATGAAATCATATTTACTGAAAGATTAGATGAATGTGATTAACAAAAGTTTGATCAATCAAATATATTATTAACTGTATTTTAATATCCTTTTAGAAAAGGATTGAGAGATCTGATGAGATGAGATGAGCACATGACCTCTGAACTCGTGTATTTTCAGGGAGACCTGGGCGGCACACGGACCCTGCAGAAGAAGTGGACCACCTTCCAGAAAGCTCGTCTGATGTGTTCTTTCCCCGAGCGCCACATCACCTTCAATAACCTGCGTGCCGTCTTCACCTTGCCCGGGGCGGACTGGAGGAGCACCAGCTTCTACGGCATCTTCCACGCGCAGTGGTGAGCGAACCCTCGGCCATACAGACGCGTACTGACAGAAGTATTGACACCCTTCTAATGAAAGGTTTGACTGCTTTAGTAATCTCCATGAGTGTGAATCTTAATGTTTCAGCATATAATGATATTCTAGGGAATCTAATTGTATAGCAACAGTTTGGACTCTTTTCTATTCTATCATGACAGTGTCTCTGTGTATAAGACGATGGTTCAAAAAAACAGCTGAAGACTTTGACATACTTTTACAAAATGTAACAAAAATTTCACTTAAATGCTAAACTTTTTTATCAAAGAATCCAGATCAAATGCATCACGGTTTACACTAATAATCTTTTCTGAAGATCATGTGACACTGAAGACTGAAGTAATGATGCTGAAAATACAGCTTTGATATTACTTGAATAAATGACGTCTATAACTATATATTACAATGGAAAATAGTTGTTTTAAATTGTAATCATATCTCACAGTATGAATGTTTTTCCTGTATTTTGATCAAATAAATGCAGTCTTGGTGAGCAAGAGAAAAAATCTTTTGATTTGAAATGAAAGGTAGAAATATATGTTGCTTTTTTTAACTGAACACACATATAGATATATATATAGATAAACTTTGCTTTTCTAGTTTATATATCTGATCACATTAACTTTTATGGACCGAGGTAAGAAAAGGTTTTTTCTTTTATGATAAAAATCATTAGATATTAAGTAAAGATCATGTTACATGTAGGGCTGTGACGATAACCGCATTACTGCTTCACCGCGGTAATGAGATGCGACCGCGGTGTTGAGGTCATCACCGTCATCACCGCACTGTTTTTCGCGGGACCCGACCAAATTTCTTGCAAGTGGGAATAAACACGGTAAGGTCGGTAACTCTGGTGTAATTTGAACGGGAGTGGGCGGTCTAACAATATCCGTTCCCGTTCATATCTCGCTCATGTGCTGCAGGCATGCACCAGTGCTTCTGCGTCATGTGTTTTATTGCGCACAGTGCGCAGCATGTGCATAACGGCACCCTGACAGAACAGGCGATCTGCATGTGCATATAGGCGAACAAGGCAGTTGCCTCGGCAGCAACACGGTCAGGGGGGCAAAGGGACAGATATTTGTAGTTTATCTTTTGGGCATTCGTTATCACTGCTTAGTTATTCTACATCTAAATTAACTTTGCTTCATAGTAATGCGGCTCCCGCGCCGCCCCCCAACTGAGCGTCATCAATAGGCTACTCTACATGCAAAACATTATAATGTTCATTCATAAATGTCATCAAATCGAATAAAACTATCCAGACATGAATTCCTTTTGCTGCTGGTGCTGTCTGATGAGTTTTAAAGCCAGACACGCGCTTCTGAAAGGTAAGATTATAGCCTAATGTATGTGTGTGAGAGAGAAAGCGCAGGGGAGATAACACAAGTGTAATATTGTCTATTAAATAGGCTTATGTACACCCAAAACCGTGTTTTGTTGTGTTTTAGCCAAGTGGAATACTCAATATTTAGCGTTTATTATGCAGTGTTTAATTTGTGTAATAAAGCGGGGAGACCGATCCGGCATCAGAGGATGGAGAGGTAAGAGATCATTCGCGCAATCACTCCGTTGACCCACTTAAGTGATTACCAGCTTGCATCAGTTGCTTTTATTGTGTGCATATACTCTAAAAATCACGGTTATTTTATTAAACATTTTTTTGTAATGTTTGGGTAGTTTTTGTGTAACCCATATCCTATGACAGTCGCAGAGTTTGTGTTTGCATCGAGTGCACGCAGATATTTTGCCTTCTCTTCGGGTGAAATTAGTTCTCAGTGCCACTTACTTTTTTTTTGTCAAATATAGGTTTGTTTCATGTAATCTATAAAACAGTAAACTATTTTATTTTATGCAAAGCAAACCAAGTCATCTAAACGAGCCGCATCAGTTTTTTTTTGCGACTATGAAAGTTTCATTTTTACTTCTAAAATGCTTGTTAAACGAATTTAAAAATAAGAAATGTTGTATACGTTTAAACGGAAATATTTAAGAACTGTATTTGACAAAAATAAAGGCATTAAGACAAGAAAGAAAGAATAATAAAAAACAATGACAAGCTCAAACAAAATGAAACCAACAGCAACTAAATAAAATAATCAATTAATAATTTTCTAATCAGCATGCTTTAATTTAGTGTCGCTAGTGGTTTGCGTCAATAAGTTTAACTTAAAATGTCTTTGGTCTGTGCTCTGGAAGTGTTCTGTTAATTCTTCTAAACTTGAATTACTAAAACTCAAATTAAAACCGAAACTAACCTGTATAGGGTAGAAAACTTCACAAAAAAAAAACTAAAATAAAAAAAAAAAAAAAATGAAACTTAAATTTTTAGCGAAAATTGAAAGCAATATTAAAATAAAAACGAATTTAAAAATGCAAAACTACAATAACCCTGACACAAACGTATTTCTCTGGAGGAAGAGGATCCACCAGATGAGATCGGAGTTCAGAAGCGCTAATCCAGACCGGGTCTGTTCAGATTAAGCCCTGACTGCTAATAGCACATGCCCGTGCTTGCTTTTATTTTAATGTAGTTGCTAATAAACAAATTATCCAATCTTTCACATGCATCTTTAAAATCGTATTTGAGTGAAGTGGGGACAGCACGGCAGGGTTTTGCCCATATAGAGCCCTGTACATGAGTGACAGAGCAGAATAAGGATGAAGCACAGTGTGGATGCTGAAAATGGCCAGTTTACTGTGAAGAAACCCATGACAGGCGAGTCTGACTCGGGACATTCTTCTCAGGGAAGTTAAATTGTTTGGTTTCATGAAAAAGAGATTTAATTTTGCAATGTAAGCCAACGGGTTTGTTCATATTTTACATATAAATTTAAATGACAGATGTATTTTTTTTTCTCTGCGACACTTTTTCGTGTTGACAGCAAAAGGTTAAAAAAATTTAGTATTTTGACAAGACGAATAAAAATAACAAACATGCTATTTTTACATTTTTGTACAAACTGGCCTACATTATTTTTATTTTTTTCTCTCTGCGACACTTATTATTACGTTGACAACAAAATGTAAAACTAATTTGATTCTGGACAAGACGAATAAAATAAATAGCCTATAATAAAATCAATTTTGTGCAGACTACATTTGTATTTGTTATCTCTCTCTTTCAGTAGAGGAAATGTCATTGTGAGATTCTGGAAACGAGATATATTTCGCGGGAACGGTCGGGAAGAAGAAAAAGCCTCTTTTATGTTGCACTTTAAAAAGGTTGTTATTATAAATGTAGCCTAACGAATAGTCAAATAATATTAATTACATCCTAATTTGCTGTTATAACCTATCCGTTTCAACGAACACATTTTGCAACAAGTTGCGTTTGGACAAGTGCGTTTATATCCACGGACTCTTACCCGAAAAACAATGTCTAAAGGAATAGGAATCGAAGTTTAGCACAAATCACCAGAACAAAGCATGTGGCATGTTGAGCTCGGCTTGTTGTTTCTGCAGCTTGCTCAGGTTATTATTCTTTTAATAATTTGTTGTACAAAGAATGGGTTACAAACGATGACAAAGACTGTTCCATAATTCCTATTAAACTCAGAAGATATAAAAAAAAAAAAAAGTTATAGAGATTAATATTATTTTGTTATTATTGTTAATTTAATTTGCTGTTTTAAGAATAAAGAGGACGACTTTATTATTATTCATTTCCATGTTCATTTACAAGCTGCATGCGTTCTTGATCAAGTCATTCAGGGCTCTACTCATTCTTCCCACTGCTCGCAACTTTCTCTTTTTAATACAACATTATGATAAAAGTTAATCAGCATGCATTGATTAATATAGCTATATGGTAACGAAAGTGTTCAACATTCAACCCGTTCTTTTTCATCAGTATTATTTGTCACCTTCTCTGGTTTAAGAAGCAGTCTTTTACTTTAGTTTGAAAACCAAATCCTCCGTTGCTTAGTCGGCTGCGTGCACCTTCGCGCTCGTGCTGATGCAGTGAGTATAGGCTCTACCCACGAAGCGCTCGCTCTGAAAGTACATCTCTTCACGTGATCAGTGAAATCGCGCAGAGGCTTTGGAGCAGCAGACCATGCACTTGCACAAGTGCGACCACGTCAATTTTTTTTACTGGGGGGGGGGGGGGGGTCGTGCGATTAACCGCCAAACCGCGATATTTGTTGCTGCATCACCGCGGTAAGGAAAAATCCAATACCTTCACAGCCCTAGTTACATGAAGATATTTTGTACATATCCTACCATAAATATATCAAAACTTAATTATTGATTATTAATATGTATTGCTAAGAACTTAATTTGAACAACTTTAAAGATGATTTTCTCAATATTTCGATTTTTTTGCACCCTCAGATTCCAGATTTACAAATATTGTCCGATCATAACAAACCATACATCAGTGGAAAGCTTATTTATTCAGTTTTCCAAATTGACCATTATGATTTGTTTTGTGCTCCAGGGTCACATATGTACAAGTCATTAGTGTTTGGTGATGAGTTTGTGTCTCATTTAAAGTCACACCAGAGGTGTTCAGCTGCTTTCTGCAGACCAGTCAAGTTCTTCCACACTGACTGAATCATCATTTCTCTTTGATTCTTGTCTTATACACAGAGACACTGTCATGTTAGAATAGAAAAGAGTCCAAACTGTTGCTATAACATTAGATTCCCTAGAATATCATTATATGCTTCAACATTAAGATTTGTACTCATGGAAATTACTAAAGCAGTCAAACCTTTCATTAGAAGGGGTGCCAATACTTTTGGCAATATAGTGTATATGTCTATAGTTGTGAAAGTCGCTCTGTCCTCTGCTTGTGTGAAAGTGTCACTGTGCCAAACATCCAGCCGTGTTCCTCAAGAGTAGAAAATGCTGCGCTGTCATTATGTTGACAGTAAGGCTATTACAGTAATAAAGCAGCTGATGTAGTTCAGACGGACTCTCTCTCTTCATCGTTTGCTCTCTCTCTCTCTCTCTCTCTCTCTCTCTCTCTCTCTCTCTCTCTCTCTCTCTCTCTCTCTCCCCCTCTCTCTCTCTCTCTCTCTCTCTCTCTCTCTCTCCCCCTCTCTCTCTCTCTCTCTCTCTCTCTCTCTCTCTCTCTCTCTCTCTCTCTGTCTCTGTCTCTGTCTCTCCCTCCCTCTCTCTCTCTCTCTCTCTCCTCTCTCTCTCTCTCTGCCCCTCTCTCTCTCTCTCTCTCTCTCTCTCTCTCCCTCTCTCTCCCCTCTCTCTCTCTCTCTCTCTCTCTCCTCTCTCTCTCTCTCTCTCTCTCTCTCTCCTCTCCTCCCTCTCCTCTCTCTCTCCCCTCTCTCTCTCTCTCTCTTCCTCTCTCTCTCTCCTCTCTCTCTCTCTCTCTCTCTCTCTTCTCTCTCTCTCTCTCTCTCTCTCTCTCTCTCTCTCTCTCTCTCCTCTCCTCTCTCTCTCTCTCTCTCTCTCTCTCTCTCTCTTCTCTCTCTCTCTCTCTCTCTCTCTCTCTCTCTCTCTCTCCCTCTCTCTCTCTCTCTCTCTCTCTCTCTCTCTCTCCCTCTCTCTCTCTCTCTCTCTCTCTCTCCCTCTCTCTCTCTCTCTCTCTCTCTCTCTCTCTCCCTCTCTCTCTCTCTCTCTCTCTCTCTCTCTCTCTCTCTCTCTTCTCTCGCTCTGCTCTCTCTCTCTCTCTCTCTCTCTCTTCTCTGTCTCTCTCGTCTCTCTCTCCTGCTCTCTCTCCCCTCTCTCTCTCTCTCTCTCTCTCTCTCTCTCTCTCTGCTCGTGCTCCCTCTCTGCTCTCTCTCTCTCTCTCTCCCTCTCTCTCGTCTCCTCTTTTCTCTCGCTCTCTCTAGTCTGTGCTCTCTCGTTCTCATATCTCGTCTCTCTCTCAGTGGGGGTACGTGGCACGTTCTGTCTTGTCTCAGTATCAGATCGGAGAGACGTGATTCAGCACACGTGTTCTGACTGTGTCTCGTATAGACGGAATAAGAAAGATGTCATACAGCATTTTTGAGAAGAGCCGATAAGGTACAACGTTACAAAGATCCCTTCTGAGCTGCACGAGAGCCGTGAAAGCTGCAACAAAACCACTGATGTAATTGAACTAAGCAAGGCGCATTAAAATAGATTTTGTGCATACAGTCATTGTTTTGGACAGAGTCCTGTTGCTAAAGATAAATACAAAAGAGTATGAATATCAAGATTTTGAGATGAAGCAGAGTGTCAAAAAAACTATTTGTAAAACTTTGCAAAACCAGGTAATATAAATTGAAATGACTTATTTCAGCCACTGGTTTTACATCTGTCCGTCTGCTAAACGACTAAATAAATAAATATAATATCAATATTTTGAGATGAAGCAGAGGAGTATAGTGTTTATAACTTAACTAAAATATACCACATTTTCTGTAAAGCTGCAACTATTGACTCGTGAAAAGTGCCAAACAAATAAACTTGAATTGAATTAAACTAAAAAATAAATAGACTAGATTTATTGATTTAGTCATTATGCAGATTTTTATCAAAAAGCAGAGACTATAAAATAGAGACAAGTTAGAGGGCAATGATGAACAACAAAAGAGCGATAATATGACCAGTCTCTGTTAGATTAACACAGCACGCAAGGATTTCTTTATAATACATCAAAAGAAAACAAGCAGATAGAATAGAAAAAGAATAAGGAGTGCTAGTGTTAGAGGGTCAAGTGTTGTGTTATTATTATTAATAAAAAAGAAAACAAGCAGATATGATAGAAATAGAATAGAGAGTTAGAGGGTCAAGTGTTGTGTTATTATTATTAATAAAAAGAAAACAAGTAGATATGATGTTTTTGAAGATGGCTAAGACTCAGCTGCTATTTGTTTCTTTGTTTATTTTAGTTTTTACTTTATTCAGAAGAAACACATCAAATCAATCAAAATAGAAAGTAAAGACTTTGACAGACTTTTACATATATATATATATTTCACTTAAATGCTGAACTTTTTATTAAAGACTTCAGAAAAATCACAGTCTCCAGAAATATTAAGCAGCACAACTGTTTCCAGCGTGGATGATGAGAAGAAATATTTCTGGCGAATCAGAACGCTTTCTGAAGATCATGTGACACTGAAGACTGGAGTAATGATGCTGAAAATACTGCTTTGCATAAATAAATAGCATCTATAACTATATATTACAATAGAAACCGTTGTAATCATATCTTACAATATGACATTTTTTTCTGTATTTTTGATTAAATAAATGCAGCCTTTGGTGAGCAAGAGAAAAACAATCTTGAGATTTCTGTCAGGATGCTTTGTAGAATTGAATTGAATTGAAAATTAAGACATTTATGTTGCTTTTTTAACTAAAAAATAAAATAAAACAAGCTTTGCTTTTCTAGTTTAAATATCTGATCACATTAACTTTTATGGACGAACGCTTCATTTCCCAAAATAATTTCTTCTTCTTCCAATTCAAGTGGGGGGTGTTTTAAATTGTATGATAAGCCTTATCAAGTTAAAAGACGTTTGTTTCTTGCTCTTTCCGCAGTGCATCACAAACTTCGACAGGGATAACGGCTACAACAGCTCTCTGCAGCTGCCTGACGCCACGCTAAACTTTGCCAAGAAGCACCCGCTGATGGAGGACCGGGCAGAAGCTCGCCCCCTGCTGCTCACCAAAGGGATCAACTTCACCCGACTAGCAGTGGACCGAGTGAGCTCGCTGGACCAGAGACCCTACAGCGTGCTCTTCATAGGCACAGGTATGCTGTTCAAAGCGAACACGGTCATGGATTCATGTGTGAACAGTGACAGCAGTGTTTCTTTCTCTCGAGGGTCCCTTTGTCTTTTCTTGCACACGTGTTAATACAGCAGCCAAAGAACCCATTTTATTATCCGTAATGTTGTATCTATAGTGGAAAGTCACCTCCGCCAGTTGATTCCTGTCATGCGGGAAGGTCAGTCCTTCAAATGAAATGGAAAAGATGGCAATCTCACATAAACACACTCCCACTGGAGGCTCAGCCATGTGTGTGTGTCTCTTTAAAGCATCCCATGAGTCCAGTACTGCACCAAATACAGTACAACTAGCCTTAACCTAGTTAGTTAACTAAAGATGCTCAGAAAAGTACGCTGTATAACATTTTGAACAATTTTCCATTTTTAAATAATTATTACTCAGTTGTAATCAAACGAATTAAGAGACTACATGAATGTTATTATAAAATATATTTTTATAATAAAATATATGCTTTGTAAATTTTATTTTTCATGTCTTAAGACTATTTCAAATTACTAGTGATGGAAAAAAATGGTTTAATGACATTAATTTAGAATGCATGCATATAATATAAAACATATTTTTATAATAAACTATAAATATATATTTTGAAAAAATAATTTGCCATACCACAGAACTATTTAAAAGTACTATTGAAAGCAAAAGGTTTTTATGACATCATGTTAGTTCAGAAACTGAATAAATAGTATTGGTGTGTGTGTGTGTGGGTGTGTGTGTGTGTGTGTGTGTGTTTTATGAGGACACAAATTTGTATAATGACATGGGTATAACATAGGTATTACAAGGAGAAGGTGATTTATGAGGACATGTTCAGTGTCCCCATAATTCAAAATGCTTATAAATCATACAGAGTGAGTTTTTTTGAGGGAAAATATAAATGCACCGTCTCCTGTGAGGGCTAAGTTTAGGTGTAGGGTAGGTGTAGGGCAATAGCACATACAGCTTGTACAGTATAAAAACCATTACGCCTATGGAGAGTCCCCGTAAACCATAAAAACCAACATGTGTGTGTGTGTGTGTGTGCATGCGTGTCTCTGTGTGTGTGTGTGTGTGTGTGTGTGTGTGTGTGTGTGTGCGTGTGCGTGTGTGTATGAGTGAGTGAGTGTGTGTGTGTGTGTGTGTATGAGTGTGTGTGCGTGCGTGCGTGTGTGCGTGTGTGTATGAGTGAGTGTGTGTGTGTGTGAGTGTGTGTGTGTGTGTGTGTGTGTGTGTATGAGTGTGTGTGTGTGTGTGTGTGTGTGTATGAGTGAGTGTGTGTGTGTGTGTGTGTGTGTGTGCGTGTGTGTGTGTGTGTGAGTGTGTATGAGTGAGTGTGTGTGTGTGAGTGTGTGTGTGTGTATGAGTGTGTGTGTGTGTGTGTGTGTGTGTATGAGTGAGTGTGTGTGTGTGTGTGTGTGTGTGTGCGTGTGTGTGTGTGTGTGTGTGAGTGTGTATGAGTGAGTGTGTGTGTGTGAGTGTGTGTGTGTGTATGAGTGAGTGTGTGTGTGTGTATGAGTGAGTGTGTGTGGCGGAGAGAATCAGAGTCTCGGATTGAGGATTAAGAGTGAACAGATAGTCTGACATGAGCAGAAGTGGCAGGGTGGATTTGTAAAGCACACACTGTAGCTCTCCCGCTCTCCTCTCTTATCCCTTTTCCGCACTCTCTCTTTTTTTCTCCTGACGGAGAGAGGGGTCAGTGGCACATTATCTGTGACAAGCACTGTGTGAGAGGACGGGATAAAGCACACACACATGGAGTTATGATAGGTCACGGCACCAGCTGGGGTGTATTCAACTTTCCTCCCGTAATCGCCGTAACCTTGTTCCTAAAATCCAATGACGGAGAAATAGCCATGTGTTGATGATGCATTAATTTCTCCTCTCCTTCCCCTTTCATTTATTTCTCCCCCTGTGAATATAATCTATCCCCATCTTCCAGCGGATGGATGGCTCCAGCGTGTGGTGATTCTGGGTTCAGAAGCTCATGTGATAGAAGAGATCCAGCTGTTTGAGCGGCAGCAACCGGTGGACAGCCTCACCATCTCACACAGCAAAGTAATTTCTGATCTCTTTGAGCGCAGCTCTCCCGCATGACATGCATTCATGGCTTTTGATCAAACGGAGTCAAAAAACAGAATGCACTGATAACTGAAAATAATTGATTTGCTTGTGTTGTTTACTTATTCGATTCCCAGTGTTGGGGAGTAACTAGTTACATGTAACGCAATTACGTAATTTAAGCACATGTGAAATTCTTGAGAGCGTGCTCCAGACAGTGCAGAAACAATATACATCTAGACAGTACAGACTTATACAGCAACACTTAAAACAACAAATAATACACGAAAAGAGTTTTCTCGGAGCTCGCAACACGGCTGCCATGCTCGGCGCCATCTTGGATCATACAAATAGTGTAACTTGTAATCTGTAACTTTACATTTCCAGCACTGCTCAAATCTTCCCATTCGTTCTCCGTAGAAGTATTTGTACATCGGCTCGCGCTCGGAGGTTCTTCAGCTGCCCTTGGCAAACTGCAGCCGCTACCATTCCCAGCCAGACTGCCTTCTGTCCCGAGATCCATACTGCGCCTGGGACAGCGAGGGACGCGCCTGTGTCCGCATCGACCTCCACCGCGGGTACGTTCATGCCTGTCAGCTGCTCGGTGTCGGGGGGGAGCTAGTTACATGTAACAGAACTGTGTTATAAAATACAAATACTAAATAAAGTAACACTTTGTCCTTTTCACTCATGAAACCGAATATAAGACGACCCCCCTTTTCAAGATGTACCTTTTGGAAAAGCGCTTTTAGAAAACCAAACCTTGTGTTTTTCTTAAATTATTTTCATATTGCATCTTTTTCCGATTTAATGTTTTTGTTTTGAAAGCATGGTAAATATTGGTCAAATGTACCACCAGCCACCGTTTTAAATATTCACTTTTTGATAAACCATAAAAATAACAGGTAGCCCATCTGAATTATATAACAGTTAGAATATCCATCCCATAGTAGCCTATAAATGTCATTAACAGTAGAAATGAAATCTTATAGTCTTCAAATCTGCGAACTGTCTTGCGGTTTAAAATCATTTACAGATGAAGTTTGTTCTGATCAGGCTAACATGACTCATAATTTTATTTTTTTTACTCACGATGTGTACAACACACACACAGTACATGTGTATTTCTTGGCACACTCGTTTTAGCGCCACCTGTTGGTGTGGATGTATTATTGACACGTTGTAGTCTAGAGTAGACCCTGAATATAAGACGACCGTGTTTTTTCAGATGCATGCAAAAAACATTGTCTTATATTCAGGTCAATACGGTTCTTACTTGAGGAGTTAACTAAGAGTTACATAATTTAATTACAAAATAAAAGTAACTCTAATCAGTTACAGTTACTGGGAAAAATGTGTCATTAAATTACAGTTACTTAGGAAAATGTTTAAGATTACAAAGGGAGTTACATCTGAATATTTTCACACACATATACAGATGTGATTGATTTCTTTTCAAAATTGCATTGACTGCTTTAAAATATGTTTCAGGAGTTTAGGACACATGCTTTTTGCATGATAACTACTTTATTTCCTATTTGTGTTTATGTATATGCTTTATTTTTTAAGATTGACTGCTTTTTTTCCAAAGCATTGTTAGATGCCAGTGTTTTCTGTCATAGTTATGCAAAGATATGATTTCAGAAACTGCATCATAGCTATTAAACTATATCTTGTTATGATTTTAAATCAGTATTTAACCTCAGAATGATCTTAAAGTAAAAAAGAGCTGCTAAAATCAGATTTAGTGGTGGCTGTGCTTTTAAAAATAAATTATTATAATCTATATTCAAGTGATGAAGGATTCTGAAAGTCTGACAGAAATCAGTGTTGAGTTCTACTGTAAGCTTCACCCATGTTTCAACAGTTGAAAACATGCGTTAGATATTAAGAAAAGTAATAAAGTAATTGAAATAGTTACAGTTTAAACAGGGTAACTTCCCAACACTGCATCTTTTCACCATCATCCGCTCATCATCATCCCCCCCCCCCCCCCCCCGTTCTCCTCCACAGGACCCTCTTTGTAGTTTTAAGCTGCATCCCTATAGCAGTGTGTCTAACAGCCTTCTGACACATCGTCAATATTTGTGCTCCCCCCCACAGCTCCACATCCACACTCTCACAGGACCTCATGCTGGAGAGGTTCAGCCGAGGAAAAGCCAAGTTTGATAAGCCTTTCTCCGTCCCCAGTCCAGGTACGTCAGACTCACGCTGCCCCCTGCAGGCCTGTAGTGAACGCGTCTCCTGTAGAGGTCCCATACTTCACTGAGTCAACGAGATTACTGACTGAACAGCAGTACTGACCCATATATACAGTGCACCCACAAATGAAGATGATGAACATGCAAACAAAAAACATGCAGACAAATTCAAATTAAACCCTCTTTAACAATTCAATCATTGTCTATAGCTGAAGAGAAACCGTACATCTTTAGCAGAACCCATTACTAAAATACAAAATTTAAAAAATAAGACTATATTATTACATTTACATTTATGCATTTAGCAGACAATTTTATCCAAAGCAACTTGCATTCAGGTTATACATTTATTGTCAGTATGTACATTTATTTAATTGTATTATTATTTAAAAAATAAAATATCATATATTAATGTTATTGTTTTCTCCCCAGAACATTCTAATTTTTAGCAGAAACTGTTATTTAAAAACAAAATGTAAAAGAAACATTAAAGACTACGTCATTACATGTATTTAATTTTTCTTATTTGCATTATTATTTAAAAAATTAAATATAATATATTAATGTTGTTATTGTTTTTTCCCCAGAACATTCTAATTTTTAGCAGAACCTATTATTTAATTATTTTGTATTATTAGTCAAGACTACATCATTACATTTATTAAATTGTATTTTATATGCATTATTATTTAAAAAATAAAATGTCATATATTAATGTTGTTTTTTTTTCCCCCAGATCATTCTAGGTTGAGAAATGTGACCGTGGTTGTTGGGTCGGATCTGGTTTTGCCCTGCCATCTGGTTTCCAACTTGGCCCAGCCTTTCTGGGAGCTCAACGAACGTGAGCTTGCCCTGGTGGAAGGTGAGGCCCCGGGGCCCCGATTCGACCGAGCCCTCCGCGCCCTCGTCATCCCCCAAGCCGGGTCCCTTCAAGCGGGCCGCTACATCTGCTACTCGGAGGAGCAAGGCGTGAAGTTCCAGACGGAAAGGTACCATGTGGCGGTGGTAGCCAGCGCACCGGTCTTCATGGAGGCGCGCGCTCCGGACGGAAGCATGGGTTTGTTCTGGGTCCTGGTGATCACTTTGGGAGCCGCTTGTCTCTTGCTGCTCATTGCATCTTTGTATCTTCGTAGAAGATTGAAGTTGGCGCTGGGAAAAGGTGCGGAATTGAAGCCGCTGGAGAGTACTTTGGTGTACCCCATTACTTTACCCAAAGAGCCTCCGAGTCGCCCGTCATTCGTGCCGAGCAAGATGGCAAACGACGAAGATCGCTTTTGGGAAACGGGGGCGAATTATTACTACTCAGACGGCTCTCTAAAAATCGTGCCTGGGCATGCATTGTGCTCCACCGGAAGCTCGGCATCCCCGAGCACGATTCCCGGTCAGCCCACACACTCGCCGAGCAGGTTAAGCATCACCAACATCCGGAGCTCAAACACCAACGGATACATCCGGCTCAATCTGAGCACGGCCGGAGACGAGAGATCCAGCATCCAGGGAATCGGGATGGGCGGCCGAGACAGCGACTACTCCAGTCCGTTCAAAGAGGAGCTCCGGAAAACCCTGCAGCAGAGGAGCGTGCTTCCCGACGCCAATCCCGAGGAGTCTTCTGTGTAAACCTCGCAGGACGACCGCAGATAACCTCACCTACCTCCCTCCTGCTTGGGGAACTCTCTTCATCCGCAAACTCTTTCTTCTCTGTCAGCACTTCATCTCCCGTGCCGTAAGGCCACCGTGCTTCACGACATTCCCTTGGATTATTCTGGTTCTCGCACTACTAACATTCGACCGAGACTGAACAGAGCTTTTTGTAAATGTCTGTATTTGAAGGACCGGTGTTGATCTTGGCATCTCTGAGAGGAACCTAACCAGCCAAATGTAGCCGTCAGTCTGATCTGAAACAGATCGCTGTCATTTGGCAATGCAGACTTTATATTTGACGACGTCTTGAGGTTGCTCAGGTGTTTGGACACGAGGACATCGCTTGATGACAATCACGCTCGAGGAAAGCAGAGCTGTAAAACCCAAACAGGACTTGAATAATGAACTAATGCTTGGCCTTTCTTTCTTCCTACCTTTTTTAATACATTAGTAAGTGTTTTTATCTGAGAATGTGTTCTGAGACTAATATATTGTGAGGTCTGTTTATTGCATAGATTCTTTTTTTACGATTGATAGTCTCGTCTGAAATGTGAAAGGATTATCAGTGCTAGTAGCATGCAACAGAGCGTTGTACTAAGACTGTGTTGGATGTGACAGCAAGTGCATTACTGTATATATTTGGCTTGAGCTGCCAAATGACGTGCAAGCCCGTGTCTGCCTGCATGATAAAGCAGGTGAATGAAGCCAGGTGATGGACTGAAACCTTCCCTCTGGGATGGTAAAGAAGACTCTGCCCACGCTGTGAAGCCGATGTGTTCTGCGTGAAAGGGATCCTGGGCTTTTTGAAGAAGTCCAGCATGAGCGGCAGAGGCTACGGCTGAACGAACACAGGTGAGACGGCACCAAATCATCAATGTTTACGTGATTTTAAATTATGTTTGAAATTATACATTACCGTTCAAAAAGAGTCTTTTAGGTTCACCAAGGCTGCATTTATTTGATCAAAAATGCAGTAAAAACTGTGATATTGTCAAATATTATTACAATTTAAAAGAACTGTTTTCTATCTGAATATATTTAAAAATATAATTTATTGCTGCGATGTAAAGCTGAATTTTCAGCATCACTTCTCCAGTCTTTAGTGTCACATGATCTTCAGAAATCATTCAAATGTGACCCTGGAGCACAAAACCAGTCTTAAGGGTCAATTTCTTTAATTGAGATTTATGCATCATCTGAAAGCTGAATAAATAATATTTCCATTGATGTATGGTTTGTTATGATAGAACAATATTTGTAAATCTGGAATCTGAGGGTGCAAAAAAATCTAAATATTGAGAAAATCATCTTTAAAGTTGTTCAAATGAAGTTCTTAGCGATACATATTACTAATCAAAAATTACGTTTTGATATATTTATGGTAGGAAATTTACTAAATATCTTCATGAAACATGATCTTAATATCTAATGAGTTTTGTCATAAAAGAAAAATGTATAATTTTGACCCATACAATGTATTGTTGGCTATTACTACAAATATAGCTGTGCTGTTTATGACTGTTTTTGTGCTCCAGGGTCAAAAATATACAATATTTATTTGAGACAGAATTGATTTGTTAAGTATTAATTTCTTTAAAGACCCCAAACCTTTGAACAGTGGCGTATAAAAGTCTTGATATGTGAGACAGATTAAAACTAGTTCTGTCAAACGATTAATCGCATCCAAAATAAACATTTTTATTTACATAATATATGTGTGTACGGTGTATATTTATTATGTGTATATATAAATACAAACACGTGCATGTATATATATATATATATATATAACAAAAATGTTATGTTTAAATATTAAATATATAATATAAAATATACATGTAAATATTTTCAATATATATACCGTATGTGCATGTATTTATATATACACATAATAAATATGCACAATACACACACATATATTACATAAACAAAAACGTTTATTCTGGATGTGATTAATTGTTTAACATCACTAATTAAAAGATATCCTGTGTTTAATAATATAACGACACTAATAATAAATATATGATCATTATTGTTAATTCTGAATATTGAATGATTTGTATGTGTTGTTTAAAGACATGTTAATAGACATAAACGCTATAACCGCTCTCTCTTGTCTTTCAGTGTGGGCTTTGCTACTCTTAAAGACTGAACACAAACACAGGGTCAAACAGAAAGTAAAGGACATTTCACTGCGTTGACTTTGATTGTGAAGACAAATGAAGGAGATTTTGATTATTATTTTTCCGGGTGGAGGGGCAGACTTTGTTGCATGATGTTCTGCTAAATATATTGTATCAGTTTCAACAAGAAAACAATAGTCTCATGTATTTCTCGACACGTTTCCGTACCTGTGCCTCTTCACCTCGGGTGAAGCCAAAGCAGACATGTCTCTTCCGTTCCCTGTTATTCTCGGTTATATTCGGTCATTGCACAGAACTCAAGTGTTGTCTGAAGTCTGTTACTACTCTTGTTTTGGTGAATGCTATTCTTTGTGGCATGAGAGCTTTACGATTTTCTCATTCTGTCCCTGGCTCTTTTCCAGTCTACAATCTCGCTGCAGAAGAGGGACGTTTACACTCGTCAGAAACCATCTTTGTACTAAAAAGAGCGGTGTGAAATGTCAGATTAACAAGGACCCAATCCTTTCTGCCAGGACTTCTCAGGGTGGGCTTCTGACTCTCTTGAAATTGTCAAATTTCACCGTTCTTAATTTGATTAATCGCTTTGATAAGCCTGTCTAATGACTTCAAGTCAGACATCATTTCACGGCGCGACCAGAAGTGTTGCATATGCTTGTTTGCATCATGCATGGCTTTTTTTGTACTAACTAGTATTTCCTGGTTGATTAGAAAAATCTCAGTTCAGTTCTTCTCACATGGCTTTAAACCTGCGGTTAACTTTGTGAGTTTTTGTATTACGAAAATCTCCTTTCTTGCATCTTTAAAAAATCTTGCTGTTATATTTTTTTCTTATTTTTTAGGTAATTATGTTAAGTAACTTATTTTGCTTGTACAAAAGTGGATATTTATTACCATTGTACATATGCCCTTATTTTTTATATATGTATATATCAACAGAAAATAAAAGTAGAGACCAGTTCACGTCGAGTAGGTTGTGTTTGCTTATTTAAGTGTTCGTCTGACTTTAAAATGCCTTTGAAGTGTCCAGTGTTATATGTGCTTAATGCAGAATATCTATATAGTGCTTCTGCTAAAAAGATTTCCATTCAGTGTTTGGTTAACTCATGTCCAGACACAACGCTTGGACAATAACCAGAAGTGCAGTCTCTGCTGCTTATACACTGAAAAAAATATTCATTGAATGTACTAAAAGTGTTAAGTTAAGTGGTTGCAATTCAATTTATTTGTTACATTTAAATAAACAAATTTACTTGACGAACTTTACAATTTTTTTATCATTATTTAAATGTACCTAAAATAAATAGTTTGCAATCACTTACCTTAAAAAAGTAGTATATTTTTTTTCCAGTGTAGCGTCCATGTTTTTCGCTGTAATAGCATGCATCTGAACAGGTACAGGTGAGACATGCGCCGTCTGGACTGAGTGCATCGTCACGGTCTACACTACAAGAGGAGAAGAGAGAGGACATTATCTGCAGAATATTTGCTTTCTAAACCCACCACTGACACACACTCACCGGCCACTTTATTAGGTACACCTGTTCAATTGCTCGGTAACACAGATCGCTAATCAGCCAATCACATGACAGCAACTCAATGCATTTAGGCATCTAGATGTGGTGAAGACGACTCAAACCGAGCATCAGAACGGGGAAGAAAGGGGATTTAAGAGACTCTGAACGTGGAATGGTTGTTGGTGTCAGACGGACTGGTCTGAGTATTTCAGAAACTGCTTGATCTACTGGGATTTTCACACACAACCATCTCTAGGGTTTACAGAGAATGGTCCGAAAAATAGAAAATATCCAGTGAGCGGCAGTTGTGTGGATGAACATGCCTTGTTGATGTCAGAGGTCAGAGGAGAATGGACAGACTGGTTAGAGATGATAGAAAGACAACAGTAACTCAAATAATCACTCGTTACAACCAACATATGCAGAATACCAATAACCCCAGAACATTTCTCAAAACGGTTTGTTCCAACAGCACCACACAATGGATTACCTGCAAAAGCCTGGAACTTACTCACAATCTTTAGTTCATCTCTCAAATGTTAGTACAAATTGGCACATTACTGTATGTGGGATATTGATTGAAAGACTGGGTCGTGGATGGGTTTTTCAGCATGACAATGACCCAAAACACACGGCCAAGGAAACACAGGAGTGTCTCAAGTAAGCACATTAAGGTCCTGGAGTGGCCGAGCCAGTCTCCAGACCTTCATCCCATTGAACATCTGTGGAGGGAGCTGAAGATTCGTCAGCCTCGAAACCTTAATAACTTGGAGAGGATCTGCAAAGAGGAGTGGGATAAAATCCCTCCTGAGATGTGTGCGAACCTGTGACCAACTACAAGAAACACCTGACCTCTGTGATCGCCAACAAGGCTTTTGCCACCAAGTACTAAGTCAGGTTTTGCCAAGGGATCAAATACTTATTTCACGCATTTTTCAGGACTTTTTTGAAGTTATTCTGTCTCTCACTGTTCAAATAAACCTACCATTAAAATTTTAGACTATCATTTCTTTGTCAGTGCGACAAACGTTCAAAATCAGCAGAGGATCAAATATATCTTTCCCACACTGTACATGCTAATAATTATATAAAACTGTGACCTTGATAGTGTTAAAGTAGTCTCTTTGCAACTTCAAACGGCCTGCCTACCTGCAAAAAGCACTGTACACCAGTCAATTAGCGTACTAAAATCTGTCAAAGCAAGGAAAGTTGACAATCGTAGGCATCAACGATCAAAGAAGACACCAGACAGTTTCTTCAGACTCAGCTCAATCTCTCACGAAGAAACACCTCCAGTCTAACAGAGAGAGATATTTCAAGATCACACGATTTATTCCCTTCGAGATGGAGGCTGTTTGCAGAGCCTGACTGAATATCTTAAGGAATAAATTATGACTGATCAGTTTCGTTTAAAGCAGCTTTTGATCTTGCACTTTGCAACCTATAAACTGTGTCAGCCTCTTTCACATAAACAGATACAAAATGCAAATGTACTGGTTTTTAGAGTAACGTGGAAAACTATAATTACAAAGTGTCTAAACTACAGAAGCGTGGTATAATGTGATTATCGTATAAGCTGTAAAACCCTGCTAACGAGACAACATATAGATGTTTGTGAAGTTAGAGGCAAACTGCTCATAAGAAATCAAAGTGGCGTTCTGCAGCCCAGCTTAATGCTCCCACGGCATCAAAGAATTAAAGAGAAAAACACAAGTTCTCTACAATGTTTGACAGAATTGGGGTGCGAGGCGAGAACACGTCAAAGAGACGGTGACTCAGCCATAACTGTCACTGGATCCAAATTAGTGGATATCAGCGGTTATGCGGTGAAAGTCAATGCTAAATCAATTCTCTACTTTACATGATGTGTCAAGCCTTCCTGCAACGCCTGCGTTCACATCACTAACTCACAGACACGGCGTGTCAATCAGATGTTCTTTGGTACTTTTGTTTTATATTGGTAAGCTGACGCTATTTTAGTAAGTTAGTTGTCAGATTTTCTATGTTAGAGTACAACAAATGCCAACAGACAATGGAGAACTGTGGGAGTACATCGAAAATTTTATGTAATTAAATTAAAGTTAAGTTAAATTAAACTAAACTAAACTACATTACATTACAATAAAATAATACAATAAATTTAATATAAAAAATTATAAAATAAATAAAATTAAGTTCAGTTAAATTAAATTACATTACATTACATTACATTACATTACAATACAATAAAATAATAAAAAAAAAAAAATAAATAAATAAAATAAAAATAAATAAATAAAATGAATTGAAATTAAAAAAATGAAATAAAATAAAATAAATAAATTAAATTAAATAAATAAATAATAAATAAAATGAAATGAAATGAAAAAATAAATAAATAAAAATAAAATTTAATTAAATATATTAAATAAAGCAATCAAATATAATTTTATATTCATATTTATTTTATTTAAATTTTATATTTGAATTCTAAATTAGTCCATGAACTGGGAAATAGTGGACATATCAATGTGTGACAGAAAAAAACCTCTAACATTGAAGATAAACCTCTCTCGTGCTATTTGTAAATCTAAGAATGAAGATACATTTCTCTCATGTTATTTGTATGTTACGTTTTTTTCTATATTTTTGCTACGCCACACCATACGACACAGTCCAATTTGTATTTGTCAACTAGCCAAATATAAACTGACCATTTTTCCTAAATTTAATAAAAACATATTAAAATGTCTGTTCATTTGTCAATTTAAAAAGTAATTTATTTATATGTGCATTTTAATGCAATTTAATTTAATAAAAATATTGAAATATCTGTTTGATTGTTCATTTAAAAATAAATGTATTTATTGTAATTTTCTTTTAAATGTGGTTTAAGTAAACAAAATATTTATTTGCTAATTCTTTTATTAATTAATTATTATTTTTTTTTTTCAAATCATTAAAAAAAAAATACATTTTTTTTTTTTAAGTGGCACTCAAGCACTCAAGGAAAAACAAGTGTTACCTGTACAATGAACCTTACAAAACATACTGTGGTGGTACCACGGTACTGGATATTTACCACGTTCATCTGGAACTCCAAGGCACTTCAAACAATAACATAGCATTACCATGGTATATATATTTAAAACATGGTATTGTGATTTACGAACAAAAACGGTATCACCACGGTGCCAAATCCAAAAAGGCATAGTTAAATATAAGTATGAATACATTTCAGGAATCAAATTTGGTCTATGAAGGATTCGTCTAATGCTATTCTTAAATCTGTGTACTGCTTTTGTGTCTCAAGTGACCTTTGCCTGTATTTATTAATTCCACTTATTTTCAGTGTATTAGCGTTGGGTTTTTTATGGCACACAGATAATGATGCTGGCAGGGCATAACAAACAAAATCAAAAAGGTCAAATGAACACGAAAACAAAAACTTATTTTCATTATTAATGGTATTCATTTACAAAAACTCATCAATATGAAAGTTCAGTTTATGAGGAAGCATTTATCTGACAGTAGCCTGAAGCAGCCTCCTCTGTGTCCAGAAACATCTGGACTCCTCTGGATCCGGTTTGTGCTTTTCAGCGTTCCCTTCAACACAATCAGACCACAGCATCTCCATGCATCATTATCTGTGTGCCACAGCATCTCCATGCATCATTATCTGTGTGCCACAGCATCTCCGTGCCAAACGTCACTCCATCAGTCTTCCTGATAAACAGGTCAGACCTCATATATCTGAACACTAAATACTGTGCACCCTCCGGTAACTGCTGAAACATGCAGATCACATCACTTGAATACATTGGAGTCAGCGGCACTATCAGTGATGTATTCATCTACACTCTTAAAAATAAAGGTGCTTGAAGCTACTTCACAGCGATGCCATAAGAACCATTCAGTCAAAGAAGCATCTCTTTATAATCTGAAGAACTTCTTTCACCACAAAGAAGCTTTAAAGGTTCTTCAGATGTTAAATGTTCTTTATGGAGACATTTAGACAGAAAAAGGTTCTTCTACACTGAAAAAAATATTCATTGAATTAACTTTTTTGTTGTTTTAGGTTAAGTGTTGCAATCAATTTCTTGACTAACTTTCTTTTTTTTTTTTTTTTTATGTAGCAACCACATTTTAGTATCATTTGTTTTCAGTGTATGGCGTCGTGAACGTGAAGCACCTTTATGTTTAAGAGTGTACTGATGTCTGCTCTTAAACGGCTTCAAAAGTTCAGGGTGTAAGATTTTTTATAGTTGTTATAATACATCTCTTGCATGTTTTATTTAAAAAATAATACAAATTAAAATTTTCTATTTTCATGTTTACAAATAATTAGATGGCAAAGCTGTATTTTCAGCATCATTACTCCAGTCTTCAGTGTCACCTGATCTTTCATAAATCATTATAATATGTTGATTTGCTGCTCAATAATTATTTTATTATTATGGTCATGGCTGGAAACTGTTGTGCTGCTTAATATTTTTGTGGAAATCATTATCCAGGATTTTTTAATGAATATAAACTTCAGGATTTATTTAAAAAATAAAGGTTTTGTTACATTATAAGTGTCTTTACTGTCAATTTTGATCAATTTAATTCAGCCTTGCAGCTTTTAAATAATTAATTAAAATAATAAAGTAAAGTCAAATCAAATCAAAGCAAACTCAATCCAATCCAATCCAAACCCAATCCAATCCAAACCAAACCCAACCCAATCCAATCCAATCCAAACCCAATCCAAACCAAACCAAACCCAATCCAATCCAATCCAAACCAAACCAAACCAATCCAATCCAATCCAATCCAATCCAATCCAATCCAAATCCAAATCCAAACCCATCCAATCCAATCCAATCCAAACCAAACCAATCCAATCCAAAACCCAACCCAACCCAACCCAACCCAACCCAACCCAACCCAACCCAACCCAATCCAATCCAAATCCAAACCCAAACCCATCCAATCCAAACCAAACCAAACCAATCCAATCCAATCCAATCCAATCCAAACCCAAACCCAAACCAATCCAATCCAATCCAATCCAAACCCAACCCAACCCAACCCAACCCAACCCAACCCAACCCAACCCAACCCAACCCAACCCAACCCAACCCAACCCAACCCAACCCAACCCAACCCAACCCAATCCAAATCCAATCCAATCCAATCCAATCCAATCCAACCCAACCCAAACCCAACCCAACCCAACCCAACCCAACCCAACCCAACCCAACCCCAAACCCAAACCAATCCAATCCAATCCAATCCAATCCAATCCAATCCAAACCAATCCAATCCAAATCCAATCCAATCCAATCCAATCCAATCCAATCCAAATCAAATCAAATCAAATCAAATCAAATCAAATCAAATCAAATCAAATCAAATCAAATCAAATCAAATCAAATCAAATCAAATCAAATCAAATTCAAATTCAAATTCAAATTCAAATTCCAATCCAATCCAATCCAAATCAATTCAAATCCAATCAAATCCTGTACTCTTGAGCTCTACATCATTGTACCAAACCATACTGTTCGTTAAACCGTACTGTTGTTGTTGTTGTTGTTTTGCCATAAATGTAATATTTTCAGAACACCAGGCTGCTTTTGAATGTCCATCAATGGAAAAGGCTTCACGATGATGTAGTTATGCATCTACCAGCAGGGCACACATCCAAACCCTGCTGTCCTGAGATACGCCTGCAGAGCTGAACACTGAACTGCTCGTATGTCAGAGGAACTTGAACAGTGTCTTCTTCTGAAAAGATGTTTAGTATTTAACTGCACTCTATGACTGGCACAAAGAGACGGCATGCAGAGAAAATGACTGCTTTAACGGGAAAACATCACTTTAGACAGGCTTTAGACATTTCAGCTTGAAAATAACAGCGTTTTCCTTTTGGGGTGAAATATCTTTTAAAATACTTTTAGACTGTACTTAACCGCCTAATATTCTACAGTTTTTATTGTAGCGGTTTAGAGAATGTGTATTTAATTATTTATTTATTTTGTTATTAGAGTTACATAGAGCCTATAACGTCTAGCACATTTATATTTTATTTATAAATTGTTTCCAAAAAATATTTTTGCGATATAAATAATTTTTAAAACGTCTCCATTAACTACGTGTTTCAAAGTGCAACAGACACGTGCGGTGAGCTTGAATATGATTGGCCGTTTGAAAGCACATGATGCATTTTCTTAAACCTGATTGGCTGATTCATACGAACAGGGGTTGGACAATAGACAGCTAGATACGTTAGAACTAGTGGTGCTTTCTCCTGTCCTGAAAGAACACATAGATAAACACATTAAAATACATATACAAATGTCTTAAAGATTAGTGGCTGTACAAAATAAGTCGTTTGTTTTAAGTATAATCCAGGTGCTTTTGGGTTTCCTTCAGAGCGGAAGGATATTTGCGCCGTTTTAACGTGCGGTAAGTTTGAACGCTTCACTAACGTGCGTAACGTTTGTTTTTAACGTTAACGTTACATATTTAACGAAACGTTTCGATATCTAAACAAAGTCGTAACGTTAGTTGTGTTTTGAGTTACACTGCTGTGTAAAACAATCCAGAGATGTAAACTTTCTTAAAGCAGATGTTACACATCGCTGGCCTGGTGTTTGAGATGTTAACAGACGTTTATGAAGTAAATCTGGACGCTCTTGTGATGACGCTCATCTTGAATTCATTTATTTAACGTTACTCAGATCTCATATCTTATGTATTGGGCTCAAGAATGGAGGTTACCGAAGCCATGGACAGCAGAGCACCATTGGCAGCCCTGTATTTCTCTCAGAGGAACAGTCAAGAAGATGTGGACTTCTCCAAACTGACTCCTTCACAGTTCGGCATATCAACAAACAGCTTCTTACCGAGTCAAGGTGAACAACAACACACTAATGTTCTTCCTAAAGTATCACTGATAGAGTGAAAACTAACCCTTTTTTATTCACTCATTTAGTACTTTTGATAATTTTCTAAATTGTTTGATTTTGCATGTTTGTATTGTATTAAATGAGTTTGAAATCAAACTGAAGAAGCACTGTTAAAGGGATAGCTCACCCAAAAATTAAAATTCTGTCATTAATTAGTAACCCTCATGTTGTTACATACCTGTAAGACCTTCGTTTATCTTCAGAACACAAATTAAGATGTTTTTGATCATTTCCGAGTGCTCTAAATCAAGGTCCAGAAACAAAGCAAGGACATCATTAAAATAGTCCATGTGACATCAGTGCTTCGACTGTAATTTTACGAAGCTATGAGAATACTTTTTGTGTGCAAAGAAACTAAAATAACGACTTTATTCAACAATTCGTCTCCTCTGCGTCACACTCTGGCTCCATTTTGGAGAGTATCGCATACATTCATTATTTTAGTTTTCTTTTTCAACAAAAATCATTCTTGTAGCTTCGTAAAATCACTGTTGAATTACTGATGTCACATGGACTATTCTACTAATCTCCTTGCTATGTTTCTGGATCATTTACATTCATGCATTTAGCAGACGCTTTTATCCAAAGCGACTTACAGTGCATTCAGGTTATACATTTGTTGTCAGTATCGGTGTTTCCTGGGAATCGAACCCACAACCTTTTACGCAATGCTCTAACCACTGAGCCACGGGAACATTTGAGCATGGTAGGACGTTGCTGTCTATGGGAGAGCAATCAGAGAGATCAAAAACATCTTAATTTGTGTTTCGAAGATGAAACGAAGGTCTTACAGGTGTGGAACGACATGAGGGGGAATAATTAATGACAGAATTTTCATTTTTGGGTGAACTATGCCTTTAATACTGAGTTTTCTCCTCAGATAAATCCAGAGTTGCTCAACTGAAGGCCAGGAGGAGATCCACGATTGGGGTCCGGGGGTCTCCAGAAACAAACTCTCTCATCTGCTTCAGAGCCAAACAAGCTGCAAAAACTCCTCCACGAACACCTCAGGTAGGACGGATGGTATAAGCTGGTTTTGCTTTAGGACCCTGATTTCTTACATTGGACATCAAGTAGTGAACCAACACAGTATTCATCAAACAAAATTAATCATAATGCATTTAAACATTAAATTAAAGTTCTCCTAAAAATGAAGATTTACTCACCTGAGGCCATCCATGAAGAAGATGAGGGTTTTTCATCACTGGAACAGATTTGGAGACGTTTAGTGAATGGGTGTCCAAACATCTGATAAAAACATCACAATAATCTACAAGTAATCCACACCACTCCAGTCCATCATTCTCCCGCTTTTAAGTGAATTAGCATTTTTAATAAGTCTGTTCAAGTAGTTATCGCTGCATCTCAGTCCATCTGATTTACGAAGCAAACATATTTTGCTTGCTATAAAAACATAATCTCCTCCAGAGGGACTTAGCTGTTGTTATTGATTCTATTTGGATGTCTACCGGAAGTTAAGTTAGGGCCACAAACGCGTGCATGCACGGTAACGTTTGTTTATGTTGTTGCCGTTGAAACAGTCTATTATTGTGATGTTTTTATCAGCTGTTTGTAGTCTCATTCTGACGGCACCCATTCACTGCAGAGCATCCATTGCTGAGACACTGATGCAATGCTATGTTTCTCAGAATCTGTTGCGATCAAGAAATAAACTCATCTACATCTTGGAAAGCCTGAGGGTAATTTTTTTTGGTTTACTGTTACTTTAATATAACCGTGAACTACACCCAATTACACAAAATTATTATCTTCAAGTTTATTTTGTGAATGCAAATATGATTTACCAGCCTACCCATGGAATATATGAAGAGCTCTTTTCCAAAACGCAATAAATCCATTTGAATAGTTTTCATGAAAATGACATTTTTTTACCTAGACCCATACATTTTGTTAACCTGTTAACTGTCACTGGCCCACCGGTGGGCCCATTTGCCATTGCATGTTTAAAACAATTATATCCTATACTTAAACTGATCTAATATTGACAAACTATATATCATTGGAAAGCTCTAAGTGTGTACTTTTCAAATTTGACCACTGTTTTGGAGGAAATATTATGTAGTGACAATAATTTATTAGTTTGTGATAAGAGAAGGTAGCAAAAAAATCAAAAGTATACCAGGAGTTATGAAAACACACTTACAATCACTTAAACTTCAGTTTTTATGTTAATAATCCAAACAAAAAATATTTTCTAGTATTTGTCCAAAATATTTTACATCTTAAACACAATGTTTTAAATAATAAAAAAAGGATATCAATCTTTGCTGTGGTGTGAGGTCAAGTGGTCTCCAAGTGTCCTTTAGGAATCATCAATTGGACATGAATGTCACCTAGTGGCCTTTGTTGGTATAACGGCTCACAATCTCATTTTTTATGATATCAGTCTCAAATTTGGAACACAACTTCTTTAGACCTATAGCTTTTATTTCATATAATTTTTAGGGTGAACCAAATTTTTATTTACATGTTATTTTAATAAAATATAAAAGTTTATTTATTATTGCTTTTTTATTACAATAAACTTAAACAGCTATAACTTTTTTGTTAACTATTTTTTTAAACTACAGACACCTGTGCAAGAAACTTCAAAGTCTCCTCTTTAAAACAAGACCAGAATGAGGGTCATATTCAAAAGCGTTCCGGAATTATATTCATTTGAATTTCGACATTACATTTGCAGGCCTACACTCAAAAATGGGCTTGACAGTTAACAGGTTAATATTCAATTTATGATGTTAAAATGGTCTGTTGGCTCAGTCTGAGCATGTTAAACAATGATTGTTAAACCCCCCCGGGTCCGCACCATCACACCGAGCGGGTCTCGAACCCGGGTTTCCGGCGCGGGAGGCGGCCGCTCTAACAAGGAACGCCAAAGGCTACAGCCTCTAGCGTCAATCGGTTAAACACCACCTTTACTGGCATACACATCTGTTACATTGACATCCCACAGTGGGTATTAACGCGCCACCTGAGAACCTTCTTTGTTGTTTTTTGTGATTTTCTTTGTCCAGTCTGCGTTTTCTACCCCCAGGTGTAGGTCTCACTGGCTCATCCAGGCCATCAAAAGTGTTATTAGAGTTTAAAGCACTCATTTTGAAGACTGAGCACAAACAAACACTTCAAAGCGTCGTCATGTTGGATTGCATCGAACGAATTCTGATTGATCGAGAGGATATATCGCATTTAGGCTAAAAACAGGTTCGGCGCTTATAGCGGTTTGGAAAAGAACTGCATCTTGCAGTACATTTTAAACAAGGAAATATAGCGATTTGGCATGAAACATTGATGGAGCAGTGAATAGGTTCAGTACACTGCAAAATGGCATGACGAACTCATTTCATCATAAATTTGGCGTTTATCGCGTTTTGGAAAAGAGCTCTTCATATGCTGAGCAAATTATGTTCTAGTAAGCCATATTACCAAGTGACAAAGTTTGATGTCAACAATTACAGATATGAGCCTTTTTAATTTGCTGTCCAAAATGCATGATAATATGTGACCCTGGAGGATAAAAGCAGTCATAAGTAGCACGGGTATATTTACAGTAATAGCCAAAAATACATTGTATGGGTCAAAATTATACATTTTTCTTTTATGCCAAAAATCAATAGGATATTAAGATCATGTTCCATGAAGATATTTTGTATTTTTTTTTACCGTAAATATATCACAACTTAATTTTTGATTAGTAATATGCATTGCTAAGAACTTCATTTGAGCAACTTTAAATGTGATATTCTCAATATTTGAGTTTTGCATCCTCAGATTCCAGATTTTAAAATATTGTTCTATCATAATAAGCCATACATCAATGGAAAGATTATGTATTCAGCTTTCAGATGATGTATAAATATCAATTTCGACCCCATGACTGGTTTTGTGCTCCAGGGTCACATATAGCTATTTGCATTTAACATTGTTTTTTTTCCCAATTTGTCTACAACCCATCAGTTATACCTCTGGTATAAGACAACATGCATGTGTTTCAAAGAGTGGACCACATTGTTTGTCGTCATGATGATGATGATGATGATGATGAAGGCTGTTTTCAGTTTTGACTTTGTGCTCTGTCCTCATGAAGCTTTTGCTGGAGAGTCCATTTCTTTCACGCTGTGACTCTCTGAAGAAGAAGATGGCTGCTTTCCAGAGTCTGATGGAGGAGGACGAAGAGAAGGATGACCTGAAGAAGAATGAGAGTGATAAAAGCATCTCTTTGGCTAGAGATCGTAAGAACGGTCAGTCTCTCCTGCTGCTGCCAGCACAAAAACAGAAAGTCTATTAGATGCAGTCTTGTAGGACCAGATGAAATTGAAGTAATTAAGAGAATGTCATCCTGTCATTGCTTGCCATTTCCAGATAATATAAATTATTCAGAATAAGCAGGCACCGTATTAAATCAGACGCAGTTTGATTTCTTCCATTGATCCCGGTTAGAGCGCGGCAGGATGATAAATCAACGGATGATTATGAGTCTTAAAATAAACACGCTCACATTTCAGAGAGCTTTCAGTGTTCATGAAAAAGATTGAAAAAGCATATCCAGTCTTTCAGTTAGAATCATCTGTGATCATTTCAGGTTTTGACGTTATGATTATGTAACCTTTGTTTTAGTGTAAACAAGACATTTGAGTGATGACAGCATAGTTATTTCAATACATCACATCTAATTTTTATAATTCATAATGTCAACCTTGAAGACTGGATGCTTCATATATCTATATATACATATATATGCATACACACACACACACACACACACACACACACACACACATATATATATATATATATAAATAAAGCAGTCATAAGCAGCACAGGTATATTTGTAGCAATAGCCAAAAATACTATTTTTCTTTTATGCCAAAAGTCATTAGGATATTAAGTAAAGATCATGTTCCATGAAGATATTTTGTAAATTTTTTACCGTAAATATAACTTATTTTTTTAAATAGTAATATGCATTAAGAAACTTCATTTGAACAACTTTAAAGATGATTTTCTCGATTTAGATTTTTTGCACCCTCAGATTCCAGATATTCAAATATTGTCCGATCATAACAAACCATACATCAATGGAAATATTATTTATTCCGCTTTCAGATGATGTATAAATCTTGTATAAATTTACACTTATGACTGGTTTTGTGCTCCAGGTGGTCCAATGTGTGTAACACTGAAAGCCCTCTGAAGTATGAACACATTTATGTTTATAAATATATCTTTTGATTTTTATGTTAGATGTGGACTTCTGTCTTGCATGCTGTGCTTTAACTATAATAAATGGTGGACTCAAATCATTAGATGCAATTTTTAGTTCTGCATGGCTTTTAGTCCGCTGCTGTTAAGAACAATTAGCAGTTTCTGATTCACTTCAGTTTTTAAACCAGCACAGATGAATTATGTTCTTGTGTAGCATGACCCATGATTTCTATAAGAGTCATCTCTTTCTGCTTTTGTCTGTCTTGTAGGAAAGGAGAACACGCTGACTACACGTACCCCTCTCACTTCGATGACGCCGCCTCCGTCTAAGAAGCGCTGCCGGGCCTCACCGAGGGAGTGTGAGGACAAGATTACTGAGACGCCGCTCCCCTGCCCCACCTTCACAACACCACAGGAGCCAGGGGTAAACACATCAGCATTTAACGGTGTCATGTTTGCTATTAGATTCTGACGTTTATCATCTGTTGCATTGCTATTAACAGATAAAGTGGCACATGCTATCTCAGACTTTGTGGTCTATATAAGTTGTCTGATGGTGTTCCTGTAGTCAACATTGTGTTCTTATGTGTTTATATGATTATAGTTGAAATGCTTTGAGTTTCAAAGCCAGAGGCTTCTTTCAGACTTGGATTCGGATGCAAAGAATGAGCTTCTGTCGTTACCCATGCTGTCAAAACCAGACATAAAGCCAGCAGGTAAGGGAACTCTGAGTGCTTGAAAATGTTTTGAAACGTTAAAAGACCTTATCATACTTTTTATATTGCTATATCATTCATAAAAACCTACATTCAAAGTTTGTGGTCGGAAGATTTTGTGTTTTTGAAAGTGTCTTATGCACACCAAAGCTGCATTTATATATATATATATATACTGCACTGAATTTTTTTTACAGTTTCAGCAGAGTTTTGAGTTCTCTCAACTTATTTTTGTCGGATATTCTCAACTTTTTGTTGTATAAACTTAAAACAAGTTCTGCTGAAGCTGGTTGCCTTAAACTTTTACGCTGGCTCAACTTTTTTTACAGTGTGTGTGTGTATGTGAATATGTAAATATGTCATATTGAGGTCTGCGTAAGTTATGGTGAAACCTCATAATTTAGTTTTTCGTAATCACTGAGAATGGAAAACCTGCGAATATAAGAAATTACAAAAAATGTAACTCCGTGAGCTGTGCTTGCTTTTTAGCTTTAGGGGAGAGATTTGGGGTCCTGAAAGTTGCAGTGTTGGACATTGAACTCTTAGGGTGTATTCACACCAGGAAAGTCCGATAGTGCACGTGCTTCAGTCCGGACCAAAGGCAAACAATTATACATTGTAGCTGTTTTAAGCCGTTTTGGTTCCTTTTCACACCACCCTGTTTGCTCTGGTCCGAACCAGCTGAAACAAACCAAAATGCAGTCACGTGACAACATCCGCTTCACTTGTTGGCGAGATGTGTCTTTGAACAGATTTCCCCAAACTGCTTTTCGATTGGTCAGAAAGAGCGAGCGGGAAAACTCCAGCGGTGCTCCCAGAAGTAAACAAAGACATGCAGTAGACAGCACACTGCTATTATGGAGAGACAACTGCGCGGGTTGATTTTATTATCCCTGGTCATCCTTTACTACATAGTTTGCATATACCACTTCAGGCAATGTACAACTTTTGAGAATGAAGCGAAGATAATGTATTAATGCACTGCAAACGGCGAAGGCGCATCGCAAGTCACCAAATCTCTATGAGGCTCCGCAGCTCCTCACAACCCCAAGTTTGTCCGCGACCTGCCATGCTAAACTACAAACACCTCCTCATCCCATAATGCACAGCGCAGCTGACTAAGGCAGATGGTTTTCTTTTTGCATTCGGGTCTGTTTGAGGTCGGATCGCGTTCTCACCACAAACGAACCGCTTGAAAAGCGTACCGAGACCACCTCTTGAAGGAGGTACGCTTGTTTGGTCCGCTTTTGGTGCGATTGGTGCATTCTCACTCGGCCCAAACGAACCGCACCAAGAGGGAAAACAAACTAGTGTGATTCAACCCAACTAAGTGAGGCAGGTGTGAAAGCACCCTTACATAAACTATCAAGACAGAGATTTGATGATGAAACATAAATTACTCTTTTAACTATTAACGGTTGATTTAGTTTCAAGTCCTAAACCCGTGAATTCTTTTCTTCTTCTAGATGAGAACGTGGTATCTTCTGTATGCATGAAGAAGCGTGTTCGTTTCGGAGCCCCGCTCTCTCCTGAGTTCTTTGACAAAACTCTCCCTCCCAGCACCCCACTACAGAGAGGAGGCACCCCAAAGTGTCCCCCGTCATCTACGGGCCCTAAACTCTCTCTGCTGAAGACCCCTCAACCCGATCCTCTTCCCCAACCGGACTTCAGGAGTCCTCAAAGCAACGGAGCCTCTCCTGTCCTGGTTATCGACAGACACAATGCTGGACTGGTGTATAGTGATGAAGTATTTGACGAGATCGAGAAGGTGTGACACTTACTGGCTTCTCCAAATTAACTTATTTGATTGTAGATGAAGCATATGGACCACAAAACCAGTCATAAGGGTCATTTTTTTAAATTAAGATTTTTACATCATCTGACAGTTGAATAAATAATATTTCCATTGATGTATGGTTTGTTATGATCTTACAATATTTGAAAATCTAGAATCTGAGGGTGCAAAAAAATCTAAATATTGAGAAAATTGCCTTTAAAGTTGTCCAAATGAAGTTCTTAGCAATGCATATTAATAACCAAAAAACTAGTTTTTATATATTTTATTGGTAGGCAATGTACAATATCTTCATAGTAGGGCTGGGCGACGTGGCAAATATTTAAATCATAATTTTTTTTTTTTAACTAGTCCACTTGAAAATGTAACTACAACATGATGCAGGTAACTTTTTCTTTACTAACCCACTAGTTAAAGGAAATTATATTCCGAGTGCAGCACACATGAACAAATCACTTGTTAAATATCTTTGCCGAAAACATGCATGAACTACAACTCTATATAGTGCAAACTTGTCTTAAACATATTATGTGTTCAGAAATAATACGCTTTTAAAAGATCTCAAAAGTCAAGGTAATTCAGAATGACTGAAGATATAACACCAGTAGATTATTATTAGCTATAAATGTTCTGTAAACACAACAGCAGCTTTCAGCCGGTCACCATGATGCTAACATGAAGTATCAGACGTATAGTAGTAGTTTTTATATTCGATTACGCTGCTTTTCCAGTTTTTTCTGTGTAAACATGGAACGCAGTGTTTTTAGTTAAACAGGGTACCCGCGGGGTCTTAAAAGCATTGAAAAAGTCTTAAATTTGATAATCTCAAATTAAGGCCTTAATAGCCTTGAATTTGGTATACAAAGTCTTGGATTTCGTTACAAAGGTCTTATTTTTATTTTATTTGTTTTGCCTTTCCTAGGATTAAGTTCATACCGTAACAAAATTAACTGTTACTAATGTAGGCTAATTTAAAATTCATGCAGCGCGTAACGTTGAGTGCACCTCGCGCTCCACGTCATAGCTGAAAGCGCGAATGCGTGCGCACCCGTTACTATGGTTACTAGGCAAGTGAGGTACACAGAACAAGATAGTAGCTAGCCTAGTTTGTCGGCTAAAATGGGAAAGTGTCGGTTTAATCCGCTGTGGCCAAGGAATCCGAATTACGTTTGGGTCAAGCCTGTGCCAGGAAATGACCGCGAGGCCTATTGCTGTTGGTGCCGGAAATCTTTTAAGCTAGCGAGGATGGGTGTGACGAGAGTCTCAATAAGATGACGAAAAGTAAGCAGTTGGACCTTCATATTCGCTACTGGGTGGACGACCACGTCCAGTCACGATACTTCGGCTCGCAGTTTATGGGTCATGCAACGGCGGTGGACCTGCTCAAACATTTCAAAGTAAGTTTTTATTCTGAATTTTAAAAATGTTGAGTTTTTTTATTTATAAATAATATATGATATAGTTAAGTAACATAACACGACCAAGTGAGCTGTTCTATAATATCACGATTGCAAATGTTACATTGAATGTATAGTTTAATAAACAAGTAAGGTTAGCCTAGTTAACATGTAACGTTAGTCACTTACAATGTAGACGCAATATCGTTTTGTTCTATTTCACAGACGAAAGAAAAGCAACACTAAAGTGCTGTGTTTTGTTATTAAATGATTCAGCATTTTGAACAAATCGTTTTAATGAATGATTCAATGATTAATTTATTAAGACGGTCACTTCCCGCCACCTATTGCTTTATTGTCATCATTGATTTTTTTTTATATTATTTGTTTAAACATCAATCTCATACAATTATTACAGTTGCAATTTTGCAGTGTAAATGACTTAATTTGATTGATAACAGCCCTTATTATTAAAACTGAATTTGATCAAATGTAAGAATTTGACAGGAAAGAGAGTGCATATATATAGTAAGGTTTAAAAATTGTCCTTATAAAAGTAAATAACGCCCTGGTGTAAAAATCACAATCATGCAGATTTAAGTATGTAAAAGCTGATGAGAATATTGCTTCAAAATAAATTTAATTTATTTATGACAGACATTATTTAAAAAGTAGAAACATAATTATGTCATAAAAAATGTATTATAACATTATTATAAAAACTTCCTTATGTGTGATTTAAAAGGAAGTAGCTTACAAATAAATAATTTTTGACCTTTAATATTAGAATGATGTACTATCTGGGGTTCCTTATGGTTTACTTTACAGCATTATTTGAGAGAGATTTTTTTCTTGTTATGTACTGTACCTGATAGGCCCCAACTTAATTAATATGATATCAAATTGTTTCGAAAATTTATTTTAATTTTTTACTTGAAGCAAAATGTTTTCTTGTCAGAAATGCACCAGAATGCTTCATTTACATGTTTAAATCATAAAAATTGTCTCATGGGGGATAATGCCCCAGACCCCCCTACAACAAATTACTTCGTAAACATGTCACCTTTTCACCAGTTGTGAGTTTGCAGGTCTGAACCTATATCTCACCACTCAGACAGAACCCTTTAACCTTGAGGCCCCAACCTCCATCACACTAACTAATTATGTAGGCTATATAATATGTGTTTGTTTAAAATTTGCTTTTCATGTCTTTTAGGAGTGTGTATGTGACCTTGACTTGAGGAAGATGGTCTCTGTGTCTATGGATGGACCCAATGTTAATTGGCGTTTTTTTGAGATGCTGCAGCAGGAGCATGCAGAGCATTTTGGGGGTGCTCAGCTGGCAGTGGTGGGGAGTTGTGGCCTGCATACTCTCCATAATGCTGTCAAATGTGGATTCACCGACTGGCATATGGAGAAGTTCCTAAGAGCTCTGCATACAATTTTCCACAATGTGCCAGCAAGAAGGATTTCTGTAATCTCACAAAGTCCAAAATCTTCGCTTTGCCTTTTTGTGGTCATCGCTGGGTCGAGAACCAAATGTGTGTTACGCTGTTGCGTATGTATTAAATATAACTGATAATTTAAATAAAATGTTTTATTTAATTCAAGTAGCCTACTTGTACATAATTATTTTCTAGGGTTCAAAATGTATACAGATTTGACATTTTCCCCTCATACTTCTTTCGGAATGGGTATAAAGTTGGCATTGAATTTCATTTGAAATGGTATTAAAAAGGCCTTAAAAAGCCTTGAATTTCATTTGGAGGATCCCGGGGGTACCCTGTTAAAAGAACCGGCATATTGTCAAAATGTCTAATTCTAACATTTGGTAATATTATTATTGAAAATCACGATTCCTCGATTTCTAAAAAAATTAAGATGCAAAACATTACATTCAAATTAAGCGATAAAATGGGGAAATTGCACAGCCCTACTTCATAGAACAAGATCTTTACTTAATATCCTGAAAGAAAAATCATAATTTTGACCCATACAATGTATTATACCCGTGCTACTTATGACTGGTTTTAGTTCATAATTATTACAGACTGCTCTATAAAGGTTTGTATTGGTGGTGAGTTTGTGGCTTTCTTCTCAGATCAGTTTTCCCAGTATGGAGGACGAGTCTCCCTCAAGCAAACCTTCGGAGGACTGCAAAGGTGAAATGTTTTTAAAAACAAGGAAAGGTTTCTCTTCTGTATTCTAACCGTGCGTCTAAACCTGCAGATGCTCTCTCCGCCGAGGACCCAGGGCAGCCCCAGGCCGAAGACGCTGAAGTTATGAACGCTGCTTTTCAAGAGGAAGACGATGAATTAAATCCACAGACGGAGGAGAAACTACCACGTGATCAGCCACCGGCTCTCTCCGGTGAGTTCAACTTTCTGCTCTCAGTAAATCAGGTTTATTTCTCTGCTGAAAGACGAGCGCTCAATGGAGAAAAATAAGGTGATGTTCATTTAAATTTGCAACAAAGTAATTTAAGTAGCGAGGAGCTGTAAAATGGGAGTGGGGCGGGAGTTACATTTACATTTAGTCATTTAGCAGACGCTTTTATCCAAAGCGACTTACAATTGGGGAGTACATAAAGCGATTACTCTTGAAGAGGCAAACATACAGAGCAAGTGCCAATAACACCAAGTCTCAGGCATTGTTCAAATAATTACAAGCTAGCAAGGGAAGGAGAAAAAGATGAAGATTTTGAAAAAGTGAAAGTTCAAATTTTTTTTATATATATTTTTTTTTTTTGTAAATGTAAAAAAAAAAATGTACTTTTTTTTGTAAATGAGTTGTGAGCTAAGTCTATTTTCTCTAGTGCTGTCAAACAATTAATCATTTTTGTTTGCATAATATATATGTGTATACTGTGTTTATTTATGTATATATAAATGCACGCACATGCATATTACATTTCAGAAAAAATTTCATATAGTAAATATATTTATATATAATATAAATATAGGCATAAATATTGCGTGCGTGCGAGCGACCGACCCTGAAGCACAAACGCAGTCATACGCAGCACGGGTATATTTATAGCAATAGCCAACAATACATTCTATGGGTCAAAATTATACATTTTTAATTTATACCAAAAATCAATAGGATATTACGATCATGTTCCATGAAGATATTTTGTAAATTTCCTACCGTAAATATATTAATACTCAATTTTTCATTAGTAATACACATTGCTAAGAACTTCATTTGAACAACTTTAAAGATGATTTTCTCAATATTTAGATTTTTTTTGGCACCCTCAGATTCCATATTTTCAAGTATTGTCCTATCATAACTAGGGCTGTGACGGTATTGGATTTTTCCTTACCGCGGTGATGCAGCAACAAATATCGCGGTTTGGCGGTTAATCGCACGACCCCCCCCCCAGTAAAAAAAATTGACGTGGTCGCACTTGTGCAAGTGCATGGTCTGCTGTTCCAAAGCGTCTGCGCTCTGCAGAGCCACAGCACATTGTAGCAGGAGTCAGATTTCACTGATCACGTGAAGAGATGTACTTTCAGCTACACTCACTGCATCAGCACGAGCGCGAAGGTGCACGCAGCAGACTGAGCAACGGAGGATTTGGTTTTCAAACTAAAGCAAAAGACTGCTTCTTAAACCAGAGAAGGCGACACAAATAACACTGATGAAAAAGAACGGGTTGAATGTTAAACACTTTCCTTACCATATAGCTATAAACTAGATTAATCAATGCATGCTGATTAACTTTTATCATAATGTTGTATTAAAAAGAGAAAGTTGCGACCAGTGGGAAGAATGAGCAGAGCCCTGAATGACTTGATCAAGAACGCATGCAGCTTGTAAATGAACATGTAAATGAACAATAATAAAGTCGTCGTCTTTATTCTTAAAACAGCAAATTAAATTAACAATAATAACAAAATAATATTTATCTCTATAACTTTTTTTTTTTTCAATATCTTCTGAGTTTAATAGGAATTATGGAACAGTCTTTGTCATCGTTTGCAACCCATTCTTTGTACAAATTATTAAAATAATAACAACCTGAGCAAGCTGCAGAAACAACAAGCGAGCTCAACATGCCCCGTGCTTTGTTCTGGAGATTTGTGCTAAACTTCAATTCATATTTCTTTAGACATTGTTTTTCGGGTAAGAGTCCGTGGATATAAACGCACTTGTCCAAACGCAACTTGTTGCAAAATGTGTTTGTTGAAACGGATAGGTTGTAACAGCAAATTAGGATGTAATTAATATTATTTGACTATTCGTTAGGCTACATTTATAATAACAACCTTTTTAAAGTGCAAAATAAAATATGTTTTTTCTTCTTCCTGACCCAACCGTTCCCGCGAAATATATCTCGTTTCCAGAATCTCACAATGACATTTCCTCTACTGAAAGAGAGAGATAACAAATACAAATGTAGTCTGCACAAAAAATATTTTATTGTAGGCTATTTATTTTATTCGTCTTGTCCAGAATCAAATTAGTTTTTCATTTTGTTGTCAACGTAATAATAAGTGTCGCAGAGAGAAAAAAATTATAATAATAATGTAGGCCAGTTTGTACAAAAATGTAAAAATAGCATGTTTGTTGTTTTTATTCGTCTTGTCAAAATACTAAATTTGTTTAACCTTTTGCTGTCAACACGGAAAAGTGTCGCAGAGAAAAAAAAAAGACATCTGTCATTTAAATTTATATGTAAAATATGAACAAAACCGTTGGCTTTGCAAAATTAAATCTCTTTTTCATGAAACAATTGAACTTCCCTGAGAAGAATGTCCCGAGTCAGACTTGCCTGTCATGGGTTTCTTCGCAGTAAACTGACCATTTTCAGCATCCACACTGTGCTTCATCCTTATTCTGCTCTGTCACTCATCGACGGGGCTTTAGGCAAAACCCTGCCGTGCCGCCCCCACTTCACTCAAATACGATTTTAAAGATGCATGTGAAAGATTGGATAATTTGTTTATTAACAACTACATTAAAATAAAAGCAAGCACGGGCATGTGCTATTAGCAGTCAGGGCTTAATCTGAACAGACCCGGTCCGGATCAGCACCTCCGAACTCCGATCATCTCATCTGACGGATCCTCTTCCTCCAGAGAAATACGTTTGTGTCAGGGTTATTGTAGTTTTGCATTTTTAAATTCGTTTTTATTTTAATATTGCTTTCAATTTTTTTTTTGCTAAAAATGTAAGTATAATTTTTTTTTTATGTATTTTTTTTAGTTTTTATTTTGTGAAGTTTTTTACCCTATACAGGTTAGTTTCGGTTTTAATTTGAGTTTTAGTAATTCAAGTTTAGAAGAATTAACAGAACACTTCCAGAGCACAGACCAAAGACATTTTAATTTAAACTTATTGACGCAAACCACTAGCGAATTAAAGTAAAAGCATGCTGATTAACTAAATTAAAGCATGCTGATTAGAAAATTATTAATTTGATTATTTTATTTAGTTGCTGTTGGTTTCATTTTGTTTGAGCTTGTCATTGTTTTTTATTATTCTTTCTTTCTTGTCTTAATGCCTTTATTTTTGTCAAATACAGTTCTTAATACAACATATTTCCGTTTAAACATGTATACAACATTTCTTATTTTTAAATTCGTTTAACAAGCATTTTAGAAGTAAAAATAAAACATTTCATAGTCGCAAAAAAAACTGATGTGGCTCGTTTAGGTGACTTGGTTTGCTTTGCATAAAATAAAATAGTTTACTGTTTTATAGATTACATGAAACAAACCTATATTTGACAAAAATAAAGTAAGTGGCACTGAGAACTGCTCTCACCCGAAGAGAAGGCAAAATATCTGCGTGCACTCGATGCAAACGCAAACTCTGCGACTGTCATATAGGATATGGGTTACACAAAAACTACCCAAACATTACAATTTTTTTTTTAATAAAATAACCGTGATTTTTAGAGTATATGCACACAATAAAAGCAACTAATGCAAGCTGGTAATCACTTAAGTGGGTCAACGGAGTGATTGCGCGAATGATCTCTTACCTCTCCATCCTCTGATGCCGGATCGGTCACCCCGCTTTATTACACCAATTAAACACTACATATATGATCAACGCTAAATATTAAATATTCCTCTTGGCTAAAACACAGCAAAACACGGTTTTGGGTGTACATAAGCCTATTTAATAGATAATATTACACTTGTGTTATCTCCCCCGCGCTTTCTCTCACACACATTAGGCTATAATCTTACCTTTTAGAAGCGCGTGTCTGGCTTTAAAACTCATCAGACAGCACCAGCAGCAAAAGGAATTCATGTCTGGATAGTTTTATTCGATTTGATGACATTTATGAATGAACATTATAATGTTTTGCATGTAGAGTAGCCTATTGATGACGCTCAGTTGGGGGGCGGCGCGGGAGCGGCATTACTATGAAGCAAAGTTAATTTAGATGTAGAATAACTAAGCAGTGATAACGAATGCCCAAAAGATAAACTACAAATATCTGTCCCTTTGCCCCCTGACCGTGTTGCTGCCGAGGCGACTGCCTTGTTCGCCTATATGCACATGCAGATCGCCTGTTCTGTCAGGGTGGCGTTATGCACATGCTGCGCACTGTGCGCAATAAAACACATGACAGAAGCACTGGTGCATGCGTGCAGCGCGTGAGCGGTAAGAGGGAGTAAAAACACACATGCTGTTCTGAAAGGATGTCGGGAACGGGATATTGTTAGACCGCCCACTCCCGTTCAAATTACACCAGAGTTACCGACCGTTACCGTGTTTTATTCCCGTTGCAAGAAATTTGGTCGGATCCCGCGAAAAACAGTGCGGTGATGACGGTGATGACCTCAACACCGCGGTGGCATCTCATTACCGCGGTGAAGCGGTAATGCGGTTATCGTCACAGCCCTAATCATAACAAACCATACATCAATGGAAACATTATTTATTCAGCTTCCAGATGATGTGCAAATCTCAATTTCTAAAAAGGGTCCAGGGTCATATATTTGTTCCTAACATCTGTCTTAATGTTGTCAGCAGTAGAGGATGACCAGGAGTCTTCGGCCAGCTCTGCACAGACTCGTTCATGTAGCTCCAGCATTGAACCAGCTCGCTCTCGCTGCAGGAAAAGAAAGGTGAGGTCTCATATCAGCAATCACGTCTTTTAAACCGGTACGATGGACCGGATCGAAGCACAGATTCAGCTGTTATCTTCTTTATCTCTCAGAGGAGTTTGTGACAGACCTGTTTCGTGTTTCAAAATAGCTTTCTGCAAAAAATATATACATATTTTGTTTATTGATACATGCATAATTCTTTATGTATGTTAGGTGTGTGTGTGTGTGTGTGTGTGTGTGTGTGGGTGTGTGGGTGTGTGTGGGGGTGTGTGTGGGTGGGGGTGTGTGTGGGTGTGTGTGTGTGTGGGTGTGTGTGTGTGTGTGTGGGGGTGTGTGGGTGTGTGTGTGTGTGGGGGTGTGTGTGTGGGTGTGTGTGTGTGTGTGTGTGTGTGTGTGGGCATGTTTATGTGGTTTATGAGGACACAAATTTGTATAATGACATGGGTATAAATAGGTATTACAAGGAGAAGGTGATTTATGAGGACATTTTCAGTGTCCCCATAATTTAAAACACTTATAAATCATACAGAGTGAGTTTTTTTGGGGGAAAATAGAAATGCACCGTCTCCTGTGAGGGCTAAGTTTAGGTGTAGGGTAGGTGTAGGGCAATAGCACATACAGCTTGTACAGTATAATAACCATTACGCCTATGGAGAGTCCCCGTAAACCATAAAAACCAACGTGTGTGTGTGTGTGTGTGTGTGTTATTTTACAATATGTATTATGTGTAAAATATTTTACTTTCCTTTTGACATTTTACAGAGTCCTAAAACTTGATTTCTAGATTAGAAATCCCAGATTTCGGTGTGCGTTCAGGCATTTATTGAATAGCATCACAGATACAGTTTCAGTCATCCGGCTCGGTTCTGTTCCTCTGTTTCAGCAGCCGGAGGAGAATGAGTCTGAGAAGAGGAGAAGCTCACGGACCGCTGCAGCTTCTGCTTCAGGAAAGATGAAGGTGTGAAGCTCAGGACGTGTGGATTCATGCTTTATACTTCAGCAGTCAAGCTGACGTGTGATGAGTTTTGATGAACGGGGCTTGTTAAGCTCTGATTAGCATCAAACTGAGCCTGAAATACGAACACTAATGTGACTTGGACTTTGCGTTTGGTATATAAATAGCATGCTGCGTGATTTCATACGTCTGGAGCCTTTGAGCACATTTGTGTCCATGTTCCTCGCTGCAGCTTGTTTTCTTGCTTTCAGAAACCGTCGGGAGTAAAAAGACGATTTGGTAATAAGGAGGTGAATCGTTCTCTGTATGGGAAAAGAGACTATGCCTCAAAAAACCCTCTTCTCAGCCCTATATTTGAGACGACGTCTAGCAGTCTCAACAGCACGCCAACACCGGCTCAACCAGGAAAACAAATAGGTATCCTTCTCCAAGCCTTTCGTTAATGACAGTGATTGAATTATTATTTAATATATAAAGTGGTCCGATAAAAACGCCATGGAGGTTTAAACTCCGTTGAAGCTCAGACTTAGCTTACAGAGTAAATGTTGAACACCATTCATTATAAAGTCTGTCTTTTTTCTGAAGATCTGCGCACTGTGAAGTCTGAATGGACTGATTCATGTGAATTAGTGGTAAAAGACCTTCATGTCTTTGTCATAAATACTAAAACATATTGTCTCTAGGTTTGATATCATTGATGCCCAACACCTTAACTAGTTTTTTAGTCACTTGATCAATCATAATATGTCTCTACCTCTCAAAAGTTTAGGGCCTGTAAGAATTTTTTATTTTTCCAAAGAAATTAATACAAGTGTAAATGTCTTTACTGTCACCTTTGATCAATGTAATGCATTCTTGTTGAATAAGGTTACAAAATATTTATATATATTTTTTTTAAATGCTGTTCATTAAACATTCTAATCATTAAAGAATAATACTTTTCAATACTTTAGTTATTTTCAACACTTGATAGCAATACGAAAAATCAGCATATTAAGATGATTTCTAGAGAATCACGTGTCACTGAAGAGACTGGAGTAATAAAAGTTCAGCTTTGCCGTCACAGGAATAAAAGTCTTTTTCAGCTAAATTAATACTGCTTTGGTGATAATAAGAGATTCCTTCGACATGATAAAAGCCATCGTGTGGCGTTAGTTTAATGACTCATTTTATGGTGTTTCGTTGTGTTTTCAGTAACACTTTACAATAAGGTGTCATTTATTAACATTAGTGTTAACTAACATGAACAATATATTTATTACACTATTTATTCATCTTTGTTAATGTTAGTTAATAAAAATATAGTTGTAAAGTTAGTTCACAGTGCGTTAACTAATGTTAACAAGCACAACGATTTTAATAATGCATTAATTTACATTAAGTTTAATAAATGCTTTAGAAGTATTGTTCATTCTTACTTAATGCTAATGTGAACTAATGAACCTTATTGTAAAGTGTTACCGTGTTTTCAGTCCTTTTTAGAAGCTTAAAAGTAATGTTTCATTGAATGGAAAAAGTAAAGTATCTTTTAAAATATCTCCATCTGTGATGAACAGGTCATATGAATTTGGAATGACATGAGGGTAAAATAAATGAGGACCGAATTAAAATTATATTTAATCAAGGTCTCTGAAACTGAGGTTCTGAATGCATTTGTGACCCTGGACCACAAAACCAGTCATAAGGGTACATTTTTTAATATACAAAAATATAATGTTTCCATTGATGTATGGTTTGTTATGATTGGACAATATTTGTAAATCTGGAATCTGAGGGTGCAAAAAAATCTAAATATTGAGAAAATCATCTTTAAAGTTGTTCAAATGAAGTTCTTAGCAATACATATTACTAATCAAAAATTATAATTTTCATATATTTACGGTATGAAATTTACAAAATGTTAATGGGACATGATCTTAATATCCTAATGATTTTTTGGCGTTTAATAAAAATGTATCATTTTGACCCATACAATGTATTGTTGGCTATTGCTACAAATATAACTGTGCTGTTTATGACTGCAATCTACAGTTGGTGACACAGAACTACATTATGCTGGTGGTTTTACACATTTAATGTAAAAGTTTTACTCTTTCAACGCAGATGGAGAGCCAGACAGCATTCAGACTCCCAGCGTTCCCCATAGCAAGACCGTCCATCCCATGGTAAGTCTGGATGCTGCCTGTACACGGACCGATGAAAACCAGCAGACGTTGAGCTCCATCGTGGGCATGACTTGTGTGGAAGCCTCGGCTGGCGCTCAGGATCCTGCAGAAAGAGGAAATTCAGCGTCGAAGGCTTTCAAAGCCAAACGTGATTCAGGGAGGTTCGTGCGCAAACGCCGTAGCTCAGGCGCAGGCAAAAGAAAAAAGCTCTGCAGTCAAGCTATTAGCTCCAAAACTGGGGAACAAGATACTGAGCCACCTGGATGTGCCTCAATGTACCGAGACGGTCCTGATAGACCGGTGCATCATGAAACCGAGTGCTCCGAGAACCAAGAGGCTTTAATTAGCTGCGTGGTGCTCAATGGAGACTCCATGCACATTGAGAGCTTGGAGCAGAAGACGCCGAGTAATAAAAAACATGGACCGGTCCAAAAGGCTCTGAAAAGCCCTCGTGGAAAGCCTAATGTTGTGGTAGAGGAGAGCGGTCCGTCAGAGCGAGTCACAGAGCCTAGTTTGGCTCCCTGGCAGCAGGCGGACTTCAACATCGACGACATCCTGAAACCTGTGGCCAAGAGTCGAGGTTCTGTGCGCCGCAGCCTGAGGAACCGGAGGAGCGTGGATCTTCAGGCCGAGGGTCTGGTCTGGGTGGAGCACACCTCGCCGGAGGTGAGTAAAGCCAGCCGGAGGAAGACGCGAGGAAGACTCAGCGGAGTATCTGAGCTACTTCTCTCTCAGGCCTCCGAGGAACCAGCGCCAGTAACTCTCCTTAATGTCAATTAGCCTTTAAATTCTGTCAAAGGCTGCTCTGTTCTCTTATGTAATGTTTTAACGTTCTTTTTGTATCGCATTTTAGTGTTGGATGAAACCTGCTCTTGTTAAGAAGATTACTCTACTCATTAAATCTTCTCTTGGGTGAATGAATTGCTGTTTGAAGATGATTTTCTTATATTATTTTACATACATTGTGTTTTTTGTTTTATTTTAAATTTGCCTACTTTGCAATTCAGTGGTACAATACTATATTTGCATTCAAGGTTCTTTTATTCGTCACATACTCAATTATACAGGATATAATCAGTAGTGAAATGTAAATCAGGACAGGTCCGGTCAATGAACAGTGCAAAAAAATTAAAAAATGAAACATAACACAAGAATATATATCAATATAGGTAAGAATAAAATAAAAATCAGAAAAAAATAAGGGGTAAAATGTGCAATACTGTGGACTTAATAAATAATAATATAAACAGGGATGTGCAAACATGGTTGTACCGGGTATGTACACATTAAATTGAGTCATGTAAATCCAAACCTTCAAGCTTGTTTTCCATTGGTGCTGTTGTCTTTCACAGCGCTTAGCGCAAGAAATGATAGTAACACTTTACAATAAGGTTCATTAGTTAACACACTCTCAGAAATAAAGGTACGAAAGCTGTCACTGGGGCGGAACCTTTTCAAAAGTACTCTTTTGTACCTATTAGGTTCAAATATCTACTCTTTATGTACACTGTAAAAAGTGATAAGTTGACTTAATAATTTTAAGGCAACGGGCTTCCTCAAATTTTTTAAGTCTAATCAATTTATCATCAAAACTGTACCTTTTGGCCCCCCCCCCCCCCCCCAGTGACAGCTTTTGTACCTTTATTTCGGAGCGTGCATGAATGAACAATACTTCTACAGCATTTATTAATCTCAGTTTGTTCATTTCGGCATTTGCTAATGCATTACTAAAATGTAAATTTGTTTGTTAACATTAGTTAATGCACTGAGCTAACAATGAACGACTGTATTTTAATTAACTAATGTTAAAAAAGATGAATAAATACTGTAATAAATGTATTGTTCATTGTTAGTTAATACATTAACTAATGTTAATAAATGACAGCTTATTGTGAAGTGTTAGCGAAATTATCAGCCCTGCTTTAAATATTTCATGGATGATAATCATATTTGAGCCCATCAAGAGAAAAAATATATTTTGCATAGAAAATATTTGTTTAGTGTGTCATTTATTTTGACCGTAAAGCACCTTGTCTTGTTACCATAATGCATCTAGTCAAACTGTTTGATTGTCATGTTTTATTCTCATTCATATCTAATTATCTTCATTACTAATATACTGTAATTGCTTGCATTAAAACTGTAATTAATGCATAAAAAAACAAAACTGCCTTTGCAGTACAGTATAATTGCTAACTTCATGTATACATGTTTCACAGTTGTTTATCTAATTAAATATCTAATTTCTTAATTATTCATTTATAAACACAATATTTTGACTATGAATTACTATATAAACATATTTTTTATATATTTTAGTTGTATTAATATTTATTTTTTATTTTATTTGCACATGCATACAAAAACGCAATCAGCTTTTTACAGAAAATAGCATTTAATTAATTTCTTAACTATATTATAATGAAACAATCTATGTGTGTGTATATTTACATTTATGCATTTAGCAGACGCTTCTATCCCAAGCGACTTACAGGCTATACAATTTGTTTTATCTGTGTATATATAGATATATATTATTTTCATATTATTATATATTATTAAGTCTGTTTTTTTTGTGACCCTGGAGCACAAAAGCAGTCATGAGTAGCACACAATACATATCAATTTTTCTTGTATGCCAATATTCATTAGGATATTAAGTAAAGATCATGTTCCATGAAGATATTTTGTTAATGTCCTACTGTACATTTTTAAAAACATAATTTTTGATTAGTAATGTGCATTGCTAAAAGTTAATTTGAACAACTTTAAAGATGATTTTCTCAATATTTAGATTTTTTTGCACCCTCAGATTCCAGATTTTCAAATATTGTCCGATCATAACAAACCATAAATCAATGGAAAGATTATTTATTCAGCTTCATGATTTCAAAATGTAGAATATGCTTCAGAAATGCTCGTGTCAGGTTTCTTAACAGTCACTCAGGAATCACTTACTCTTGTTGTAATTGCAGTCGTTTTGGAATAAGAGCAACATTCATAAATCCTTCTGAATGCGAGTGAAATTCTCTCCGTAGTTTAATCTGCCACTCTTCACAGTTGTGCATTGCACCTGTAATTGCAGCTCGTGCTGCGAAAGAGCCGACTGTGTTTAAAGCTAATGGAAAATTCAAAGAGGAAATGTCTACAGAATGAAGCACAATAAGAGCTATTTATTTACAATGATATTTACTCTGTGATTTCAGTGTCCCACAAACCTATCAATACATAAAAACAACCTGGAAATAATTACTCCAGCCATCTGCACAGTCTCCATTCAGCTGTGTGTGTTTACTAGCACAGTCTCCATTCGGCTGTGTATGTTTACTAGCACAGTCTCCATTCGGCTGTGTGTGTTTACTAGCACAGTCTCCATTCGGCTGTGTGTGTTTACTAGCACAGTCTCCATTCAGCTGTGTGTTTACTAGCACAGTCTCCATTCGGCTGTGTATGTTTACTAGCACAGTCTCCATTCAGCTGTGTGTGTTTACTAGCACAGTCTCCATTCAGCTGTGTGTGTTTACTAGCACAGTCTCCATTCAGCTGTGTGTGTTTACTAGCACAGTCTCCATTCGGCTGTGTGTGTTTACTAGCACAGTCTCCATTCAGCTGTGTGTGTTTACTAGCACAGTCTCCATTCAGCTGTGTGTTTACTAGCACAGTCTCCATTCAGCTGTGTGTGTTTACTAGCACAGTCTCCATTCGGCTGTGTGTGTTTACTAGCACAGTCTCCATTCAGCTGTGTGTGTTTACTAGCACAGTCTCCATTCGGCTGTGTGTGTTTACTAGCACAGTCTCCATTCGGCTGTATGTGTTTACTAGCACAGTCTCCATTCGGCTGTGTGTGTTTACTAGCACAGTCTCCATTCGGCTGTGTGTGTTTACTAGCACAGTCTCCATTCGGCTGTGTGTGTTTACTAGCACAGTCTCCATTCGGCTGTGTGTGTTTACTAGCACAGTCTCCATTCGGCTGTGTGTGTTTACTAGCACAGTCTCCATTCGGCTGTGTGTGTTTACTAGCACAGTCTCCATTCGGCTGTGTGTGTTATTCAGCTGTGTGTGTTTACTAGCACAGTCTCCATTCGGCTGTGTGTGTTTACTAGCACAGTCTCCATTCGGCTGTGTGTGTTTACTAGCACAGTCTCCATTCGGCTGTGTGTGTTATTCAGCTGTGTGTGTTTACTAGCACAGTCTCCATTCAGCTGTGTGTGTTTACTAGCACAGTCTCCATTCGGCTGTGTGTGTTTACTAGCACAGTCTCCATTCGGCTGTGTGTGTTTACTAGCACAGTCTCCATTGGGCTCTGTGTGTTTACTAGCACAGTCTCCATTCGGCTGTGTGTGTTTACTAGCACAGTCTCCATTCGGCTGTGTGTGTTTACTAGCACAGTCTCCATTCGGCTGTGTGTGTTTACTAGCACAGTCTCCATTCGGCTGTGTGTGTTTACTAGCACAGTCTCCATTCGGCTGTGTGTGTTTACTAGCACAGTCTCCATTCGGCTGTGCGTGTTTACTAGCACAGTCTTCATTGGGCTCTGTGTGTTTACTAGCACAGTCTCCATTCGGCTGTGTGTGTTATTCAGCTGTGTGTGTTTACTAGCACAGTCTCCATTTAGCTCTGTGTGTTTACTAGCACAGTCTCCATTCAGCTGTGTGTGTTTACTAGCACAGTCTCCATTCGGCTGTGTGTGTTTACTAGCACAGTCTCCATTCGGCTGTGTGTTTACTAGCACAGTCTCCATTCGGCTGTGTGTGTTTACTAGCACAGTCTCCATTCAGCTGTGTGTGTTTACTAACACAGTCTCCATTCAGCATAGTCTCCATTCAGCTGTGTGTGTTTACTAGCACAGTCTCCATTCAGCTGTGTGTGTTTACTAGCACAGTCTCCATTCAGCTGTGTTATTCAGCTGTGTGTGTTTACTAGCACAGTCTTCATTCAGCTGTGTGTGTTTACTAGCACAGTCTCCATTCAGCTGTGTGTTTACTAGCACAGTCTCCATTCGGCTGTGTGTGTTTACTAGCACAGTTTCCATTCGGCTGTGTGTGTTTACTAGCACAGTCTTCATTGGGCTCTGTGTGTTTACTAGCACAGTCTCCATTCGGCTGTGTGTGTTATTCAGCTGTGTGTGTTTACTAGCACAGTCTCCATTTAGCTCTGTGTGTTTACTAGCACAGTCTCCATTCGGCTGTGTGTGTTTACTAGCACAGTCTCCATTCAGCTGTGTGTGTTTACTAGCACAGTCTCCATTCGGCTGTGTGTGTTTACTAGCACAGTCTCCATTCGGCTGTGTGTTTACTAGCACAGTCTCCATTCGGCTGTGTGTGTTTACTAACACAGTCTCCATTCAGCATAGTCTCCATTCAGCTGTGTGTGTTTACTAGCACAGTCTCCATTCAGCTGTGTGTGTTTACTAGCACAGTCTCCATTCAGCTGTGTTATTCAGCTGTGTGTGTTTACTAGCACAGTCTTCATTCAGCTGTGTGTGTTTACTAGCACAGTCTCCATTCAGCTGTGTGTTTACTAGCACAGTCTCCATTCAGCTGTGTGTTTACTAGCTCAGTCTCCATTCAGCTGTGTGTGTTTACTAGCACAGTCTCCATTCAGCTGTGTGTGTTTACTAGCACAGTCTCCATTCAGCTGTGTGTTTACTAGCACAGTCTCCATTCAGCTGTGTGTTTACTAGCACAGTCTCCATTCGGCTGTGTGTGTTTACTAGCACAGTCTCCATTCGGCTGTGTGTGTTTACTAGCACAGTCTCCATTCAGCTGTGTGTTTACTAGCACAGTCTCCATTCGGCTGTGTGTGTTCACTAGCACAGTCTTCATTCTGCTGTGTGTGTTTACTAGCACAGTCTCCATTCGGCTGTTTGTGTTTACTTGCACAGTCTCCATTCAGCTGTGTGTGTTATTCAGCTGTGTGTGTTTACTAGCACAGTCTTCATTCAGCTGTGTGTGTTTACTAGCACAGTCTCCATTCAGCTGTGTGTTTACTAGCACAGTCTCCATTCAGCTGTGTGTGTTTACTAGCACACACATTATGTGTTATGCTTCTGTAGTGTATCATGGGAGAAATAGCTCTGCAGCAGCGTTTAAATATTTATGTCCTGTAGTCAGTCTCCAGTTTCAGAGATCCAGAGGCATTATTTCATCATAGACTTACAGATGTGCTGTACCTGATCTGTGGTTTATGACCAATTGTTCTCCTCCCAGTGCAGCTTAAGATTGTTTTTTTTTTATTGGTGTTTAGTAGAAAGGCCCTAAAATGGCATTTCATGCTGGACTGTTTTATTATAGAAATAACACTGCCATCTAGTGGAAGTAATCAGGCCTTCACGTGCTCAAACACGCCTTTCACACTTCAGTGTATTCATCTGACGAAAAACAAAAGGATGCGTGTTATGATCAGTTTTGGGCAGCAACTAATTACTGTAATAATATTACTTTTTGCATTAACTAGTAGTGTAACTAATTACTAATAATATTACAGTTACTATCCATAAAACAGCTTAGTTATTTACTTTTGATGCCTCAACCTCGCTGATTTAAAATCCATCAAACAAATAATTCCTTGATTAATTTTCATAATTTTCACGACTCGCACATGCATGTGATGTCCCCAGTGCAGCAGGCAAGCTTGAAATATGGAAAATCTTACATTCAACAGATAGAAATATTGCATTATATTGATTTTGTCTGAAAAAAAGATGATCTGAACAATATCTGTTGTGTAAGTTGTGGCTTTAATTTATTTTGGTATTACATGCCTATATATATATACATTATATTACTATAATTAAAAATATTTTTGGAAAATTCCTCAGTTTCTTACAAACTTATGTGATTTCATAAAATACATAATGCAATATAATCGTATATGGGTAATGAAGAAAATACAATTAGCTTTAAACAACACATAACCATTAATGAGATTAATATAACACCTCTACTTGAATATCACTGTTAATCACTAATGAGTGTTTGTCATAACTTCTGATTGAGGTCCAATGTGGATTTTGGTCAAATGATGAGGCAAAATATGTTGTTAATATCATTCTAGAATAATTTTATGTGGAAGATACAGTTAAAACTTCTGTGGGTGTGAAGAAAAAGTAGTGTAACTAATTACTGTTGCCAGAAAGTAACAATATTACTTTTGAAAGGAGTAACTAGTAATGAGTATTATATTACATTCTTTGAGTAACTAACCCAACACTGGGTATGATGGATGAATATTATTTTCCCCGAAGTTGAGAATAACGAGATTGTCTTTACTGAGTGACCACACCACGAGTTCGATGTATTACGTTGTTTCAAACCTGTGTGAGTTTCTTCTGTGGAGCAGAAAAGATGATGTTTTGAAGAATGTGTTAGTAGCCATTGACTTCAATGGTATTGTTCCCTATAGTATGGACACCAATGGCTACCAGCGATTCTTACAAATATCTTCATGTTCCTCAGAGGAAAGTAAGTCATACAGTTTTTGAAACCGCTTGAGTAAATGACAGAAATTTTGTTTTTGGGTGAACTATGGCTTGTGAATACAATAAGTTAATTAATTGATTGTGATTAGACAGCTAATGCATTATTATATACTCATTTTGACCCTGTACACTGTAAAAAATAACACAGAATTGAGCAAACTTAAAAGTTTAAGGCAACCAGCTTCAGCCGATTTCAGAGTTTTCCCAACTTTTTGTTGTATAAACATTTTTCTTGTATGCCATATATTCATAAGGATATTAAGTAAAGATCATCTTCCATGAAGATATTTAGTACCGTAAATATTTCAAAACATAATTTTTGATTAGTAATATGCACTAAGAACTTCATTTGAACAACTTTAAAGATGATTTTCTCAATATGTAGATTTTTTTTGCACCCTCAGATTCCAGATTTACAAATATTGCCCGATCATAACAAACCATACATCAATGGAAATATTATTTAAAACACGTTCCCTGTCATGAAGCGCTGTTGCACCGTTGAGGTTAAAATGATTGTGTGAAGTGGAAATATGCTCAGTTGTGGGGAAAAAACTTTAAGACGAGTGTTGAACAAAGATAAGTTCATGAATAAAACCGATATTCGTTGGAAATCACACTTTGGGTTTATGAGAGTTGTAAACCTGAATGGAGAATATTGTATAAACCACCACTGACCAAAATTACTGCAGACTTGTGATGGAAATTATTGCTTTGAATGTGTTCAGAAATATTATTAATCAGTCAGTTGAAAGTAAATGCCCTTTCTGTGAATATAGATAACCAATGTTTAATAGTTTTTTTTATTGTAATAGATTGAATCTTCTATTTTTAAGACTTCAATCATTTTTGTAGGTTTCAAGCTTGTATTTTCTAAAGTTGGTTTTATTTATGGTTTTAAATATTGGAAAGAAAGTAGAAAAAATGGCGTTTATTAAATGTTATTGTCGGCCAAGCAAAGAAAAAAAAAAGGGAATAATGTTGATTGGTACTTTCAGAAGTCTAATTAAAGCATGCATTTGTGTTTTATAAATTAATGAGTAATAGTGAAGGTTTTAAAGATGTATGGAATCATGGAGATTTATAGATGATGATTTTTTTTCTCAGGTTGTATCGAAAATATATTTGGTGTGTTTAGTGGATCTTAAGATGGATTGTATGGTGAAGTAGCTTTAAAATTCAGCTGCAATAAATCAATTAAGACAACTAATGCATTATTATATACTCATTTTGACCTTAGGTTAACACGTTCGCTGACACGAAGCGCTCGTGGTGTAGCTCTGTGTTGGGGTTATAATGATTTTTCTGTGGCGTGTGAAGGAGGGAAGCCCCTCTCCCCCATTCTGCAGACCCAGTGAAGGCAGCTTAGCACCAGAACAATGGGGTCCTTTGACCAAATTGAGGCCCTTAAGACATGTGGCCCCCTGTCACCGTGGCAACACCCCCCCAACGAGACAGCGTGCAAGCTGACAGCTGGGAGAGAGAGAGAGACGAACAAAATGGAGTCCGTCCCATTGAGCTTCAGAACTCTCCACTTTGTTCTGCCCCGTTATTTTCTCTCGCCCGTGCTGAGCGTTCAGCGCCTGTCCCCGTCGTCTTTATTTGTTAATAATGCATACATTATCTCCCATCCCGAGTGATGCTTAACTAGATCCTTAACAGAAAGACTCATGCAAAATTGATAGGTGTCTCATACCACTATTAGATTAAAGTGGTCTGAGGTTGATGGGAGTGTTTGGGTTCTCCAAGTCTCGTCTGCTGCGTCGCTTAATTATTCACAGTGTGTTAAGTGTGGTACAATGTACACAACTGTCACTTTCAGCACAGCGTTCATTCTCAGTGTCGCCACAAGGGGGCGCTATTAGCGTAATATGCCTTGTGTAGCTCCTCCCCTTTTCGGTTCTGCTCTCCTTGTGTATTTTCAGCCCGATCTCACGGCTATTCGTACATATTTTATGAGGCGGCTAATTCGTACGATCTCACTCGTACAGATTAATAAGATTTTTGATAAATCGTACGTATTTTACGAGTTGCACAATTCGTATGAATCCGTCCCTAAACCTACCCGTCACTGGGTTTAGACAAATCATACGAGTGAGGTCATGCGAATTATACACCTCGTAAAATGTGTATGAATTGGTCGTGAGATAGCGTTTGTATTTTATAAATGAACCGCCCTTTTTTTTATAATATTTGCCTTGATCTTTTGGCATATAAGAGCTCTTTATACCATTAAAACATCCTGCAAGTTGCATAGCTTAAAACGTCCTCCTCGTTATGAACAAAGCATTTATTTAATTAGAAATGCACCTATTATGGGTTATGAAAGGTTCATATTTTGGTTTTGAGAGTCCTCGCAGCAACAGGTTGACATGCATGCAAGGTCAAAAACATCTTACATTTCTTATAATATGATTTTTTTATTTTTACCTTATTTGCTCAACGTCTCCCAAACGATTCAGTTTTTCAATCCCCTTCTTTACGTGACACTAATCTGCAGTGATTGGTCGATTTCATTTAAAGCAGTGTTTGAGAGCTTTTAACGCTGCAGAAGCAGCAGCTAGCGGCAAAGAATCAGTTTGCATCTTCATTCAGACCAACGCCAAAAGAATGTTAATATTTCACGTTGACATCAAACTAGGGCTGGGCGATATGGCCCAAAAAATTATCATGATAATTATTTTCATATCAGTCGATATCGATAATTATCACGATAAATGTCAAATCTTTATTTCTTTCATGTTTAAAGCCAGATTTTTGCTCAAGTGAAAGTAGTAGAAACCAGACCATTAATTTTCCTTAACACAATAATTATCTAAATAGAAAAAAAAATGCGTAGTTTCTGCATGTTCTAAAGAGTGATATTGTTTCAAAATCAAGAAACCGGTTTGGGTTGCCTCATAATATTAATGATAATAATATCACTTTTTTGTCTCTTAGAAATACACATTTGATCGTAGCTTGAGTTAGGATGCAGAGTTACATTTTTGTTCATTATCAAAATCAGTAACATCTTTACATCTGTAGCAAACTCAGTTTTATATGGTATAATGTATTCTGACCAAGTTTTTATTTTTATTAAGCATTGGTCTCCTATAGTAGCATACATTTAAATAATGATAAACAGTTAAAACCACACATATAGCACCTCAATAACATGGTCAAAATATAACTATATGGTTTTTAAGTAGTCTATTTGTATGAAAGACAGTAGTCTAAAACCATTCAGTATAAATGTACACATGCTATAGCTGCCTTAATCACACATACTTACTATAATTATATACCATTACTCCTGTAATAATATTAAATGTGAATATCCCACATTTCTGCCACAATACCATAGTGCAGTGAGTGTTACTACAGTATAAGTGTAACGGATGTATGCCAGTAAGGGCTGTGTGTAAACCTCACTCTCCTGACCTCAAAAAGAGGCGCTCTAGCGACTGACGCTAGAGGCTGTAGCCTTTGGCGTTCCTTGTTAGAGCGCCCGCCTCCCGCGCCGGAATCCTGGGTTCGAGACCCGCTCCGATGAGTTGTGGCAGTGTGGACCCGGGGGGGTTACTATCTTGTTTACACTGGATACAGATGCAGATATGAGTCTGTGGTCAGGACGAATAGAGTGAAAGAACGTTTGCTTTGACTCGCTCGTGTCTTCGTACAGATATCAGAAGCATCCCAGCGTAAGGAACCAGTGGATAGTTTCGTGTCGGAGGATTTTGATTTGTAAACGAGGCACAGTGTCATGAAGAGTTCCCAAAGAAAGATGAAGCGGTACTAGATCTGACTGCAGCTGCATCACAAACCGTACGTAAAGGATTTCATAATGCTTTGATCATGTTGTCAAAGCGCTCGCATGCAACAGCGAGGGGGCATTGATACTGTGTTTCCTAGACAGTGATGTTAGCCAATCACAACAGTGGCTGATTCATGACACGCCCCTTATAGGACACGCCCCTTAAAAACAGGTCATTTTAGAGAGAGTGTCAGAATGAGGGATGAAAATAATCATTTTTACACATATTTATTAGTTGTTGTTTTTTGTGTGTGCAAAAAAACTTTATTAGCCTAATAAGTAAACCTCAAAAACATATTAAAATAAAAATAATTAAATTTCCATGCCATGACCCCTTAAAAATCTTCCCAGACGTTTATGTAATCCGCTTGAAACGTCATAATTCGCATGATAACTTACCTTAACTCTACAGTAAATACATTTCATCAGCTAATTACACTTAAACAGCGATGCCATAGAAATATATAGAGCTGCTACAGAAGTCTGCGCGTGTTTCTCTGACGCGTAAGGTCTATCATGTCTGCTGTGATCTGTTTCTCCTTCAGTTTTGCTGCTGTGGTGATTGAGCAACAGTTTTGAGAGAGCTATGCACAGCAAGTTAAAGTTGGTCAGAATGTTTGAGTTATATCGAGAGGTCACTTTAGCGAACGGTTATATTATCACGACGCGTGCGCAGTGCCAGAGGAATGCACACACACACACACACACGTCAAATCTGACACAGAGGAGAAGAATTGATGAATAAAGTCATTATTTGTATTTTCTTTGTGCACAGAAAGTATTCTCGTAGCTTTGTAAATTACAGTTGAATCGCTGATGTCACATGGACTGTTTTATCGATGTCCGTAATACTTTTCTGGGCCTTGAACGTTTCAGTTGTGTTGCTGTCTATGAGAGGGTCAGAAAGCTCTCGGATTATATCTATAAATATCTTAATTTGTGTTCTGAAGATGAACGAGGGTCTTAACGGGTTTGGATCTGCATGAGGGTAATTAATGACGGAATTATCATTTTTGGGGCGAACTATCTCTTTAAGATTTTTTATTTTTTTTTGTATATGATTCAAATTATTTTCGATGTCAGGCTTCATATGCATTCAAAAAGCATAAGTATATTTCTATTTTTTATGCAGAAGAATATGCAACTATTTAAGTGGTAATGGATTTTAATGATTTAATATAATATTTAGTATGTTAGTATATTAATACACACAAATATATTTTACTCAAACACAGTAATCAGCTAATGAGTTAAGAGCAGTCTTTAATGAAATGGTACAAGATAGACGCATTAAGAAAATAACTCGATGAGATCATGTGGAGATAATATTCATTTATTTTTTTAAAAGATGTAAAAGCAACACGTAGTTTAACATGTAACACTAATAATTTATAAATGTGTAGTTTTACCTCTAAATATGTTAATTTTCTAACAGAAAAGCATGTCACACAGATGAACAAGGTGCTTATACACTGGGCCGTGTTGTGTTATAGTCGTGATCAAATCTCATTCGCTAGCCGCACCTAAATTAACTTCCGTTCTTCATGTTAATATGTTATCAATAACCTAGAAATAAAACGTGTTGGTTTAAATTCACCGTCATCTGAACTTTAGACCGCAGAAAAATAACACTGCACATCCAAAAAGTATCTTTCGTACCTCAAAATCAGTATTTGTATTAATAACTTGTGAAATGATTGAGCTCCTTGTTCATAAGCGGAGAGAACGGAGCATGTGCATCTCTCAGCTGGTTTCTGATTGGCTACACTTATACGAGTTTTTCTGCTCTTCATCCATACAGTGAGAGTCAATGCGGTCCAAAACAGTGCTGAACCTTATCGACTGTCATTGAATTCAAAAAGAGAACATTTTCTAAATGTATTCATCAGAAATTATGTTATTTGCAATCATTCAAAGATGTGTTTTGTTCTCTATAACTGGCAAACTTTACCAAATGTGACTAGTTCCTCGATTCTCAAAAGTGCTGCTTGTATCAACATTATTGATTTATTGATTTAGTTGTTAATTTAACGGAGACGATGTAGAGTAATATTACCACATACAGGCTCATGTGCAGCTCAGTCCCTGGTTAGGCTTTTAAAATACAATAAATAAAAAATAACAAGTACAGTAAACGTAACTAAAATTTAAGACATCAACAAACCTGTTTTTGTTTGAACCAATGTTTAATATTTCTCAGAAAAACTGATCCAGAGCTGCGTCCCTTTAACTGGAAACGTAGATTGAGCAAATGTAGTCTTTCTCTTAGACACTATATAGAGATCCCTCGAACTCTGTTTTATTATTAATTGGCGTATAATATCTGGAGCAAGCTTATTGACACATTTAAAAACAATTTTAATAAGAGACAAATTCAGACAATTGTCAAAACTATGCAAACTGTATTTTATGTTGTAACAATGATGCCATCTAAAAAAAATGTAAGGTTTGTTTGTAAAGGGATCTTTAATTAAGAAACCTGACTCCAGATAATCACACAATATGTGAGAAGACCACTGCATGCATATATAACTCAGCATTTCCAGATGGATTGATAAAAAAACACCCTTCAAGAAATCTGCATCAGTCCGGATTAATCAGATGTTTAGTGCACTATCACCACAGTAAAGCAAGAATGCACCGCTTGCAATGCATTGGCAATATACTTAATGTTTGCATACTTGCATCATGAAGTATCCCTGGCCTTATTAGACATGTACCTGGTGCCACTGCTTCAGAGCAGCATGAGCTTCAATGTCTTGCTACAACAAGAGAACAACATCTGAACAGCTCTCCAGGAGATGGAAAGAAACCTACAAAGTTAGTGTTTGCATCCCAGATCCCGGATCATTAGTTTCCCAGCAGCCCAAAGGATCCACACAGCAGGGCTGCCAGTCTGTGCTCTGTTTATCTCTTTGACATGTGCTCTCTTTACGTCAACTCTTATTCCTCGGCCTGTGAGAGAATACCTGAGACGTGCTCGCCGCATCTCCAGCACAGGGCCGTGGAGCTCATGCGTGCTCCATTATTAATGAACACACTCTCTGTCTGCTGTGTGAGAAGTGTGCGCTCTACAGCTGCTGCGTATGAGTGGCTCGTGTGCTGCTGGAGGGCTTTTGGAGGGAATTTGTCACTTTATAGATGCAATAAATGATCAGGGAGAGACCTGGAGAGGAATAACGTCGGTGGTATTGGATAGTAAACAAGTAAAAAGTAAACAAATACATTTTTATTCACAAGTTTTTAAATAAGTAACAGGAGCTACTCTTCTATTTATATAAATTGATTTATTCAACACAAGGGTGACTAAATAATGACATAATTTTCATTTTATAGGTCAAGCTATTAATAAGGAATTTTACGAATTCACTAGAAATCAGATGAAATTAATGAGTAAACAGTTCATTTTTAATTTGAGTTTTTTTTTTAGTTCAAGCATTTAAACAAGTAACGAGAGTTACTCTTCCATTTATTACATTTATTCAACACGAGAGTGAATAATAACAGAATTGTCATTTTTGGGGGTTGAACTATTCCTTTGCTTTCACTACGAGTTAAGATCGATTGAAAGTAATGAATATTTTTTAATTTACGAGTTTGTAAACTCACCATACTCTTACTAACAAGTGCAATACGTCACTCTTTTATTTATTTCATTATTCAAAACAAGGGTAATAAATATTTTTTGGGGTTGAACCTATATAGATTTTGTAATTCTGTAATGATTTACTTTCCCTCGATTGGTTCCAAACCAGCACGAGTTTCATTCTGAACACAAAAGAAGATATTTGGAAGAATGTTGAGAACCGTGTGTGTGGGTGTGTGTGTGTGTGTGTGTGTGTGTGTGCACGTGTGTGTGAGTGCACGTGTGTGAGTGTGCATTTGTGTGTAGGTGTGTGCACGTGTGTGAGTGCGTTTGTGTGTAGGTGTGTGCACGTGTGTGAGTGTGCGTTACTGTGTTTGTGTGCACGTGTGTGTGAGTGCACGTGTGTGAGTGTGTGTTTGTGTGGGTGGGTGTGTGCACGTGTGTGTGAGTGCACGTGTGTGTGTGTGCGTTTGTGTGTAGGTGTGTGTGAGTGCACGTGTGTGAGTGTGCGTTTGTGTGTAGGTGTGTGCACGTGTGTGAGTGCGTTTGTGTGTAGGTGTGTGCACGTGTGTGAGTGCGTTTGTGTGTAGGTGTGTGCACGTGTGTGAGTGCGTTTGTGTGTAGGTGTGTGCACGTGTGTGAGTGCGTTTGTGTCTAGGTGTGTGCACGTGTGTGTGTGTGTGTGTGGATGTGTGTGTGAGTGCACGTGTGTGAGTGTGCGTTTGTGTGGGTGGGTGGGTGGGTGTGCACGTGTGTGTGAGTGCATGTGTGTATGTGTGGGTGTGTGTGTGGATATGTGTGTGCACGTGTGTGAGTGTGTGTGTGTGTGTGTGTGAGTGCTTGGGGTTGGGTGTGGGTGGGTGTGTGTGTGGGTGCACGTGTGTGTGTGAGTGCATGGGGTTGGGTGTGGATGTGTGGGTGCACGTGTGTGTGTGAGTGCATGGGGTTGGGTGTGGGTGTGTGTGTGTGCACGTGTGTGTGTGAGTGCATGGGGTTGGGTGTGGATATGTGTGTGCACGTGTGTGTGTGTGTGAGTGCTTGGGGTTGGGTGTGTGTGGGGTGTGTGTGTGGATGTGTGGGTGCACGTGTGTGTGTGAGTGCATGGGGTTGGTGTGTGTGTGTGTGTGTACTCACTTTCCCAAGATTATGGTGAGTTTGCATGATTTTAGTGTGACAAATCTCTTACAAGCATTTTCCATGTAAAGTTATACCCAATTTTACAACCTTGTTGCCATAAAACCTAAAATGACACAAAAAAAAGATTTAAGCCCGCTTTACAGTTCAAACAACACACACGTTATAACAGTGCTCTTATAAAATTATAAAATTAAATGTTTAAATTTTTTTGCATGAAGATCAACACAAATGCAGTTGATTAACACTAGCTTGAATACAACCCAGATTATTCCTTTCAGAAACCTGACGCATCTGCTTTATTGCTTTAGGATGGATTCTACTCCAGAGGCTCGGCTGTAACGAGGTCACTTACGAGTGTTGTGTTTTCGTGTCTCTAGTCGAGCACACGCTGGAGTAAATGAATCAGGGTTCAGCGGCGACGTCATGGGTTTGTGATGAGCAGAAGCAGACTGATGTATTAGATCAGTGAAGGTCAGAGGTCACGAGTGTCTGTCCTGTGAGGTCACCCAAAGATGAACTATCAAAACACAAGCCCGCCCACAGACTGCATGCTGATCATGACAAGAATGCTAGTGTTATTAGAGAGCGATTGCTGTGTAAATTAGATATCTGTCTATGAATCAAAAATAACAATCTGTCAGAGAAGAGGAGAGCTGTCTCTGCGTGACACAATCCAATAACACTCGTTTATTTTCCATGTACTGTCCAAGCTGATTCGATGTAATTTGAGACATTGCTCTTGTGTTTTACAGCTTCTTTGTTTACTCCCAGAGCAGGAATGACAAACAACTACAATCAGCCAGCCGTTGTGATGCATTTCAGCTGTTTCTGTCCGGATCTAATCATATTCGGATGTGTGCTATTGAATTAAAGACACTTCTCACTGACTCTTAACTTCAATTTCATGGCGATTAGTCTCATTAGACTGACAGGCTCTTATATCAGAGTGCCAGGGCGGATATAATGAGCGGGCTAAAGCAGTATCGGGGGTAACATGAATCTGGCTGCTACACTTAAACTTATAAAAAGTGGCAGAAATCAATTTGAAACAAATCCAGTTACGTTCGTCCTGCAGGAACATGGACACGGCCTTTCAAAACACATCATTCAATCAGAATCTTAAATAAAGTCAATATGAATCATGCTGGTCCATGTAAGAGTGACGGACTCGTGCTGTCAGGGTGTTGCTAGGGTGTTCTTGGTGGTTGCTAGGTGAATGCTTACTGGCCCACAGTGTGTGTGTGCATATATATATATGGAGTGTTATCCCCCCCCCCCCAAAAAAAAATACACACACACACATACATATATAATGTATATATATATATGTACTGTACATACATTTTTACTATTATTTATTTTATACTTTTTTGGAATTACACACATTGGTGAGCAGGTGATGTAATGCTATATTTCGCCAAAGAAACAAACTCTACATTTTGGATGGCCCGAGGGTGAGTCAACTTTCAGCAAATTTTCATTTTTGGGTGAACTATTTCTTAAGAAAATAAACATCCTTTTTTTTTTGCTTTCAAGAAAATAGAACTAAAAAGTGAAATCAGTCATCTGGACGTGCATGGCTTTGAAATCATGATGCAATAACGATGCAAACTCATTTCACATTCAAGTTTTGGCGTGTGCTTTGGGGAGACAGCCTGACATCACGTGACCTCAGAGGTCAACATCGGCATCATTTCTACTGAAAAACACAAGACATATGCACGCTGATGAGCTCTAAAGGGGAACATATATAGTGGGAGCTCCAACTCTGGAGGCCTATGTGAAGGGAGCAGGAGGAGGGGGCGTCCTCAAATCACTCCCAAAACTGGAGGGAGAGAGGGAAAGGGAGGGAGGGAGAGAGAGAGGAGTGAGAAGGAGAGAAAGAGAGGGAAAGTGAGGGAGAGAGAGAAGGAGAGAGGGAGGGAGAGATAGAGAAAGAGAGGGAGGGAGTTAGAGAGAGATAGAGAAAGAGAGATAGGGGAGAGAGAGAGACAGAGAGGGCGGGAGAGAGAGAGACAGAGAGGGTGGGAGAAAGAGAGAGAGATAGAGAAAGAGAGAGAGGGAGGGAGTTAGAGAGAGATAGCGAAAGAGAGGGAGGGAGTTAGAGAGAGATAGAGAAAGAGAGAGAGGGGAGAGAGAGAGACAGAGAGGGTGGGAGAGAGAGACAGAGAGAAAGAGAGAGAGGGAGGGAGAGATAGAGAAAGAGAGGGAGGGAGATAGAGAGAGAGGGAGGGAGGGAGAGAGAGATAGAGAGAGAGAGGGGGGAGAGGGAGGGAGTTAGAGAGAGATAGAGAAAGAGAGAGGGGGGGGAGAGAGAAAGAGATAGAGGGGGAGAGAGAGATAGAGAGAGACAGGGAGGGAGGGAGAGATAGAGAGGGAGGGAGGGAGAGATAGAGAGGGAGAGAGAGAGAGAGAGGGAGGGAGAGAAGGAGAGGGAGGGGGAGAGAGAGAGAGAGAGAAATTGAGAGGGGGAGAGAGAGAGGAAGAATGAGAGAGGCACACATTATCTGCTCGACTCAAAAGAAGAAATACCCGTCAACAGCCCCTGCTGGAATGCATGAAGGTCTAAGGTTGTATTGTTGTCTGCAGTGTATCCTGCCCTGTAGATATATACTGCACTGTCACATGACCCCGTGAAGAACATGCTCATGTCTCTGTTTCCGTCCTCCTATTGTCATTATAATCCAGACTCTGAGTAAAGAGCTCTCTTTTTCAGAATATGACGGCGGGCTGCCAAATGCTTCATGTCTTCTTTTCCTTGCTCTGCCTGCCTGTGAAACCTGAGATACTGCCCCCCTGAGAATATAATATAGAAAACTATAATTTCCCACCATAAGTCCTACATTAAAATCCAGAACATATTTGTTTTCACTTGTCATCAGTGCTTGATTCCTCTCCTGATTGAGGTGGACACGTCTTAATACTGGATTTGTCTCAACATGTTAACTGATGGTCTGGAGTGCTGTGGATTATTGTGATGTTTTTATCAGCTGTTTGGACTCTCATTCTGACGGCACCCATTCACTGCAGAGCATCCATTGCTGAGACACTGATGCAATGATGCATTTCTCAGAATCTGATGACGAAACAAACTCATCTATATCTTGGATGGCCCGAGGGGGAGTACATTTTCAGCAAATATTCATTTTGGGGTGAACTATTCGTTGAACATAATTCTGTCCTTGATGTCTGTCTTAAATTCCGATTTGATACACAATAATTTGTGTTTCTATAACGTGTGAATATATTCCCGATCGCATTCTGCAACGAGAATAATCAGAGCGGCTTGTTATCGCTAGTTTTATTTTGATTTCCCAAGTCCGCTATTAGCTTATAGCCCGTTAGCAAAGCCAGCGCGGGTTCCGCTAACACAGCTAATACCCCTATTTCACACACGCATACACACATTTAACATTGTTTCACTGTTACTTGCTTAAATGGCAGATTCGTGTCTACCTTTGTGTGCAGGTGAGGACACGTTCGAGCTGCATTCGGCGCAGCTGGAGCTGGAGGCCGTGGAGACACGGATCCACGAGCTGCTTGGGAAACAGGCCCAGCTGAGGAAACGGATAGCAACGCTGGAAACATCTCGGGCTGACGCTCATAAGTCCGGGGTAAGTATGCAACGCGCTGCTAACGCTCCCACCACCTCTACTCCGTGTGTTTCTCTGCACAGGCCCCGTGCACCCGGGACGCGATCGTCACAGATGGCCTTCACTCCGGCGCCGGGAAACCACGGACCCTGGGTGCAGCAGCGGAAGACGCGATCCAGGCCCCGGGCGACGACTTCTCCCCCCCCGGTCTTCGACATCTCATCCCGGAACCGCTTCGCCCCTGTCTGCGAGACTGATCGTGACGCTGTGGTCATCGGAGACTCAATCGTCCGGCATGTCCGTGCTACGTTAGCTGAAGGTAAAGTGCACACTCATTGTCTCCCTGGTGCTCGTGTTCTTGATGTTTCTGTGCAGGGGGGGGGGGGGGGGGGGGGGGGGGGGGGGGGGGGGGGGGGGGGGGGGGGGGGGGGGGGGGGGGGGGGGGGGGGGGGGGGGGGGGGGGGGGGGGGGGGGGGGGGGGGGGGGGGGGGGGGGGGGGGGGGGGGGGGGGGGGGGGGGGGGGGGGGGGGGGGGGGGGGGGGGGGGGGGGGGGGGGGGGGGGGGGGGGGGGGGGGGGGGGGGGGGGGGGGGGGGGGGGGGGGGGGGGGGGGGGGGGGGGGGGGGGGGGGGGGGGGGGGGGGGGGGGGGGGGGGGGGGGAAAAAAAAAAAAAAAAAAAAAAAAAAAAAAAAAAAAAAAAAAAAAAAAAAAAAAAAAAAAAAAAAAAAAAAAAAAAAAAAAAAAAAAAAAAAAAAAAAAAAAAAAAAAAAAAAAAAAAAAAAAAAAAAAAAAAAAAAAAAAAAAAAAAAAAAAAAAAAAAAAAAAAAAAAAAAAAAAAAAAAAAAAAAAAAAAAAAAAAAAAAAAAAAAAAAAAAAAAAAAAAAAAAAAAAAAAAAAAAAAAAAAAAAAAAAAAAAAAAAAAAAAAAAAAAAA
>CM049820.1:48377513-48475013 GCA_027422435.1 Schizopygopsis pylzovi
AGTGGTTTGGATGAGGTGGAGGTGTTTCTGTTGTTATTGAGGTGGAGGACACCGGCTGTAGTGGTTTGGATGAGGTGGAGGTGTTTCTGTTGTTATTGAGGTGGAGGACACCGGCTGTAGTGGTTTGGATGAGGTGGAGGTGTTTCAGTTGTTATTGAGGTGGAGGACACCGGCTGTAGTGGTTTGGATGAGGTGGAGGTGTTTCAGTTGTTATTGAGGCGGAGGACACCGGCTGTAGTGGTTTGGATGAGGTGGAGGTGTTTCAGTTGTTATTGAGGCGGAGGACACCGGCTGTAGTGGTTTGGATGAGGTGGAGGTGTTCCAGTTGTTATTGAGGTGGAGGACACCGGCTGTAGTGGTTTGGATGAGGTGGAGGTGTTCCAGTTGTTATTGAGGTGGAGGACACCGGCTGTAGTGGTTTGGATGAGGTGGAGGTGTTCCAGTTGTTATTGAGGTGGAGGACACCGGCTGTAGTGGTTTGGATGAGGTGGAGGTGTTCCAGTTGTTATATTGTTATTGTTATTGGTAAATATATCATTAGTTGCTTGCTGTAATCTTTATTTCAATCATGTTTAAATTTCTGTTTTAAATAATTCTCCTAAAAAGTTTTTTTTTTTTTTTCTGTTGCTTAAAGGAATAGGTCACACAAAATAAAAAGAAAACTATAATTTCCCACCATAAGTCCTACATTAAAACATTGTTTTGCACTGTTTTCACTTGTCATCAGTGCTTGATTCCTCTCCTGATTGAGGTGGACACGTCTTAATACTGGATTTGTTTGAAGATGTTAACTGAAGGTCTGTAGTGCTGTGGATTATTGTGATGTTTTTATCAGCTGTTTGGACTCTCATTCTGACGGCACCCATTCACTGCAGAGCATCCATTGCTGAGACACTGATGCAATGATGCATTTCTCCAAATCTGTTGACGAAACAAACTCATCTATATTTTGGATGGCCCGAGGGGGAGTACATTTTCAGCAAATATTCATTTTGGGGTGAACTATTCGTTTAACATAATTCTGTCCTTGATGTCTGCCCAAATGTAAAGGCATAGGAATAACATGCACTGATGAATCATGTAGAATGCGACCACTAGCATATAAAGGAATTATGTCAGTTTTGAATTCATGTTGACTGTAAAGCGAGCACCAACAGATAGGTTAGTTGAAGTGGGTGGGGGGGCATGTTCTCGTCGTATGTCTCCGTCTGCTCCAGGATGGGAGGGGTGTGTGTGTGTGTAATGGAGGAGCAGAGAGCAGTGGTTTGGGACTGGAGTTGGGCGTTGAGAGTTGGCCATGGGCCAGACCCAGCAGGAAGCTTGCTGGTTCACACGGACAAAAGCAGTAATGACTGGTTCCAAGGATGTTTGTGGTGGACACTGTGTCATAATCCACCCAACCCCCTTCAACAGTGTCTCTCTTTTCTTCAAAGCCAACGTCCGACCCTTTGTAGACACTGAGAAAACACTTTAAATCCATAGAATTCTTAGTTATGCACTTTCTATATATTAGTATTTACCCGAGCTTGTAGAACAACTGATGTATTATTTTACTTACATTCATTATGTGGCTGTCTCTTGAATTTAAGGTGGTTGTCAGTATATTATCAAGGTAAAAAACAGACTTTAGCCACCTCAAGTGCCCCCCCCCCCCCCCATTAATTTTATATATATATTTTTTATATAACTTAAAATGACTTAAATTCACTAAAAATCATCTTGAAACCAACTGGTTGAAAATCAGAGCTTAAAACAATGAGGTTGGTTTTGAGAAAAGTTACAAGTTACACATGTTTTGATATTAGCATTAATTTTAAGTGTGAAAATAATTTCTGGGACCACTGCATTGTTTTTGCAAGAAGTCACTACACAAAAGTGTTGAAGATTTTCTCCGTGGTTTCTGTCAGTAATGAAAGTCAAAGGGATTTGATGTTGTTTTGACCATAACGTTCTTCAGAATATTTTCTTCGTGTTTCATAAAAGAAAGAAAGGTTTGGAATGACATGAGGGTGAGTAAATGATGTCAGAATACTAATTTTGTGGATAAACATTTTAAATCTCTTTTAGTAATTTGCACCGTTACAAATAAAATACATAGAATAGAATAGAAGAGTTGTTTATCAGCAATCATCTAAAGCCGCTTACTTCCAGTTCGATGGCACGTATGTGCTGCGTGGCATCTTAAGTTACAGGGACGGTCCCACTGGAGCAACCTAGGGTTAAGTGCCTTGCTCAAGGGCACAATGATGAAAGTACAAAGATCGCCCTTATAACCTACAACCTGCTTTCACTTGTCCCGATCTTTATCCACAAAGCCACATTAGAGAAACAGTGTTTGACAGAGGAGTATGTGTCTTTTAAAAGCTCAAGTACACACTAGCATAGGCCAGAGGATGTTTTTATAACCTCGACTTGTGCAGTTTTTCAGTGTATGATTTGGAGCACAGCAACACAAATGACCCCCCCCCCCCAACATCATCTTCTCTAAAAGTATGCTTTTGTGTTACAGACAAGGTCAGTACTGCTCCTTTATTCCACTACAAGTTGTACGCGTGTACTTCTTTTCATGCACCAAACAAACATGCTTTGATCCTAGTTAACACTTCATGCTTATCACAATGGGACTGACTCAACAGTTAAACTACATGCTTTAATTAAACTGTGATTTGATGAAGTCTGTGCTGCAGCTCGCCCACATAGTGTTATGAAAGATGCCATTGCTACCTCCTCATAGCACAGCTTTGTGTATTTTTATATGTGTGTGTGTTTCTATAGTGACAGGACAACGCGCTCATTCCTCGAGGATGTGCACATGATGCTGTTTTCACACTTTCACCAGCATAAAGTCAAATATTAGGACTTATTTCACATAACATTCATCATGAAACAAGACCAGTGTTGGGGGTGACGCATAACAAGTAACGCGCGTTACGTAATCAATTACTTTTTTCAAGTAACTAGTAAAGTAACGCATTACTTTTTAATTTTCAAGAAAATATCAGAGTAAATATTTTTTTTCTCCCATTTATTGACAGACAGCTCTCATGTCCCCATGCTGGGAGAAATCAGAAGTACAGAGACGTAGTGCGTGAACATGATCTTACTGTAGTTCTAGACTAAATATGAATATTCAGATTCAGTATTCATCAAAATGAATTAAAATAATGCAAACTCAGAATATGATGCAAATCTGTAATAATTAAATATGTTAAACAACACAAATATATCTAATCTCATTTTATTAACCGATGTGTTTGCTGATCTTTGATGATCAGTTCAACCATAATAATAAGACACAAATTACTTTAGATAAACTTCATTTTTTATTGCTGAAGAGTGTTGAACTTCTCCTGTGTTCTTCTGTACAGACGTGATTTACTCGTCCTTCAGTCTGAGGTTTATTCATTACACTTTTTGGTGTGAAAGCTTTTATATTTGCTATAAATAGAACTTATTGTATTAAAAACAAACAATCAAGCCCTGCTCATATTTAAAAAGTAACGCAAAAGTATCGTAACGCATTACTTTCAATAAAAAGTAACTAACGTAACGCATTTAGTTATTGTTTTTAGGGAGTAAAGCAATAGAATGCATTACTTTTAAAAATATCTTTCCCCGACACTGAAAAAACACCAGAGTTTTGAAATATTACTTTAGAGGTGAACGACCCATCGGCATCAATGAGCTACTGGAAAAATATTTGTTTGTTTTTAAGTAATAATAAACAGCCAATATCCCAGTAATATTCATGTTAATAACCAACAAGTTAATAGTGAGAACTGGACACTAAAGTGTTACTAATATTATTATTAACTCACCAAAGTATTAAAAGTGAGAAGGGTGCAAAGAAAGCATGCATTTTACGGTTAGACATTAAATTGTGATGTTCAATATACACTATTGTATTATATATAATTGTTTTACAGTCTATTAAGTTCAGTTACATAAGAAGTAACTGTATTAAACAAAACACAAACCTTGATCAAAACCTGCTTTAAAATTCATAATTCAGTTCCCTTTAGTTGTTCCTGTTCTTAAAACCACACGTTACCTGTGGCTACCTCTGCATCTGACAGCTGTCCTTAAAGCGACAGGAGCGACGTGTATTGTGTATTGTATATCTTTACAACACACAGATACAGCTGGATGTCTTTCGAGTCGTGACAGCAGTGAGCCTCAAAGCTGCGGGTGCTTTTCAGGAAATAATACACATGCAAACATATGATATGAACATGCATTGGTCCACTGGCTGACCGTGTGAGTTAATGGTTAATGCACTGACCGCTATTTTCTAAGATTCATTTTGGCTCTCATATTCATGTTTTGACGTATCATAGCATATAACACTATAGCATATCCCCTCTCTGCAGGGCATCTACCTCAAACGCTGCAGAAGCAGAGCTGCTAAAATCACCAAAGACTCAAACCACCCCGGTAACCATCTTTTCCGTTTACTGCCATCTGGCAGACGCTACAGGAGCTTGATGGCAAAGACAGAGAGACTGAGGAGGAGCTTCTTCCCTCAGGCCATCAGGCTCCTTAACACAAACTCTGTTCCATAAACTTGCACAAGACTCATTATTATCTGTAATAAAATAACAAAAACATTCATATTCTCATCATCCATATTGCCGCTATGTGTGCATACCCAGTACAACCCGTTGCACATCCCTCTCATCCCTCCTGTTTATACTAATATTTATTAAGTCCCATATAATGTTTTTGCACATCCAATTTGTTTTGCACATCTTACTGTTTTACTGTTTTGCACTTTTCTTTATTCTATTGCACATTTTACTTCTTATTTCTTTTTTTACCTATATATATATATATATATATACTCTTGTGTGGTGTTACTTTTATATAATTTAATTTTGACTTTATTTTTTATTTTTTATTTATTTTTCTTATTCTTTGCACTGTCCACTGAGCGGACCTGATTTGACCTACATTTCACTTTTGATTATACCCTGTATAATTTATCATGTGACAAATAAAGAAACCTTGAACCTTGAACACTGGTTTCTGCCATGGCCATTCACACATGTTATTTACAGTCAGCACTAGGTTCAAGGTTTTATTCGTCACATACTCAATTATACAGAATATAATCAGTAGTGAAATGTAAGTCAGGTCCGCTCAATGGACAGTGCAAAATATGTAACACAACACAAGAGTATATATATAAATATAGGTAAAAAATAAAATAAAGAGTAAAATGTGCAATACTGTATACTTAATAAATAATAATATAAACAGGGATGTGCAAGAGGGATGTGCAAACAGGTTGTACCGGGTATGTACACATAGCAGCAATACAGATGATGGAGAATAATTAATGTTTTACAGTTCATTAAATTGAGTCTTGTAAATGTTTATGAAACTGGGTTTGTGTTAAAGAGCCTGATGGCCTGAGAGAAGAAGCTCCTCCTCAGTCTCTCAGTTTTTGCCATCATGCTCCTGAAGCGCTTGCAATTAAGAGATGGTTACCAGGGTGAGTTGAGTCTTTGATGATTTTAGCAGCTCGTTTGAGGTAGATGTCCTGCAGAGAGGGAAGAGCAGACCCTGTGTGTGTGCGTGTGTGCGTGTGTGTGTGTGTGCGTGCGTGCGTGAGAGAGTGTGTGTGTGTCTGTCTGTGTCTGTGTCTGTGTCTGTGTGTGTGTGTGTGTGACAGAGTGTGTGTGATGGTGTGAGAGAGTGTGTGTGTGTGTGCTGTATGTGTTGTGTCTTGTGTGTGTGTGTGTGTGTGTGTGTGTGTGTGTGTGTGTGTGTGAGAGAGGTGTGTGTGTGTCTGTCGTGTGTGTGTGTGTGTTGTGTGTGTGTGTGTGTGTGGTGCTCTGTAGAATGTGTGTGTGTCGTGTGTGTGGTGTGTGTGTGTGTGCTCGTGTGGTGCTGAGGGTGTGTGTGTGTCGTCTGTGTGTGTGTGCTCTGTCTGTGTAAGTCTGTCTGTGTCTTGTAGTGTGTGTGTGTGTGTGTGAGTGTGTGTGTGTGTGTGTGTGTGTGTGTGTGTGTGTGTGTGTGTGTGTCTGTCTGTGTCTGTGAGTTGTGTGTGTGTGTGTGTGTGTGTGTGTGTGTGTGTGTGTGTGTGTGTGTGTGTGTTAGACCTATTTGGGGACAAATGTGCCCAAAAGTGCAGTAAACCTGTGTCCGTCCGTGGGGACGTTTTTGTAAGATACAGTTAAAATAAACTAAAAGTTTTTTGAAATGTAAAATGTGTCTCCTGTGATGGTTAGGTTTAGGGATAGGGGCAGTGTAAGGGGATAGAATATACAGTTTGTACAGTATAAAAACCATTAGTCTATGGAAGTCCCCATTAGATACTGAAACATGTGTGTGTGTGTGTGTGTGTGTGTGTGTGTGTGTGTGTGTGTGTGTGTGTGTGTGTGTATAATGAGTTACTATACCATGAGTCAATACACTTTCTATGGCCCCTGAATAGAAAGTTTTCAGGATAGCTGGTGAGACCCTGAATTTCCTCAGCTGTCGCAGATGGTACAGTCTTTGCCTGGCTTTCTTAACATGTGTCTGAATGTGTGTAGTCCATGTCAGGTCCTCGGAGATGTTTACACCGAGGTACTACAGGTGATATGATGTATCAATGTACATCAACAATTACATTTAGTCATTTAGCAGACACTTTTATCCAAAGCGACTTACAAATGAGGACAATGGAAGCAATCAAAAGAGCAACGATACAGTGCTTTTTTATTATATAATAAATAATAAGAAAGCAGATAGAAAAAGAATAGAGCACGCTAGAGGCATTTTATTAATTTTTGTTAATTGTATATTAAATAAAAAGAAAACATATAGATAGAATACAAAAAGAATCAAGAAGCAAGTGTTAGTTTTTATAAAGAAAACAAGCAGTTAGTAAATGAATGAGTGCAAGTCTAAAAGACGCACAGTTTATAAAGAATAGAATTATAATAGAGCGTGCTAGAGTTAAATAAAGATGGAAGAGATGTGTTTTAGCCGATTCTTGAAGATGCTGCTCGGATTGAGAATATTTCATGTAAAATAATTACCTGAATGTTTTACATCTTAGGCATGAATGTCAGACTTATTTGATATTAAGTTTATATTTTAAATACCAAACAAGTGGCTTTGATATGATGATCCATTGTTTAATAGCCTAATACAAGATGTGGCAAATAATAAAAGCACGTTTGTTACATAATTATGCTATTCTGAAATAATTACACAATCTCAACTAATTCATATTAAAGTTTTCCTCTATTAAGATTTAAAAAATGGCCTAGAGCATGCATTGAATATTAATTATGCATTCATAATATTAATATATTCACGCAGCTCAAACATTACAACAATTACAACGCAACTACATCATATCATAAATATTCTATGAATGACTTCTGATGGCACTGTCGCAACAGATTCATATTTCCCGAGTGGGTGTTAAACTGAACAGATCTCTGTCGTGGGTCACCTGTCATACAGCACTGCGGCGGGGGGGTTTACATACACCTCTCTAGTAGTGGATCTCAGGCATTGTTTACAGCAGCCCAAAATACTAACATTGAGCGCTTATGCATGTTTCAGTGCATTATGATTCCTCTTGGACACAGACGCAGAATGGCTACGCAGAAGCCCGATGGGAGGTGTCTCTGATCTTTAAATACCCTCTAACATTAAAACCACACTCCCTTGCTTTGATTTCTCTCGCAACATGCAGACGCTCCCTAAGCGCGCCACATCGCCTTTTCTTTTTTTCTTCTTTCTTCGCTTCACCATCTGTCCCTTTCTTCCATTTCACGCAGAAGCCGCGGACATTCGCCCTTCAGATGTGTGCAGCCGTATCCCCCCGCCTCTCTTTCGTCTCTCCTCCCGCTGCAGTCCCTTTCTTATCCCATCTCCGATTCGGATCCGCACTTTACAGACGCTCCCTAGCACCGACTACCCCCCCACCCTCCCTCCCTCCCTCCTCCCCCACGCGCACAGCTCCTGTTTCACTCAAAGATGGCGTCAGCTCTGGAGCCACTGCTTTCTGGCTGTATTTTTGGGCTTGTTGTTGTCTGTGTTTCGAACGCGTTCCGGCATCTTCTCCTCGTCCACTCGACTCAAAACCCCGGTGAGTAACACTTTAATTACGCGTAGCGATTAAAATGCTCTCGGTTAGTGAGTCCGATTGGACTCGTGGTTCTGTCTTTCAGGGAAGAAGCGGGAGAAGGGAAAGGGGGGGGGGGGGGGGGGGACATTACGCGGAGATGAAGGGGGAGGGTGGGGAGAAGCTAACGTTAACCGAGGCCTAACTACTTCCCTCACGGGCCTCGTCTCCTCCGCCACCGCAGACTTGGTTTACAGTAAGCGGGGAAGGAAGTGGGGGAGAAAAATGGTGGAGGAAGCAATCTAGCGCGAAGATTTATTTTATTATATTTGTTTTATGACGCGCTTCTTCGAGGCACAGATTGAGGCAGAGCGAGGGAGGGAAGGAATCTTGGCGATCTTTTTTTAACGGCTGAGGCGCGCGCTAACCGCGGTAGCCACTGGCATTGTGTGTTCAGTTAGGCCGCGAGGTTTCTTAACGGAAAACAAGGTCTAGAAAAAGCCGTTTTCCGTTCGTTATGATGTGAAATCTCAGGCTCTGAAGGGAGCGGAGGGAATGTTCTCCTTATTCTCAGCTGCACGTTGCTTGTGTTTTGAAGCTAGCAACATCCACCTAACGTTAGTGCACTGACTTCGGTAACGTTACCCACTTAAAAGTTTACATCGTTTGGAATGGAAAAATATGCTTAAATAATCGACACTAAACTATACGTTCACGTGTTTAGCCACTATTAAGCTGCTGTGTGTAATACTGTTTACGTTTTTTTTTTCAACGTTCAAGCTGTGTTGTTTACTATTAGCCATGTGTTGACATTAGTGCTTCCCTTTCTGCAGCTTGACATGTGATTAGCACCTCATTTACAGGTGGCCACTTGTCATGGTGTTGTGAAAGTGCTAAACATTTCTTTTAAGTTATAAGAAGACATTGCATTATAACATTTAGGTTGCTGTGTACAGAAAAGAACCACTGATTCTGTTTTCTCCCATTCATATAAATTTGTTTCAGGCACTTTTTTAATATAAACCCTTGGTGTGCCTTCACTGGAAATAGTGTATTTTAGTGTGTTAACTGTTCACAAGGCAGCTCTCTGTTGCACTTTTGTTTTGTTTAGATTATTGCGTTGCACTTTGTTTTAGTGCGCTTCTTACAGTGTACTTGCACATGTACTGACTAATATTAATTACAGTGTTTAGGGATATGTTGGTTTCAAGTTTGCTATAGTAATAACATCAAATTATGCAATAATTAAATGCAAATAGGAGAGTAAAATACAATTTATTGCTGCTGATAATGGCTGAATTTTAACTGTTTGAATGCAGAACTTAAAATGTGCATCGGTTGATGCATGTATTGTGAACATGCAATGTCTTATATTGTACTTGCATTTAAAATTATCTGTATAATGTAATTAATTTCTGAAGTTATATCTACAGCTACAGTTGACCCACCTTTAAACCGAACAATCCCACGTAACCTGTGCCTAACCATAACCGTATCCCACCTCAATACCAGTATAAGTGTTTTGCAGTGAAATAAGTACATCGTACATAACCATTATTAAGCACATAGTAGAAAAAGACTCCTAATATCACGTGGACCAAACTTTTTTTAAATGTAGTGTTGTTGTAGTTCGCTGTCAGTGTGCAGTAGATGCATTGTCCTTCATTAGCAAGGCTTAATGCTTCTGTAGAACTGTTTTCTGCCCTTTCTATGGGCTAGATGATTGATATAGATGAGTGTTCAAATATTTTATCAGTTGCCATGTGTTTTGTGTATTTCCCAGAGTCTGATCCTTTCATGTTTTCCGTGCAGGTTGCAGGAGCTTCTGAAGAATACGTCTCTGTTGGATGATGGTCAGCCTGCGTTGCTTTTTGGAGTGAAGCATCTGTTCTGGACAGGTTAAAGCCAGACAGTATTTTCACACTTGCATTTCCTTAAAAGAAAGTCTACAAAAGTGCTGCTACAATTCTTTACAACGATGCTCCATCTAAACGGATAACACTAATCGTCAGAATCGAGGATTCTACCACACTGACTGCTTTTGAGACGGGCGGATAAGACGACACCTAAGGCTCTAGCAACTCTACTTTCTCTTGGAGTAGTTGCTGTCTGGTGCATACCTCACCTCTTTGCTTTGGTGTGGCAGCCCTTCAGAAGAAAGGGTCACTGGGTTAGCGGGATTTATTCTAGGTTGGGGGGGGGTTAGGGAGCCTATGCTATGGTGATCGGCTCCCTGTCTAACAGCTCCTGCTCAGGCACAGAGAGACTTACTACACCTCCTCGGGACAAAGGATAGCCTCCTGGACGAAGAGAGAGGAGGAGGAGGACAACGACGAGGCAGCGCCAGGGCTGAGGCCACTGGGTGCTTCCTAACGGTTGTGAGCGTGTGTTGGGCCTCGGTCCAGCAGTATTACGGCAGCCATGGTGAAGCTGGCCAACCCGTTGTACACCACCTGGATCTTGGAAGCCATCAAGAAGGTAAAAAAGCAAAAGCAGCGGCCGTCCGAAGAGCGCATCTGCAATGCTGTGTCAATGTCCCATGGGCTTGACCGCAAGACGGTCCTGGAGCACCTTGAGCTCAGTGTTAAAGATGGCTCTGTACTCAAGGTGTCCAATAAGGGGCTCAACTCCTACAAGGACCCCGAAAACCCTGGACGCTTGGGGTTTACAAAACCTCGGGCGGGAGGCAGTTCCAGCACCTCCAGCTCTTGTAAAAAACCCGGTCTGGACTGGAACAAGCTCATCAAGCGCTCTCTAGAGGGGCTTCACGAACCCGGCGGATCGTCCCTGAAGAGCATCGAACGCTTTCTGAAGTGCCAGGCAGATGTTGCAGGTTATCTGTCTGGCAGCGGCTCTATGGGGCCGGCGGTTTTCCACCAGCAGCTCCGACTGTCTCTGAAGCGGGCCGTTTCTCACGGACGGGTGGTAAAACAAGGGCCGCTCTTCCGGTTGGTAAGCAGGAGTTCTCATCACGACGGGACGGGCTGCGTGTCTCTGGATTCTCTGCCTCCGGTGCGTCTGCTGCCTCATGAACAAGATCGGGTGAGTCGATGAAGCGGTTTCCATTGTTTGGTGGAAGTTTTGTGCAAAGCACACTTTCAGTTTCCCTGTCTAATGACCGGTATTTGCATATTTCACTTCTCTTTCGAATAGCGGCTCTCACCTGTGACATGATTTGAGTAAGCAAACAGCTTTCTGAGACTCGTTTAAACGTCCAGAAATAATTGAAAGCAGGTCAAAGTGCATTTTAAGTTTCTGAAATGTACATTTAGGCTTGTTCAGATGGCTTCCTAATATAGAGCAGTTTGGAGTAGACGTCACAGTTACATCACTTGCGTTGTGGCGGCAGAAAACACTGGTGACAACTGGAGGGGAATGGGTTAAATCCGTGGAATAAGAAAAACTAATATTTTTGTGCCTTTGGATGTATCATTTTTGTAGAATACTGGCGTCAGAGATGCCACATGAAGCTAAACACTGATGTTTAAACAAACAGACAATGGATGAAAACTGCTATGATTACTCTACTTTTAAAGCATACATTTGATTTAATATGCCTACATGATATATACACATATGCAGTTCATAGGGGACATATTGTATTAGTCCTACATTTACATTTATGCATTTAGCAGACGCTTTTATCCAAAGCGACTTACAGTGCATTCAGGCTAGGGCTGTGACGATAACCGCATTACCGCTTCACCGCGGTAATGAGATGCCACCGCGGTGTTGAGGTCATCACCGTCATCACCGCACTGTTTTTCGCGGGATCCGACCAAATTTCTTGCAACGGGAATAAAACACGGTAACGGTCGGTAACTCTGGTGTAATTTGAACGGGAGTGGGCGGTCTAACAATATCCCGTTCCCGACATCCTTTCAGAACAGCATATCTGTGTGTTTTTACTCCCTCTTACCGCTCACGCGCTGCACGCACGCACCAGTGCTTTTGTGTCATGTGTTTTATTGCGCACAGTGCGCAGCATGTGCATAACGCCACCCTACAGAACAGGCGATCTGCATGTGCATATAGGCGAACAAGGCAGTCGCCTCGGCAGCAACACGGTCAGGGGGCAAAGGGACAGATATTTGTAGTTTATCTTTTGGGCATTCGTTATCACTGCTTAGTTATTCTACATCTAAATTAACTTTGCTTCATAGTAATGCCGCTCCCGCGCCGCCCCCCAACTGAGCGTCATCAATAGGCTACTCTACATGCAAAACATTATAATGTTCATTCATAAATGTCATCAAATCGAATAAAACTATCCAGACATGAATTCCTTTTGCTGCTGGTGCTGTCTGATGAGTTTTAAAGCCAGACACGCGCTTCTAAAAGGTACGATTATAGCCTAATGTGTGTGAGAGAAAGCGCGGGGGAGATAACACAAGTGTAATATTATATATTAAATAGGTTTATGTACACCCAAACCCGTGTTTTGCTGTGTTTTAGCCAAGAGGAATATTTAATATTTAGCGTTTATCATATACAGTGTTTAATTGGTGTAATAAAGCGGGGTGATCGATCCGGCATCAGAGGATGGAGAGGTAACGGATCATTCGCGCAATCACTCCGTTGACCCACTTAAGTGATTACCAGCTTGCATTAGTTGCTTTTATTGTGTGCATATACTCTAAAAATCACGGTTATTTTATTTAAAAAAAATTGTAATGTTTGGGTAGTTTTTGTGTAACCCATATCCTATATGACAGTCCAGAGTCTGCGTTTGCTTTGAGTGCACGCAGATATTTTGCCTTCTCTTCGGGTGAAATTAGTTCTCAGTGCCACTTACTTTATTTTTGTCAAATATAGGTTTGTTTCATGTAATCTATAAAACAGTAAACTATTTTATTTTATGCAAAGCAAACCAAGTCACCTAAACGAGCCACATCAGGTTTTTTTGCGACTATGAAATGTTTTATTTTTACTATACTATACTTCTAAAATGCTTGTTAAACGAATTTAAAAATAAGAAATATTGTATACATGTTTAAACGGAAATATTTTGTATTAAGAACTGTATTTGACAAAAATAAAGGCATTAAGACAAGAAAGAATAATAAAAAACAATGACAAGCTTAAACAAAATGAAACCAACAGCAACTAAATAAAATAATCAAATTAATAATTTTCTAATCAGCATGCTTTAATTTAGTTAATCAGCATGCTTTTACTTTAATTCACTAGTGGTTTGCGTCAATAAGTTTAAATTAAAATGTCTTTGGTCTGTGCTCTGGAAGTGTTCTGTTAATTCTTCTAAACTTGAATTACTAAAACTCAAATTAAAACCGAAACTAACCTGTATAGGGTAGAAAACTTCACAAAATAAAAACTAAAAAAAATACATAAAAAAAATTATACTTACATTTTTAGCAAAAAAAAAATTGAAAGCAATATTAAAATAAAAACGAATTTAAAAATGCAAAACTACAATAACCCTGACACAAATGTATTTATCTGGAGGAAGAGGATCCACCAGATGAGATGATCGGAGTTCAGAAGCGCTGATCCAGACCGGGTTTGTTCAAATTAAGCCCTGACTGCTAATAGCACATGCCCGTGCTTGCTTTTATTTTAATGTAGTTGTTAATAAACATCTAAACGGATAACACTAATCGTCAGAATCGAGGATTCTACCACACTGACTGCTTTTGAGACGGGCGGATAAGACGACACCTAAGGCTCTAGCAACTCTACTTTCTCTTGGAGTAGTTGCTGTCTGGTGCATACCTCACCTCTTTGCTTTGGTGTGGCAGCCCTTCAGAAGAAAGGGTCACTGGGTTAGCGGGATTTATTCTAGGTTGGGGGGGGGTTAGGGAGCCTATGCTATGGTGATCGGCTCCCTGTCTAACAGCTCCTGCTCAGGCACAGAGAGACTTACTACACCTCCTCGGGACAAAGGATAGCCTCCTGGACGAAGAGAGAGGAGGAGGAGGACAACGACGAGGCAGCGCCAGGGCTGAGGCCACTGGGTGCTTCCTAACGGTTGTGAGCGTGTGTTGGGCCTCGGTCCAGCAGTATTACGGCAGCCATGGTGAAGCTGGCCAACCCGTTGTACACCACCTGGATCTTGGAAGCCATCAAGAAGGTAAAAAAGCAAAAGCAGCGGCCGTCCGAAGAGCGCATCTGCAATGCTGTGTCAATGTCCCATGGGCTTGACCGCAAGACGGTCCTGGAGCACCTTGAGCTCAGTGTTAAAGATGGCTCTGTACTCAAGGTGTCCAATAAGGGGCTCAACTCCTACAAGGACCCCGAAAACCCTGGACGCTTGGGGTTTACAAAACCTCGGGCGGGAGGCAGTTCCAGCACCTCCAGCTCTTGTAAAAAACCCGGTCTGGACTGGAACAAGCTCATCAAGCGCTCTCTAGAGGGGCTTCACGAACCCGGCGGATCGTCCCTGAAGAGCATCGAACGCTTTCTGAAGTGCCAGGCAGATGTTGCAGGTTATCTGTCTGGCAGCGGCTCTATGGGGCCGGCGGTTTTCCACCAGCAGCTCCGACTGTCTCTGAAGCGGGCCGTTTCTCACGGACGGGTGGTAAAACAAGGGCCGCTCTTCCGGTTGGTAAGCAGGAGTTCTCATCACGACGGGACGGGCTGCGTGTCTCTGGATTCTCTGCCTCCGGTGCGTCTGCTGCCTCATGAACAAGATCGGGTGAGTCGATGAAGCGGTTTCCATTGTTTGGTGGAAGTTTTGTGCAAAGCACACTTTCAGTTTCCCTGTCTAATGACCGGTATTTGCATATTTCACTTCTCTTTCGAATAGCGGCTCTCACCTGTGACATGATTTGAGTAAGCAAACAGCTTTCTGAGACTCGTTTAAACGTCCAGAAATAATTGAAAGCAGGTCAAAGTGCATTTTAAGTTTCTGAAATGTACATTTAGGCTTGTTCAGATGGCTTCCTAATATAGAGCAGGTTGGAGTAGACGTCACAGTTACATCACTTGCATTGTGGCAGCAGAAAACACTGGTAACAAGTGGAGGGAAATGGGTTAAATCCGTGGAATAAGAAAAACTAATATTTTTGTGCCTTTGGATGTATCATTTTTGTAGAATACTGGCATCAGAGATGCCACATGAAGCTAAACACTGATGTTTAAACAAACAGACTATGGATGAAAACTGCTATGATTACTCTACTTTTAAAGCATACATTTGATTTAATATGCCTACATGATATATTCACATATGCAGTTCATAGGGGACATATTGTATTAGTCCTACAGTTACATTTATGCATTTAGCAGACGCTTTTATCCAAAGCAACTTACAGTGCATTCAGGCTATAATTTTTTTTTGTCTGTAACAACATGAAATACTATGTAAACCTATTACTATTAACATTTTACATAACGTACCTATTTTCTCACAATTCTGATTTTTCTCGCAAATGCAAGTTTATATCTCCTAGTTCTGACTTTTTAACTCAATTTAACTCAACAATAGCAAGTTTGTCAATTCTGAGTTAAAAAGCCAGAAGTCAGGGATATAAACTCATGATTCTGAGCCGAGGGGAAAAGAAAGGCGAGCTATTTTCCCTTCTCAGAATTGACATATAATCTCCAAATTGTGAGAGTCATAATTTCAAAATATAAACTCAAATTGACCTTTTCTTATTCTTGTATTGCATGGCTTCCAGAGACTGCTACTTGAAAACTCTCATTTTCTGCCACCAGACAACACACGTCATCACTGTTTACTAACACCGAGCTGGTCTGTAGATATCCAAGGTTTCATGTTCTGAGTCTTGGAGTACTACAGTCGTCAGTCGGAAATATAGGACTGGGCAATATGGCTAAAAAATAATATCTTGATATTGTTTTGGCTGAAATGCTATTATGCAATACATCTCTATATATTCTATTTGGATTAAAAATATTTATTTATTTGACCGTCCTGTCCAATGAAACAATGTTAATATTAAAGGCATGAAAACAAATATTTTGAAAGTATTGTCTATGCTGTCCATAATGTGCAAAAAAGGGGCTAAAATCCTTACATTCACATTGTAACATTACAAACATAATGCTTTTTAAAGCAGAAGTTCAATGTCACTAAACTAAAAATGAAAGTAAATAATCACAAGAGCACAGGTTAATTACATTATATTTTGATTACCCCATGTTTAATAAAGTCAAAGGGAAATTAAGTCCAACCTTTTTTCAGATTATTTTTTATGAAAGGGCGGGGAGTACTCCTATCTTTTTTTAAAAGTTTTTTAAAAAATATTGGTTTTACCCCTTTTTTTCTTGGAATTCTTTTTTTAAGTTTTAAAAAATTTTTTAAAACACAACGTTTTTTAATTTTTTTTAAATTAAATTAAAAAAATTTAAGAATTTTAATTAAAAAAGTAAAAAAAAAAAAATAAAAAAACAAAAAAAAAATAATTTATTATTTATTTTTATGTTAATTAATAAATTGGATTATTAATATAAAAATAAACAAACGGAATAAAAAAAAAAAAAAAAAAAAATTTTTTAAAAAAAAATAAATAAAAAAAATTAAAAAAAAACCAATTTGGAGCCGTACCGGTTTAATACCACCTTTTTTTATTAAAAATCATTTTAAATTAGGGGGGGTTTCAACCCAAGAGAAAGTTAAACCCGAGGTTGGATAATTTAAAATTATTTCAACATTTTTTTAATTAATTTTTTTTTTTCTAAAGTAAAATTTTTAAAAAAAAATTTTTTTTAAGCTTATTTTTTTTTTTAAAAAAAAATTTGAAAAAAAATTTTTTTTTTTTTTGAATTGAATTGGAGTGGAAAAAAATTTTTTTTTAAAAGTTTAACAAAAATATCATTTACCTTAAATTTAATTTAATCGTCCAAAAAAAAAAATTAACAAAGGGTTTTTTGTTTTTTAATTAAAGGTAAAATCATCTAAATAAAAAAAAAATAATTTTTTTTATTATTTTTAAAATTTTTTTCTTTATTATGGTTCCGATTTTTTAAATAAATTTATTGAGAATATACCTTTTTTTCTGTTAATTTTTTTAAACAACCTCTAAATAACAGTTGCTACATTTTTTTGGGGGGGGTACCAACTTTCGAGAAAACACCCATGTTTTTTTTAAAAACTTATTTATTTTAAATTCTGTTAATTAAATTATTAACAGGAATCGGAAAAAGATTTTTTTATAATATTAAAAAAATCTTTTTTTTTTATAATTTCCATTACGCAGTTTCTACTGCTATCTGCCATCATAAAATACACTTATTATAAATGTAGCCTAACGAATAGTCAAATAATATTAATTACATCCTAATTTGCTGTTACAACCTATCCGTTTCAACAAACACATTTTGCAACAAGTTGCGTTTGAACAAGTGCGTTTATATCCACGGAGTCTTACCCGAAAAACAATGTCTAAAGAAATATGAATCGAAGTTTAGCACAAATCTCCAGAACAAAGCACGGGGCATGTTGAGCTCGCTTGTTGTTTCTGCAGCTTGCTCAGGTTGTTATTCTTTTAATAATTTGTACAAAGAATGGGTTGCAAACGATGACAAAGACTGTTCCATAATTCCTATTAAACTCAGAAGATATTGAAAAAAAAAAAGTTATAGAGATAAATATTATTTTGTTATTATTGTTAATTTAATTTGCTGTTTTAAGAATAAAGACGACGACTTTATTATTATTCATTTCCATGTTCATTTACAAGCTGCATGCGTTCTTGATCAAGTCATTCAGGGCTCTACTCATTCTTCCCACTGGTCGCAACTTTCTCTTTTTAAACAACATTATGATAAAAGTTCATCAGCATGCATTGATTAATCTAGTTTATAGCTATATGGTAAGGAAAGTGTTCAACATTCAACCCGTTCTTTTTCATCAGTGTTATTTGTGTCGCCTTCTCTGGTTTAAGAAGCAGTCTTTTGCTTTAGTTTGAAAACCAAATCCTCCATTGCTCAGTCTGCTGCGTGCACCTTCGCGCTCGTGCTGATGCAGTAAGTGTAGCTGAAAGTACATCTCTTCACGTGATCAGTGAAATCTGACTCCTGCTACAATGTGCTGTGGCTCTGCAGCGCGCAGACGCTTTGGAGCAGCAGACCATGCACTTGCACAAGTGCGACCACGTCAATTTTTTTTACTGGGGGGGGGGTCGTGCGATTAACCGCCAAACCGCGATATTTGTTGCTGCATCACCGCGGTAAGGAAAAATCCAATACCGTCACAGCCCTAATTCAGGCTATACATTTTTTTTTATCTGTAACAGCATGAAATACTATGTAAACCTATTACTATTAACATTTTACATAACGATTCTGATTTTTCTCGCAAATGCAAGTTTATATCTCCTAGTTCGGACTTTATAACTCAATTTAACTCAACAATAGCGAGTTTGTCAATTCTGAGTTAGAAAGCCAGAAGTCAGGGATATAAACTCATGATTCTGAGCCGAGGGGAAAAGAAAGGCAAGCTATTTTTACTTTTCAGAATTGACATATGATCTACAAATTGTGAGAGAGTCATAATTTCAAAATATAAACTCAAATTGACCTTTTCTTATTCTTGTATTGCATTGCTTTCAATACTTGAAAACTCTCATTTTCTGCCACCAGACAACACACGTCATCACTGTTTACTAACACCGAGCTGGTCTGTAGATATCCAAGGTTTCGTGTTCTGAGTCTCGGAGTACTACAGTCGTCAGTCTGAAATATAGGACTGGGCAATATGGCCAAATAAATTATATCTTGATATTGTTTTGGCTGAAATGCTATTATGCGATACTCTATATATTCTATTTGGATTAAAAATATTTATTTATTTGACCGTCCTGTCCAATGAAACAATGTTAATATTAAAGGCAATGAAAACAAATATTTTGAAAGTATAGGCTATGCTGTCCATAATGTGCAAAAAAGGGGCTAAAATCTCATTACATTGTAACATTGTAACATTACAAACATAATGCTTTTTAAAGCAGAAGTTCAATTCACTAAACTAAAAATGAAAGTAAATAATCACAAGAGCACAGGTTAATTACATTATATTTTGATTACCCCATTACTGCTATCTGCCATCATAAAATACACTTATAAGTTTAAAATTCTACATATAACACAATTATTGTGCTCTTATTCTATTGCGCTCTGTCTGTTTGGCGCTCGTTCGTACTGCGTCACTCGTTTCCTGAAGTCTGTGAAGTTTAGCGGAGAATCACACGAAGAAGGCTCATGCTCTCCTGACAGCAAAATGGAAATATTTCCATGACTTTCTAACATTTACGATGGAGAATATACCTGTGAAATGTAAGTTATGCACTGAGGAAAGCGGCACCAGCAGGGTCTCTTTCAGCGGCACATGAGTCTATCAGAGCATCTCACGGCCAGAGCCGCTTTAAACTATAGGCTACGGGTTAACTATCTCTTACCAGTCATTTTAAAGCCCTTAATATAAAGCAAGTCTCATGCTCACTCCATGTTCTCTGTTATTATTCAGATGCGCTCCTATCAAACTACTGTACTACTGCCTCTTACCACATCGCTTAAACTCGATCGTACAAACTCGATATACCGCCCAGCGCTACTGAAATGCTTTGGTTAAGTGAGATGATCTAAAAGAAAACATGGCAGAGATGGTCAAGAATGAGCTCCCTGTTGAGGGTGCCATCTGCAAGATGTGCCGCTGTTGGTGGAGAGAAAGAGACAACGTGTGACTGAATGAGAGGCCGTGTGTTCGTTTTAATGTTTGGAAATGTACAAAAAAACAAGAGCTTATGTGTTAGACCAGGTGGGAGAGGTGAACTGGAAGTGTGTAGTGGTGGAAATGAGCCACACATGCTCCGACTGATATACTCCATATCATCCTGACGGAGCGAGGGATGAAAAGAGAGAGAGAGAGAGAGAGGCTGAACTGCAGACATACAGGCGGCAAGAGCAGCACAATACACACCCACTTTTTTGTAATCTGATAAATAGCAGCTCTGCCTTATGCTCCCCAGAGGCTAAACACACACACACACACACACACACACACACACACACACACACACACACACCCCTCCTATCACATCTGATATGGGTCACATCCATGATGTGCACTGCAGGGTGTTGCTGTCAGAAGGATGCTATGCTAAATTTGAGCTCGGTTTGTGGCTGTTCATGTCTGTGTTTTGATTCGACGAACTTGATGTTGAAGTCGTTACGTGCATCCGAGGTTCTCCGAGTGTGTTGTGTCTGGCTCAGGAGGAATCAAGGCTTCCACAAGCGGCCTGAAGTCACATGACAACTCCAGGTGTCTGCAGTAGAAGAAACGCTGTAGAATTTCCCAATGGCTTGTTTTAGATTAGATCACTATTGTGATGACAAGTGTTTTAGGATGCATGCACAGGATTTTACATTTATTGTAAATCAAGCATTGCTGGAAAAAGTTGAAGAAATGTTAGGCCTAGTTGTTGATGCGATTTTACATTTATAACATGGAGCATTTTAACACTTTCGGTTGTGCTTAATTTAAAGTTTGGTTGTCTTTCTTCCCTCTGCTGGTTTGCTTTTTCCAAGAGGTCTATGTTTTCTTCCCAACTTTTTTGTCATCTATGTGAATATTATTATCAGCAACTGTGTTATAGCCTTTGCCATACATGGCATTAATTGGCATTTCTAGGCCATTTGTGAATTGTATTTTTTCTATGTTATTGGCTAAATATTCCTCTTCACGACTCCAATCTCTACAAAATGTTTAAAGTCATCGTCCAGTAGTGAAGCATGACGGGAAAAGTCATTGAAATTCATTGGTCAAGAAGATTGGCAACCGCGAGGTTCATTAAAAGAGTACAACAATAGCCACGTCACTATATAGTCGTCATATTTTTGAAGAGAATTTGAACACTGTACACCAATGCCTGCAGTGAAGCTGCATTATATGGAGAGAACGTTATAAGAAGAGAATGTATTTAATAATTGGCATTGGGTGATGAGTGACGGTCCCACAAAATATATGTAATCACAGTTTGAATTGATTTCATGTTCATGCAGGGTTTTTAGGTTTATCCGGATCCAAGTTCAGAAAACTAATTTAGTGCAATTAACACTTTGGACATGTTTTCCTCACATGGTTATACTTTTACTGCAGGAATTCTCATTTGAGGGCATTGAATTGTTTGTGATGCTGCTTTGATTTTATGCTTGAGTTTAGAAGAATGCACTTGTTTGTCTCTAGCAGGTGTGTGTTTGTCTAATATATAGGCTGCTGTCATTGATGCTGTTTCCAGCTTGACTGTTTATAGCCGTATATTGCTGACTCTACCCATGCAGCCTGTATGCGAGAGGGTTCTGCTTCAGTGCAGTGAGGACGGGAGCAAAACAAATGGGTGAGCACTGGCTGTGACCCCAATATGGAGGAGAGATTTGTGGAGTCAACACACGAATGACACACTCCTCCATTTAAACATGATCGCAGACTCGCTCACACGTTCTTCCTCTAATAGAGGGTCACTGCCAGGGCATTTGTGGGGAGTGAGGGGGGGGGCTGGAGTCAAACAAGGGGCATGGAGGTATAGATGGGAAATCACATAGGTTTTGGGGGGTTATTATGAGAGCGTGTGTATATAGGGAATTAAGTGGGCTGGTCCTGATGAGAGGGTTTTGTGTAAACGTCAGCAGTAAAGAGGGATGGGAGTCTCGTGTTGCCCTTTCACAGCTGAAAGCTCCAGGGGTGAAGGAAAGTTCCTCGGGCGGTCATTCTGGGGACGTGTGAAAATACAGACGACGCTCTGGATGTGAACTTAACGCTTAATGCCGATCAGCTCATAGTCAGCAGCATAATGTGAGTATAGACCACTGTAATGGTGATCAGGATAAAACCTGGACCTTTTTCGTCCTAATTATCTCTAAAAAGTGGCTTATCCATTATTCTAGTCAATTAAGTTGCCAGAAATACAATAAAAAGCAGTCAGCACTCCAGGTTTTTAATTGTAAGGTTGTCATTTCCAGTCTAGATTAAACTTGTAGAACCTGCAGGTTCATATTGGAACCTGAAGCATAATCGAATTATCCAGAAATATTTAATAAACAAAACTTGATGGCAGGGTGATGTGTAGAAGTATGTGTCCACCGTATTTTAATACCATATACTGTATCCATCATATTTTAAACACATAACCCACTTCCAGTTATTTTAACTATACTAAAATGGTCTGTTATGCTGCTTGATATCGCAAACTAGTATTTGCCATCATATTCATTTATTATAATTATGAACACTATTTTTGTAAAGCAAGCAGTTTTACCGTTTACTGCACTTTGTTATAGTTATGTACGTATAGCAGAAGTCTTCAAAGTCTTAAACATTCACAGAAAATAACTTTGGTGTTGTATATTAATGTAGACACTCCCTCCAATCCTCTGGACCGCTGTGTTGAAATGACCTGCACCCCTCAAACCCATCAGTACATATAAATGTGTACTTTCTCACCTTATTCTTGTTTCAAAGTGAAGCTGTAGAGAATACTAGCGGCATGCATACAGAGCAGCACCGTTCATTGATTATGTGTCAGTGTTAAGGTAGGTAGGTAAGGTAATCAGTGTTGGCCCTTTTGTCCTGACTGCCCTGATGTGGCACGAGTAGACCAGAAATGCACTAGAATGTAAAGCGGCTCACAGGACTTGAATGATAACCATTAGCAATACCATTATCCCCTGTATATGTCTAAGAACATGGAGGCGTTAGAGCATCACAATAGTAGTCTATCTTGTAACTAAACCAGGCTTTGGTAGCCTTGTTTCTCGGTCTATACTTACATTTCATTGATATGAAGGTATGCTGATGCAGTCTGGCAAATTATGTAATATCTGATAAATGCAAGGTGACTGCTAATAAGATGCACAATATTTACTCAATTCATGCTAAATTGAAATCAGAGTTTTTTGACAAGGCTTTTGGTAGATTTTGGATCTTTTCTGTTAATCAGCCAAAATGCACCGTTATGAGCTGACATTGCTTTCTCAATAGTTTAAAATCCAGCTGTGTGTTGTGTATTAAACATCAGTTGTGTTCTGATTGTCTGTGTTTTGTTGCTTTGCTTTGTCTCTTGGTGGGGTGTAAGAAAATAAAGTATGGGTTCACGAGTTTACGCCGTACGCTGACCCTTGTATGACCGTATGGGCGTCATGTCCTATGCTGGATTTGAGCTCTGCAAGGTTGAATGTGATTTAGCACACACATGTTCTGTGCTTCATTACTCCCTGCTGTAAGATGTATCTGCAGCTGCATGTTGTGTGTGTCACCCTCACTTTAGTTGGTCTGCGTAGAACAATGTGTTTTGGCTTGTTTGTGAAGCCACCCTGAGACTTGATAAACCAAGCACTGGACTTCATTTCTCATTGCTTCTCAAGTCAGCAGGAGGCTTTTTGTCAGCTGCACTTGATCTGAAAGGTGTTGTGTTGTTTGTATTGTCATGAAAGGGCTTTTAGAAATAGATGAAATACAGAATCTGTCAATAATTGATCCGTCTGTTATACTGTTGTTGTTCGAGCTATCTATCGTTACATATATCTTTCTAAAGATTAGGGATGCACCGAAATTAAAATGCTTGGCCGAACAAAACGAAACACTGGGCCGAAGGCCAAATACATAACATGTTCCCCCCCCCCCATATATATTTGCCTTTTTTCTTTTTTCACCTTTGCATAAATTAAATTGCCAAAATGTGCTATTTATTAGTTTGTCTAGCTTTTTAAAGACAAAATGAATTACAAAACAACTATTTAAAAATATTTGCTTAACACTGATTTTTTTTCTAGCAGACACTATACCAACAAAACCCAATTTCACTTAAAATTAATAAGTTGGTAAAATATATTTTTTTTGTCATTTTTTGTATTTTTTACTGTACAAATAAATGCAGCCTTGCTGAGCAGAAGATAATTATTTTAAAACATTAGAAAATAGTACATATCCCAATTTGAACACTATTTGTGAGTGTTATAATATGGCCTGTATGTATTAATAGAGCTGTTGTAATTATTATCATTATTATTGCCTTCATACAGCGAGCGCTAGCAGGTAGCAGGAGTCAGATTTCACTGATCTCGTGAAGAGATGCGCTTTAAACACTAGCGCTTCAGTACAGCCTGGTTTATACTCGCCGCGTCAACGGAGTATTTGGTTTTCAAACTAAAGTAAAAGACCGCTTCTTAAACCAGAGAAGGTGAACATGTTGGTATTCATGTAGAAAAAAACATGCAAGTTCTTTCAGCGACAGCCAGTTTAGTTTTACTTTTCTTTGTTTTTGTTTTGAAAAGCTTATCTTTGCTGTTTACCTCACGCTATGGAGGCTTTTCTTCATTTTTTATATTATTATTTATTTGATTTCTCAGTGTTTGCTAAGCATTCTGTTATTTATTAGTCTGTATATAATACAGCATGTGACATGTCCTATGCCGTGATCGTCTTATTCGTTTTTGTTAATAAACATGATGTTAGACAGTTTTGTCGTTGCAGCCTACTGTTTTATTGTTGTGCTTTTTAATTAACAATAATAATTAATCCATATTTTGTTTTAGTCTTAAGTAAAAGGTGTATAGATATAAGTAAAACAGACAATTATCATTTCTTGTAAAATGTGACACCAAGTTCTTATTACTATAGTATTTCAGTCTATTTAAATCATGAACAGTTTCCCTGTGGGATAAATTAAGTTAATAATAGTCATATTTTAATAATACTTCAATATATTTGTTATTTACTATCCCTGTTGTAGTACTAATCATAAAAAAACAGGTCCAAAAGAAATGTACAGAATGTACAGTGCTGTCGCATCTACATGTCTGCCATCTATTGTTGTTTTCTTTCGGTTTCCTTTCTCTCACCGGTTTGTGTTTGGGTGTGTTGTTAGTGTGTCCCGCTGTGTGTTGATCAGGGAGGTTCTAGCACAGGGGTTTGTGTCGGGTAGCTCGTCTGTTCAGTGGTGTCCTGCTGTGTGTTGACAGGGAGGCAGCACAGGGTTTGTGTTCTGCGTCTCCTGCCATCCGCTGATCCCCCGTCTGCTCACATACAGAGCGATTCAGCACAGGAGAAGTTTGAGGCGTGAACCCACTGCGTTATAAAGTGTTTCCGTGACAGGACTACAGCCAGGGTTGTTTAGGAAGTAACAAGTCCCAAAGGACTTGGTTTCAGGAAGTCCGCAAGGGTCTTCAGCTCCGGTGTGTGGAACATTTTGCCGCTTTAAGCCGAATGAGAGAGGTAGAGCCAGGATTAACGTGAATGGAGCGTGTATGTCCGACTTTGTTAGGAGTAAAACAGTGGCAACGAAAAGATCCATTTAAACATGATCGCAGACTCGCTCACACGTTCTTCCTCTAATAGAGGGTCACTGCCAGGGCATTTGTGGGGAGTGAGGGGGGGGGCTGGAGTCAAACAAGGGGCATGGAGGTATAGATGGGAAATCACATAGGTTTTGGGGGGTTATTATGAGAGCGTGTGTATATAGGGAATTAAGTGGGCTGGTCCTGATGAGAGGGTTTTGTGTAAACGTCAGCAGTAAAGAGGGATGGGAGTCTCGTGTTGCCCTTTCACAGCTGAAAGCTCCAGGGGTGAAGGAAAGTTCCTCGGGCGGTCATTCTGGGGACGTGTGAAAATACAGACGACGCTCTGGATGTGAACTTAACGCCTAATGCTGATCAGCTCATAGTCAGCAGCATAATGTGAGTATAGACCACTGTAATGGTGATCAGGATAAAACCTGGACCTTTTCGTCCTAATTATCTCTAAAAAGTGGCTTATCCATTATTCTAGTCAATTAAGTTGCCAGAAATATAATAAAAAGCAGTCTGCACTCCAGGTTTTTAATTGTAAGGTTGTCATTTCCAGTCTAGATTAAACTTGTAGAACCTGCAGGTTCATATTGGAACCTGAAGCATAATCGAATTATCCAGAAATATTTAATAAACAAAACTTGATGGCAGGGTGATGTGTAGAAGTATGTGTCCACCGTATTTTAATACCATATACTGTATCCATCATATTTTAAACACATAACCCACTTCCAGTTATTTGAACTATACTAAAATGGTCTGTTATTCTGCTTGATATCGCAAACTAGTATTTGCCATCATATTCATTTATTATAATTATGAACACTATTTTTGTAAAGCAAGCAGTTTTACCGTTTACTGCACTTTGTTATAGTTATGTACGTATAGCAGAAGTCTTCAAAGTCTTAAACATTCACAGAAAATAACTTCGGTGTTGTATATTAAGGTGGACACTCCCTCCAATCCTCTGGACCGCTTTGTTGAAATGACCTGCACCCCTCAAACCCATCAGTACATATAAATGTGTACTTTCTCACCTTATTCTTGTTTCAAAGTGAAGCAGTAGAGAATACTAGAGGCATGCATACAGAGCAGCACCGTTCATTGATTATGTGTCAGTGTTAAGGTAGGTAGGTAAGGTAATCAGTGTTGGCTCTTTTGTCCTGACTGCCCTGATGTGGCACGAGTAGACCAGAAATGCACTAGAATGTAAAGCGGCTCACAGGACTTGAATGATAACCATTAGCAATACCATTATCCCCTGTATATGTCTAAGAACATGGAGGCGTTAGAGCATCACAATAGTAGTCTATTTGTAACTAAACCAGGCTTTGGTAGCCTTGTTTCTCGGTCTATACTTACGTTTCATTGGTATGAAGGTATGCTGATGCAGTCTGGCAAATGATGTAATATCTGATAAATGCAAGGTGACTGCTAATAAGATGCACAATATTTACTCAATTCATGCAAAATTGAAATCAGAGTTTTTTGACAAGGCTTTTGGTAGATTTTGGATCTTTTCTGTTAATCAGCCAAAATGCACCGTTATGAGCTGACAATGCTTTCTCAATAGTTTAAAATCCAGCTGTGTGTTGTGTATTAAACATCAGTTGTGTTCTGATTGTCTGTGTTTTGTTGCTTTGCTTTGTCTCTTGGTGGGGTGTAAGAAAATAAAGTATGGGTTCACGAGTTTACGCCGTACACTGACCCTTGTATGACCGTATGGGCGTCATGTCCTATGCTGGATTTGAGCTCTGCAAGGTTGAATGTGATTTAGCACACACATGTTCTGTGCTTCATTACTCCCTGCTGTAAGATGTATCTGCAGCTGCATGTTGTGTGTGTCACCCTCACTTTAGTTGGTCTGCGTAGAACAATGTGTTTTGGCTTGTTTGTGAAGCCACCCTGAGACTTGATAAACTAAGCACTGGACTTCATTTCTCATTGCTTCTCAAGTCAGCAGGAGGCTTTTTGTCAGCTGCACCTGATCTGAAAGGTGTTGTGTTGTTTGTATTGCCATGAAAGGGCTTTTAGAAATAGATGAAATACAGAATCGGTCAATAATTTATCTGTCTGTTATACTGTTGTTGTTGTTCGAGCTATCTATCGTCACATATCTTTCTAAAGATTAGGGATGCACCGAAATTAAAATGCTTGGCCGAACAAAACGAAACACTGGGCCGAAGGCCAAATACATAACATGTTCCCCCCCCCCCATATATATTTTGCCTTTTTTCTTTTTTCACCTTTGCATAAATTAAATTGCCAAAATGTGCTATTTATTAGTTTGTCTAGCTTTTTAAAGACAATGAATTACAAAACAACTATTTAAAAAATATTTGCTTAACACTGATTTTCTTTCTAGCAGACACTATACCAACAAAACCCAATTTCACTTAAAATTAATAAGTTGGTCAAATTATATTTTTTAGTCATTTTTTGTATTTTCACAAATAAATGCAGCCTTGCTGAGCAGAAGATAATTATTTTAAAACATTAGAAAATAGTACATATCCCAATTTGAACACTATTTGTGAGTGTTATAATAAGGCCTGTATGTATTAATAGAGCTGTTGTAATATCATTATTATTGCCTTCATACAGCGAGCGCTAGCAGGTAGCAGGAGTCAGATTTCACTGATCACGTGAAGAGATGCGCTTTAAACACTAGCGCTTCAGTACAGCCTGGTTTATACTCGCCGCGTCAGCATGAGCAATGGAGTATTTGGTTTTCAAACTAAAGTAAAAGACCGCTTCTTAAACCAGAGAAGGTGAACATGTTGGTATTCATGTAGAAATAACATGCAAGTTCTTTCAGCGACAGCCAGTTTAGTTTTACTTTTGTTTTTGATTTGAAAAGCTTGTTATCTTTGCTGTTTACCTCACGCTATGGAGGCTTTTCTTCATTTTTTATATTATTTATTTGATTTCTCAGTGTTTGCTAAGCATTCTGTTATTTATTAGTCTGTATATAATACAGCATGTGACGTGTCCTATGCCGTGATCGTCTTATTCGTTTTTGTTAATAAACATGATGTTAGACAGTTTTGTCGTTGCAGCCTACTGTTTTATTGTTGTGCTTTTTAATTAACAATAATAATTAATCCATATTTTGTTTTAGTCTTAAGTAAAAGGTGTATAGATATAAGTAAAACAGACAATTATCATTTCTTGTAAAATGTGACACCAAGTTCTTATTACTATAGTATTTCAGTCTATTTAAATCATGAACAGTTTCCCTGTGGGATAAATTAAGTTAATAATAGTCATATTTTAATAATACTTCATTATCTTTATTTACTATCCCTGTTGTAGTTAGGCCTGTCGCGATAGTCGATATATCGACTTATCGCACGATATATGGATATGAGCGCTATCATTTTTGGTGCCGCGATATATTGCGACTGTTAATTTTTTTATAATTAAAAATAATGATTATATTAATTTTTACATAAAAATGCATATCACCAACATTTTAGTCGATCGCGCTACCTCTGTCATCTCGTCTGCTGTCTGTGGCGGAGGCGGGGCTTAGGCAGCGTCTCCCACACACGCACACACACACACACACACACACACAGAGCGGACAGCGACAGGAGAAGAGAAGGCGTGAACCCACTGCGTTATAAAGTGTTTCGTGACAACTACAGCCAGTTAGGAAGAACAAGTCCCAAAGGACTTGGTTTCAAAGCCGCAATCTTCAGCTCCGGTGTGGGAACATTTTGGCTTTAAGCCGAATGAGAGAGGAGAGCCAATTAACGTGAATGAGCCGGTATGTCGACTTTGTTAAAAAACAGTGGCAACGAAAAGAGGCAACACAACTAACCTAAAATCTCACTTAAAACATAACCATCCCACCCAGTTTTTCAATCTGGGAACAACAACCGCAGCTGGAGCTGGAGAGGGGTCTTCCAGATAGTTATCTGTTACAGATGCCTTTTCCCGACAGTGTAAATATAAACGTGACAGCGCGAAACGGCGCACACTCACAGATAGCGTAACTCGCTATATAGCCAAAGAGATGCAGCCGTTAAACACGGTCGAAAAAACTGCTTTTAAAAATATGCTGCAAACTTTTTTATTCTTAAGAATAAAATGTTCTTTGTTCTTTGAAAGAGTGCACTTGCATTATTATGCTATTATATTGTCATACTGTAATTATATAATCAGTGAAATAAAATTGTCTTAAAATGACAATAATATCGTTTATCGCAATTAATTTTGGTGCAATATATCGCACAACAAAAAGTAGTTATCGTGACAGCCCTAGTTGTAGTACTAATCACAAAAAAAACAGGTCCAAAAGAAATGTACAGAATGTACAGTGCTGTTGCATCTACATGTCTGCCATCTATTGTTGTTTTGCTTTCTCTCACCGGTTTGTGTTTGGGTGTGTTGTTAGTGTGTCCCGCTGTGTGTCGATCAGGGAGGTTCTTGCACAGGGGTTTGTGTTTGGGTGTGTTGTTAGTGTGTCCCGCTGTGTGTTGATCAGGGAGGTTCTAGCACAGGGGTTTGTGTTTGGGTGTGTTGTTAGTGTGTCCCGCTGTGTGTTGATCAGGGAGGTTCTTGCACAGGGGTTTGTGTTTGGGTGTGTTGTTAGTGTGTCCCACTGTGTGTTGATCAGGGAGGTTCTTGCACAGGGGTTTGTGTTTGGGTGTGTTGTTAGTGTGTCCCACTGTGTGTTGATCAGGGAGGTTCTTGCACAGGGGTTTGTGTTTGGGTGTGTTGTTAGTGTGTCCCACTGTGTGTTGATCAGGGAGGTTCTAGCACAGGGGTTTGTGTTTGGGTGTGTTGTTAGTGTGTCCCGCTGTGTGTCGATCAGGGAGGTTCTAGCACAGGGGTTTGTGTTTGGGTGTGTTGTTAGTGTGTCCCGCTGTGTGTCGATCAGGGAGGTTCTAGCACAGGGGTTTGTGTTTGGGTGTGTTGTTAGTGTGTCCCGCTGTGTGTCGATCAGGGAGGTTCTTGCACAGGGGTTTGTGTTTGGGTGTGTTGTTAGTGTGTCCCGCTGTGTGTCGATCAGGGAGGTTCTTGCACAGGGGTTTGTGTTTGGGTGTGTTGTTAGTGTGTCCCGCTGTGTGTCGATCAGGGAGGTTCTAGCACAGGGGTTTGTGTTTGGGTGTGTTGTTAGTGTGTCCCGCTGTGTGTTGATCAGGGAGGTTCTAGCACAGGGGTTTGTGTTTGGGTGTGTTGTTAGTGTGTCCCGCTGTGTGTTGATCAGGGAGGTTCTAGCACAGGGGTTTGTGTTTGGGTGTGTTGTTAGTGTGTCCCGCTGTGTGTCGATCAGGGAGGTTCTTGCACAGGGGTTTGTGGGTGACGGGTAGGAGGCTACACAGTCAGGTGAATAAATGCAGAAATGAGTTTCACATGTTAATGAGGACCTTGACAGAGCCAGAGACAAGGACACAGTTGGTTTTGTTCTCCCTTCTCCTGCCATTCCTGCTGTATCCCCCCGTCTGCTCATTCAGGTTTACAGTGTCTGATTGCCCACGCACAACATGCACTCAGCTTTGCGTACATTAAGAGGAAATTGAAGGCTGCATCAGAATTGGAAAAACTGGCAGATTGATGCATGCATACATGCGAGTGTGTGTGTGTGCGTGGTGCGTGTGTGTGTGTGAGTGTGTGAGAGAGGGGGCGGCTTTTGTCCTCAGATGTGCTTCTGTAAAGAATCATTTTTATCTCCTACATGAAATATTTTTAGATTTCCTGCGGTGTTCTGTTGCTTTGCAGCTGTGCTTTAATTTTGCCTTGTGAATAGTTTGCTCATCTCATCTGAGCTGTTCTGCTGGTCTTTATGAAGAATGAAAGCGTCGTTGTATGAACGCAAGGTGTGTCCACATCTGCCCGGGTTTCTCCACTTGTAGTGACTTGTTCTGAACAAAAACAATCATCAAGTGGTATCAAGGCCAATACAGGTCACAAGCTATCCTGTGTGTGTGTGTGTCTCTGTCTGTGTGTGTGTGTGTGTGTGTGTGTCTCTGTCTGTGTGTCTGTCTGTTGTTGTCTGTGTGTGTGTGTGTGTGCGTCTGCGTCTGCGTCTGTCTGTGTGCGTCTGTCTGTGTGTGTGCGTGTGTGTGTGTAACAAGTGTGTGCAAATAAAAAATTATAAAAACAGTACTGTTCGAAAGTTGGTGTCATTAAGATTTTTTTGTATTAATACTTTTTAGCAATCATGCATTAAATTGATCAAAAATGACTATTTTCTTGTATAATATTAAATATTTATTTGCAGATAATTTTTTAAAAACTTTTTATTCATTAAAGAATCCTGAAAAAAGTTTCCACAAAAATGAACCGTTTTCAACATTGACAAATGTATTATTCTTGAGCATCAAATCTGCATATTAAAACGATTTCTGTAGGCTCATGTGTCACTGAAGATCGGAGTAACAACTGCTGAAAATTCAGCTTTGCCGTGACTGATCAATCACATTGTAAAAAATATAAAAACACGTAGTTATTTTAAATTATAGTAATATTTTGCAATATGTGTTACTGTAGTCTTGATAAAAAAATGCAGCCTTTCATAAAATTGTACTGACCCCAAACTTTTGAACCTCTGTGTGTGTGTGTGTGTGTGTGTGTGTGTGTATACATACACGCGCGCACACACAAATATGCCAAAGATCATATTCCAGTTTAGGGATGGTCGATATCTTATCATTTGCAATATACCGAAAAAAGTTCTCCCCATGATAAGAATTAGTCTTCCCGCGATAATAACGATAAAATCAATTTGTTGATACTGACAGTAAACTTGCATTTTTATTCCACTTTAGTTTGTCTACATTAAAGAGTTTAATACTCTAGTAAACTATATTGAGACTTGAAAGGATTGTGAAAACTCTTCATGTGTTTTTGTGCTCCTGCATGAGCGGCGGAGCGCCACTGAACATCTGAACAAACTCTCAATATGACATGCACTTTGATGGCTTTTGTTTTTAAGATATAAACAAATGTGCTTGTTCAAGCGCGTCTTTACAGCAACAGCAGCATTTCTTATCAAATGTCATTCTAAGTTACCCACCACAGTGGGTGGTATATTAGCAAAAATACTGGCAACTACTCAAAACATGCCTATATTTGGCTGGGGCCTGTACCATGATTGTAGATGAACAAATTCAGAGTTAGGAGAAGTTTTGAGTTGACTCAACCAAACCATTTCAAACTGGCTTTGTTGGTACCATGAGGCTGATTATCAACTTTCTCTGTCAACTCAGGCTTGATCCTGTATTAATGGAGAGCGTGCACATGAATGTGTGACATCATCGGCGAACAGCCAATCACAACACAGAGCTCGCGAGAGAGCCAGCGAGATTCAAAACTCGTTTGTTAAAGGTTAAGAGAGTAAAGAATACGAGTCATTTAAACAGATTTCCACTGAAGTACTTGGACAAATAAAGGACATTATCTTGCTCTATCTGTGCAGTAATGAGTGAGACTTGTGAAGTTACTTTATATAGTGATAGAGACTCGAACATGTAAGGTCACATGTAGCCATTTTTAAAGTGTTATCTAGGGCCTTATGAAAGCAGTGTAATTTTTTCCAAAATTCAGTTTAATTTTTTTCCCAAATTCATTTTTTTTCCCCAAATTCAGTTTTATTTTCCCCCAAAATCTGTTTTTTTTTAATTCATTTTTTATTTTTATTTTTTTTATTCAGTTTTTATTTTTATTCAGTTTTTTCCATTTGAATTTTTCTGGACTCCTTTTTAATGGTCAAATTAAATTGTATTAGGCAAAAAGTAAGTCTAATTTATTAAAATCATGAAACTTTAACATTAATTTATTAAAAGTGTAACAAATTACATGTTTAGTGCCGTATGAAATGTTTTATTTTTTTCTCACGTTACCAAATTCTGTGTTTTAGCACTTCTAATTATTTGAAAGCATACAATTTTTTTGTATTTATTCTTACAGTAGCTTCTTATGAAATGCCCCCCCCCCCCCCCCCCCCCCGAAATGTGACAGTAATATTGTGGCTTAATATTAACAGATACTGGTCCATATCACGATAGGATTTAAGTGGAATGACCTACTTTTGATTAATTCATCCAAACAATACATGAACAACATCTCCAGAACTGCTCTGAGCGTCACTACACGAGCATTTTACCGCTTCATTTCAGTAAAACCAGCGTCGTATCATAAACACAGAAATGCAAAGGTGTTCACGGCAACCCTTCAAAATAAAAGTCCTGTTTAGACATTGTGCCAGAAATATATTAGGCTGCTATTTAGTAGAATATATTTGATACTACTACTACTACTGTTTAAAAAATAAACACAACTTTATTTTCTAATAAATAATCACACTATATTTCTTCCATGATTTAATTTTAATAGTAAATTCCCTTTATTTGCCAAAAAATAAGTGATATAAAATTAGGGTGAAACTTGTTTACCGTTTTCCATACTTTTATTACTTTTGTTGAAACACAATATTAAATGAGCATAAAGAATGGTATTGATTTTTGTACATTTTATTTTTGTTTGACTTTATTAATAAATATAGTGTTTTTTTAATTAGCATGTTTTTGTGTTTTGCATTGGTACCGAGAACCGTGGGTTTTCACTGGTATCGGTACCGAATACTGAAATGTTGGTACCGTGACATCACTATCTGGGGGAGTGACTTTATTTCGTGTCACTTTGCTCACATCTGATTGGTCCAATTCCAGTTTGAGATCTCGAACTCAGAACATAAGCTGCCCCGGCGGGGTTAACCGTGGAGTGTAGGTTACTATGTTAATGAACACCGCTAAAAGCCAAGCCACTTTCATGGTACCTAAAACCCAGGATTGGTGCAAACTAAACCGAAACGTACCTGGCTAGCAGCTAAACCGGCTTCGTGGTACCGGCCCCTGGTGCTGAGTGTTAGTTTAATACGCTAGCGTACAGATTGTATTATGTTCGTCAGTTAGTTATACACTGAACGGTTAGATCTTAATATATTATCCCCCCTAATGATTTTCATTCTTAATGCAATAACAGCAGATGTTGAATCAAAACAATGTTGAACCAGGGCAGAGTACTTCGGGGAAGTAGTTAGATTTGTATTTTGTGACAACAGTATAACGTCATAAAAGCCCTTAAAACGTCCGACTCCCTGATCAGTGCCCTGACTACTGAACAAGGGAGCTAAATGAGACGCTCCCTTAGACAAGTTTAATCTCGTATTACAATGACTTTAATCTCAAGATGGTTTTATTGTTTTTAATATCGCTTGGCCCTAATCCTCTTCCCTACAAACCTTAATAGAAAACTTAGTCTAATATCTAAACAACATTGTGTTTGTTTGTAAAACATCTTAATATTCAGGAACGCTGTTGAATAAACTCCAGCCCTCAACACTAGACACACAAACCTCAACAAGATGAGCTCTTTACATCACAGTACAACAAATAACTGACAAAACACTGTAAATGAAGTCAGCAAACAGCCAAACAACGATCCTATAACAGTAACTGCATCATGTATTAATGCTGCAATGCATGCTGGGAACTCACAATGTGAAATTCTTTGTTCAGACAACTGTGTTTGATTAGTTGGCACAATATTTAGTGTAATTTTCTTGGTCTGGCAAGAGTTTTTATAAATGTGGTTTCAAGAAAATAGCATTTTTTAGTATTTGAGCCCCAAAAGGTTTCGTAAACTGGAAAATGTTTAACATTGCTGGCAGACCAAAAGCCAAATTACGGATGCTTGTCAGCGCACGACAGCATCGACACAACTCGCCATTGTTTACGAAGAACATGTCATTCGCGGAGGAAGGCCTGTTTTTGACAGGCGCGGACATGTGAGAGATGCGTTTGTAACTTAAATGACATTTGTTTTCGTGGTTCATGATTGTAAACGGTGCTAAATCTTTCTAGCTCATTCTCTCTGTCGGCGGGTTTTGTTCATCAGATAAGATGCTAAAGGTAGTACGATTTCTGTATCTCTGATATGTGAAGTCTTAGTTCTGTCACAAGAGACATTAAATGGTTGAAGTATACAACAGTATTGTATTTAACCTAGTTCTGGTCGGGTCTGTTGGCTAGGAGAAGTGTGTGTATGGGTTTGGTTTTCTTTCTTCGAGTCCCACCCTTGAGTATGTATGTGTGTGGACCTGAGTCAGAGGAAAATGAACCCAATAAATCACACTGTCCTCTCTCCTCCCTGCCTGGACCTGCTTTCTTACACACACACACACACACACACACACCACACACACACACACACACACCTCACACACACACACTCCTATGCGCACTGACCTTTATTCTCCCAGCCTAAATCTGCCATTTCTTAATTATTTCTGCAGCCAGTCAAGAACACCATATAAACACCTACTGCCATGATAACCTATTGGATTGATACGGTCACATGATCAGAACCGTAGTAGCAGTCTTTGTTTGTACTGTTGCACACATCTGTCTCCTTGCATTCACATGCACGTGTTTGTTTGTGCGCTGTGTGTGTGTGTGGTGTATGATGCATACTGCGTCGTGGGTGGGTCTCTCTCAGACACACTGAAAGATTAATGGTGCTCCAGAAGCAAATGTCAGATGGTGTGGCTTAGAATAAGCATCAACACATGCTTTTGTGCCCACACCCTGACAGTAAACCCACCTCTAGCCCCACACATACACTGAGATCATGCCCACTGCAGCCTTTGATCCTCCAAACTTTCAGACACTGGGTTTTGTCCGTAAGATCTTTTGGGGGCTTTTTGATGCCCACTTATCAACTGACTGCAGGGAGCTTTAAAAACGCCTTAAAACCCCTATTGAGTGATAGCACGTTTTGTTTATAATTAATTTTTTTCTAAAGGAATTTTGTGGTGAATTACCTTTGAGCATAATTTGTAACATGTATGCACTACGGGTCAAAAGTGTGGAATAATTACGATTTTAACGTTTTTGAAAGATGGTTGATTTTACTCAAGCACTGTATTTATTTGATACACATTACTGACAATAATTGATCCTTTGAAAAAAATATATTGATTGAGCTAATATTAAATAAGCATTTTAAGGATGATTTCTGAAGATCATGTGACACTAAAGACTGCAGTAATGATGCTGAAAATTCAGCTTTGATCACAGAAATAAATTACATTTCAAATTGTATTAATGAAAAAGTTAATATTTGACTTAAGCTGTAATTATATTTCACAATATTACTTATTTTACTGTGTTTTTGAGCATCAAATCAAAAACATGAAAAATCTTATTCTAAAATGTTTGACTGGTAATGCATGCTGATTTTTTTTTTTTTTGAACCAAAATGCAAAAGTCGATCTATTTTCTTCAGGCTTTGCTAAATCTGTGAAGCGTTATTAGTAGTGTCCTCAGCTCGGAATTTAACAAGCAGACCTGAATATATAAAGGGCAATTAATGAATCCAAACTGTCCTCGGTTACTCAATATTCAGAGCTCTGTAGTTTCACCATATTATTTGGATCTGTTTAGTCAATAACTCGGTCTTCTTTGCTCTTTATCTCTGTTTTTCTCTCTCAGTCTGTGGCAGAGCCCATACCCATCTGTAGTTTCTGTTTGGGGACGAAGGAACAGAACCGCGACAAGAAACCCGAAGAGCTCATCTCCTGTGCAGACTGTGGGAACAGCGGTAAGGACGTGGTTTATTCATTTATATAAGACGACATTATGTATACTATAAGATGTCACAGAACTTACTAAGCATGTTTTAAGTCATGAATATTGGCCCAAATCATGTTCCCAGCATGCCCTTAAAGTAGACATGTTTTTAATTCAGTTTGATCATGTTTTAAGGTCATAAGGTGTACAGCAATACACAATAAAGCACTTTATAAGTGCATCATTCATTCATAAGAATGTAGTAAACTGTACAACAGAAGTCTTTAAAGTCAAGATGCTGATGCATTCTTCTGGCTCAGAGTAGTTCGCAAACCATGAATACTGCGCATTATTACTTATGATCTACTGTTATTGAATTATGACTCTATTTACTCATCTTATAATATGTCGTAGATGGATGCAAGAGTGCATATTTTTGTCCTAATCTTTTTTAAATGAGCAGCTGGAAGTAGTAAAGTACAGACATTAAAAATAAGAGTCCCAGTGCTTATTGTGCTTGTTTATAATTAAAAGTCCCACATTATAATATGTGTCCCTGGAGCACAAAACCAGTCTTAAGTCGCTGGGTATATTTGTTGCAATAGCCAAAAATACATTGCAAGGGTCAAAATTATCAATTTTATGTTATGTCAAAAATCATTAGGATATTAAGATCATGTTCATTAAGATATTTAGTACATTTCCTATCATAAATATATCAAAACTTATTTTTTTATTAGTAATATGCATTGCTAAGAACTTCATTTGAACAACTTTAAAGATGATTTTCTCAATATTTTGATTTTTTTGCACCCTCAGATTCCAGATTTTCAAATATTGTCCAAACCATACATCAATGGAAATATTATTTATTCAGCTTTCAGATGATGTATACATCTCTATTTCTAAAAATTGACACTTAAGACTGGTTTTGTGCTCCAGGGTCACACATCTTTCTGGCTGTTATTGGTATTCTGGTTACACGATAAACTGTATGTGGCATTTAACGCAGTGTAATCTCTTGAAGCCGTTCTGTTATAGGAAGGAAAAACTTTACCAACATAGTTCCCGATTTTGTCACAATCAGTTTTTTGCTTTTATTTAAACTCAGTGTTGTTGAATCAACACAATCTAATATTGTTTGGCCTCTAATTTGTATGTATTGACATTGGTACGTAAACTGATTTCAGTGCACATGTATCTGTTTATTTAAGTGAAACGGTTGGAAATGCATGAACTATTATGGGTTTGTTCTGAATAGTGTTCATTTTATTTGTGAAGGTCTTAATTTCGATGGTACAAACTCTGCCGATGCGCTGGAAGTGGTTGTAAATTAAGAGTAGAGCGGTTGTTTGATTACAGAGTGGAGCTGCACGGTCTTCTCATCGGGAGGAGGCTCTGTTCTAGTTGTTTAAGTCTGTCTCGCTGTGTTTTCTCAGGACACCCGTCCTGTCTGAAGTTCTCTCCAGAGCTCACAGCACGGGTCAAAGCTCTGTGGTGGCAGTGCATCGAGTGCAAAACCTGCAGCAGCTGCCAGGACCAAGGGAAAAATGCAGTAGGTTTTTCTTCTTCTATGGCCTGTCTTATTGTTGCTGCCAGATCATGTTCATTTAGGCTGTGTCCTCATTTACACTAACGTTTAGGGTTGGTTTTTAAAATAAGTCTCTTATGCTGACCAAACTGCATTTATTTGATCAAAAATACAGTAAAACAAGTTGTATTTGGTGACCGTTTGTATGTATATGTCTGTTATGTTTATAAGTTGATATTAGGAATGTTATCTAAAAAAGTAATATTTTAAAGTATAACTAGAAAATAACGGTTTTATTTTTTATATTTCAAAATTATAATGTTTTCTTGTGAAGGCATAGCCTATCACACATCTCATACTAATATGATTTACTTCTGAAGAAACATTTATTATTATTAATTTTGAAAAATGTTTTGTTGTCTTAATATTAGTGGAAACTGTTTTTTTTTATGTATTGAAAATTCAGAACAACAGCATTTATATGAAATATAAATCTTTTTGTAACAACGCAAGTCTTACCTGTAACTTTTGATCAATTTAATGCATCTTTGCTGAATAAAAGTATTAATTTATTTCAAAAAATATAATTCTGGACATTTGAAGGGTAGAGCATATGCTTACATTATGCACTTACATTTACATTTAGTCATTTAGCAGATGCTTTTATCCAAAGAGACTTACAAACGAGGACAATGAAAGCAATTAAAACCAACAAAAGAGCGATAATATGCAAGTGATGTAGTTTGCATAACGCAGTACACATAGCAAGGTTTTTTTTTATTAGGCTATTTAATAAATAAAAAGATTAGAATGTAGAAAGCTAGTGTTAGTTTTTTTTAATTAAAGAAAACAAGCTGTTAGTAAATGAATAGAGTGCAAGTCTAAAAGGGACGAGTGTTTTTTATTTTCTCTATGGGACATACTTTTCAGTGTGTAGTACAATAGTGGGTCAATGGGGACATACTACCATGTCCTAATGTCTCCTGATACCACAGATGTTTAGTTTTGTTAAAAAAAAGTGCATTTTACTTGAATTTAATTTAGTATTACTTAACTTTAGCCCTGCGATCCTTATCACTTCTCGTCAATTGAGAAAAATAACTCCATAAAGAGCCGTCACAATCTCCTTTAGTGATCAAAATACATAATTAGTGTCCTTGACTCTTGTTGTCTGTGTGTGTTTGTATTGTACAGGACAACATGTTGTTCTGCGACTCCTGTGACCGAGGTTTCCACATGGAGTGCTGTGACCCCCCACTGATGCGGATGCCAAAAGGTGTGTGTCCACACACTCGAATGCATGCCTGTTCTACGTCGTGTAATCCATGCATTTGTCTCTAGGCACACTCTATTAACCGTGTATTGTGCTGATGTGTTCATTTACACACACATTAGTTTCTCTGTAATTATAGTTATGAGTAAGGACTCTTGATTGCTGTTCTGCAGGCATGTGGATCTGTCAGATCTGTCGACCAAGAAAAAAGGGAAGAAAGCTCTTACATGAAAAAGCAGCACAAATCAAGCGGCGATATAAAGCACCACTCGGGCGGCCGAAGGGCAGGTATTAAAAACTGTTTGATTCTGTTTACAACCACATGTGTGTCCCTGGAGCTCATACGCAGTGCAGGTATATTTGTAGTAATAGCCAACAATACATTGTATGGCTCAAAATTATACATTTTTATTTTATGCCAAAAATCATTAGGATATTAAGATCTTGTTCCATGAAGATATTTTGTACGTTTCCTTCCTCAAATATATCAAAACTTAATTTTTAATTAGTAATATGCATTGCTAAGAACTTCATTTGAACAACTTTAAAGATGATTTTCTCAATATTTAGATTTTTTTTTGCACCCTCAGATTCCATATTTTCAAATATTGTCCAATCATAACAAACCATACATCAATGGAAAGATTATTTGTGATGCAATCTAGGATACCACACCGCATGGTGAAATTTGACCTATTATAGGTTTTGATACCGTATAAAACCTGGGTTCATGCCATTTCCAAAACTGTATTTTTATTTAGCTTGAACGTAACAAAAGTTATGGCTATCTGAAGTTGGTACGATCCTATGATATTCATAAAAACTGGTTTAAAGAGAGACAACGAAAATAAACGCACAACAGTCAAGTATCACAAGTAAAAGTCACTTGTGTGAGTCACCACAAGTCCTCTTGTCCTCAGACCGGGCCGTCCCTTTAAGAAGCTTCGAGGTGGTGGGCGTGGCAGAAGAAGGCGTGGTGCTGGAGGCGTTGACCAATGCTCACAAGGCTCCTCCTCCCCACACTCCTCCTCCAGCTCCTCGTGCGAAGGCTATCCCGGCGACGATCGCATGCTGTTCTCTCTCAGAGAAGACGATTCTGCACATGGTGGCCTGCGCTTTAACAAGAAAACAAAGGGTCTGATCGACGCCCTCAGCAAGTTCTTCACGCCATCCCCGGACGGACGGAAAGCCCGCGCTGAAGTGGTGGACTATTCCCAGCAATACCGTATACGCAAGAAGAGCCACCGCAAGGACGAGCACGATGACCGGACAGAAGGTGAGGCGGGGCAAGAACTAAACCTAAACTGTTTAGCTTTCCACATCTGTATTCGGTGATCCATGCTTGCGTGATAAGGACGATAACTGCGCTGAGAAACGGGCATTTCTTCCTAAAATGTCTCGTGTGTATGTGGAGAGATTAAAACTGTGCTTTACAAACAAAAGTAACACTTTCATAAATTACGGTTCACAAACTTGAAGTTTGTAAGATTTTTATTTTCTTCTCTTGTGCTAGCAGTTTCTAATGCTCACTGAGGCTGCATTTATTTGATCAAAATGCAGTAAAAATTGTAATATGTAATAATATTATATTTTTTTATTGAATTTAGTCTCGTGATGGAAAGCTGAAATGTATTTATAATTTTTTTTATGATCCTTCAGAAATAAATCTGATGCTGAGGCTAATTTGGTGCTCAGGAAACTTTTTTTTATCAATTATGAAAGCAGCTGTGCTGCTTAATATTTTTTGTGAAAATAATACGTTTTTCAGTATTTTTCAGAAAGTTCAAAAGGACAGAATTTATTTGAAATGGAAAATATTTTATGGTAACGATTTATTTTAAGGTGCCCTTGTTACACATGCACTTACTATTATAAGTAACAATAAAATATGCATAATTTCATACAAGTAATCCTAACCATATGTGACGCTCTCTGTGAAAACCCAGCTAAAGTCATTTTTTGTTTAGATTAGCTATTTTCTGCTTAAAATCATCTTTCATATGGTAAAGAACATTCTGTGAAATATATTCTTGGAGTCATTAATATTGACTGAGTAAGGCCACGTCAAAGATTGAAATCATAGTGAAATTAATGCTTGTAATCAAACTTTGATGCTCGTTAGCCTGGTTATTACAGAGAGGGTCACATATAGTAGGTACATGTAGTTAATTAATATTACTCGGCACTTAAATGTATAATTACACTGCAACAAGGACACCTTAAAAGAAAGTGTAACGTCTTTTATAATATCATAAATGGCTTTACTGACATTTGAAGAAAGATTAAATGGAAACTTGTCACACTGTGTCTGGGTAGGAAATAAAAAGTGCTAATTAAATCTGAATGTGGTCTCCTTTAACTTCAGTGGTGTTTTGCTCTGTACAGACATCGGTATTGTGCCCACATACACTCGTTGGCTGTTGATAACTGCCTTGGACTGTATTTATTCTGAGAAACCGAGCTCTTTACACATCAGGAGTGGCCTGGTAGTAACTGGCGCGATTGTGACGACAGATAAATTCTGTGCATGTTTGTACTCCTTGAGAATGCTTTATTTATTTGTGAGAAAGGCTCTGTGAGGCTGCGTGTGTGTGAGGCCTGTGTGTGTCGTGGCGCGTGTGTGTGTGCAGACGTGTGTGTGTGTGCTGTGAGGCTGCCTGTGCTGTGTGTGCGATGTGTGTGTGTGCGAATCGCTGTGTGTGTGACGTGTGTGTGTGTGTGTGCATGTGTGCCGTGTGATTGCGTGTGTTGTGTGTGTGTGTGTGTGTGTGTGTGTGTGTGTGTGTGTGTGAGACACTTTAAGTTTGTAAAGTCACACAGAACTGAATGACACTGTCATAAAAGTCAAATATAATAAAGGCATTGACAACTAAAAAATTCAGCGTTAAATATTTGTGACCCTGGAGCACAAAAGCAGTCTGAAGTCGCTGGAGTATATTTATAGCAATAGCCAACAATACATTGTATGGGTCAAAATTATAAATGTTTATTTTTATGGCAAATATTATGTGGATATTAAGTAAATATCATGTTCCATGAAATATTTAGTAAATTTATTATCGTAAAAATATATTAACTAAATTTTTGATTATTAATATGCATTGCTAAGAACTTCATTTGAACAACTTTAAAGATGATTTTCTCAATATTTAGATTTTTTTGCACCCTCAGATTTTCAAATATTGTCCTATCATAACAAAAACCTTACATCAATGGAAATATTATTTCACCGCTTTCAGATGAATTTGAAAAATTGACACTTAAGACTGGTTTTGTGCTCCGGGTCACATTTAATTAAACGCATGCTAATGTGTAAACTTCGACGGCTTTTAATATAAACCAAGTGAATGCTTCTTGTGGATAAAGCGTATGCTTGATGGTAGTGGAGCCTGTTGTTTGTTTGCACTCACTGATTCTCTTTTGCTGTATTAGCAGAGACTTGGATGCTGTGAAGGCCTTTATCTCTGCAGAATGTAATGTGGGGGATTTGAGAGTTTCCATTATCTTGACAGCCGGTGCCTCTCTCAGTGATACACACACAAACACAGATGCACATGTGTAGACAGATTGGCTGAGGTGTGTGTGTGTGTGTGTGAAGGTCCCAGCAGAAGCAGCCAGTCTCTGATTGCCTGAGGCCATCAGTCGAAGAAAAACACTCACTAACCCAGAGAGAGACAATCATATTCGCACGCAGCATCAGACAGATCCAGCTTGCTTTTGTTTAGCAGCCAGAAAAGAAAGATAGCATGCTGCAGTCTGACCGTATTAACTGCCTATGGGATGTTACACACACTGCAAAGTTTAGGGAGCGATAGCTGCATTTAAGTATGGGATTGAATCACCCTAAATTATTATTCTGTATGTGTACAGAAATATGAGTCATTCTTGTGATGGCAACTTTAGGAATTCAAAAACGAGAGAGATGTGCAAAACCAGCTCCAAAATATTGTATTGTATATTGTTATTGCTGTTATTAAAATGACAACAAATACATCTTGTAGGCTATTCACTGAACATACACAAACTATTTATATTGATCCACGTGCAGCCTGGTTGCTAGCACTTGTTATATCAAGTATAGACCTGCTCAGAGATTGCAGTCATTATTTTTGAGCATGGAAATGCTACAATTCACAAACATTTATATTTTTAAAAACAACATGGCATGTTCTGCACAAGCCGTTTCACCTCGTGTGTGTGTGTGTGTGTGTGTGTGTGTGTGTCACTACTGTGTGTCAGCAGGCTGGCAGATGCTCTAAATTTCCACTTGGGCTGCGGATAAGAGCTAATAATAATTCTGTATGCTTGTGAGAAACCGTTTGTGATTATTAGAACAAAAGGCGTATTTCTTGTGTGAAAGAGAGCAACTGTTTTCTTTGGTGCGTGGCGGGATGCTCTGGGAAAAAAGGCATAGTGGTCTAAAAGTCTCTAAATTTTAAACGTACCCACTTTATCTGTCTTAACTCTTTTTTGTTGTACTTCGTCTCTTGTAGAAAGTCGGGGTGACTGGTCCACCGGATCCCCAAATGCGCTGCCCATCTGTTATAGAGTTTGGGAAGTATGAAATTCAGACGTGGTACTCTTCTCCGTATCCGCAGGAGTACAGCAGGTAACATACAGCATGTGTCGTGATCAGGGTGCGATTTGTGAAAAAAGCAGAGGGAGCGGGGGATGCTTTTATAAATAGAATTGAATATAGCCTAACCTAATGTAAGTGTAATCTGTGAACAACTCATCATAAATCCGTCTTTTTAGGCAAGTAAATGGATGTCACGTCATGAAATGTTTTTAATACGACGGAAACTGTATTTAACGTGATCACAATTTGATAAAAACAACGTATAAATAATATGGAGAACAAAGAACAATATCAACAGAGCTCAGTTAAACATTGCGTTTCGAATTGCTCCAATCGGATCGCGAATCAGTTAGTTTGGGAGCAGACCGAGACGCTTGTTTTTTGCGCACAAAGGTTCGGACAGCAGCGTTCAAAACTTACTCAAATGAACCCAGCAATTGCACCAGAGTTCGTTTTAATCAAACCAAATATGACACGTGTGAACGCAGCTTTAATCTATTTGTGTTCATGATTATTAGTGCTAGACGGTCATATATTGGCCAGGTGTGACTGAATCCTATTTGGCCATTTAAAATTTCTCCAACTAATAGCCACGCCCACTTTTCTGATTGACAGAGTTGTTATTGATTGTGTCATGTCCTAAATCAGCTAGTAACCTTGGATGAAGCACATTTTATGACTTCCACTATATATATATAATTCTACTGTCGATGTAACATGGTAGTTTAACAGTGATGTTATTGGGGTCATGAAATGAAGAACTGAAGAATACTGTTTTTTTGTGTGTGTTTATATGCATGTTCAAGAGAGATGTGCTCGTGCACCTTTGATCTTAGGCTGTAAAAGCTGATGTGTGATTGTTTGGATGTGACAGGCTCCCTAAGCTCTACCTCTGTGAGTTCTGTCTGCGCTACATGAAGAGCCGCAGCATTCTCTACCAGCACATGCGAAAGTGCAACTGGTTTCACCCGCCTGCCAACGAGATCTACAGGAAGGACGACGTGTCCGTGTTCGAGGTGAGGAAAGAAATCTCCGCCCAGATAAAAACCACAAACGCATGCATACTCGTCTTTGTTTATACGCACTTGGCAGCACTCGTCGACACTCTAGTCATGCACACGCTAATGCGTGTTTTCATACGTTCTGAGCCAACAAAGGAAATCTCATTCACACTGATACACACACACACACACACACACACACTCCAACACTGGCTCAGGCAATAACATCCGCCCGCTTACCGCCCTCACACGGTGTTGTAATGTTGCCGCTCAGTGAGATAATAAATGTAGAACGGCAAGCTCTCGTTGTTTCAGAATCACTACATCTTGTGTGCTTCTATAAAAGGCCATTTAGGTGTAAACATGACATGTAGATCTGAATAGGTGTGGTCTAGACCTGATTTTACTGAGCTTACATGCTTGTGTCTGGAGATTGACAATCATATGTGACCTGTGCTGGCAAAATGAGTCACAGTGAGCAAATTTAAAAAGCCCTTCTAAATGATATATGTGACCCTGGAGCACTAAACCAGTCATAATGGTCAATTTTTCAAAATTGAGATTTATACAACATCTGAAAGCTGAATAAATAAGCTTTCCATTGATTACATTCCATGCATAAATGTAAAAGCTTATTTATTCAGCTTTCAGATCATGTATAAATCTCAATTTGGAAAAACGTATGACTGGTTTTGTGGTCCAGGGTCACATATGGCCTAATATGATTGTTATAAATGTGAGTGCTGTACGTTCAAACTTATAGATGAATGGTTATAAGAAACAAATGAATGGTTTGCATTTATGACAAGCGATTATGATCTACTGTTGATAGATTATGGCAGTGTTTATATGTTGTAAGTGGTTGAAAGAGTGCATATTTTCTCGCCTGTTTTGAATGAGCAGGTGTGAGCATTAACAGATATTTACATTTATTCCTTAACTTGTCAATTGGTTAAAAAGCGTATGCTAAACGAATAAATCAAGCGATTTGTCTTAAAGAGACAGTAGCATGAGAAGTGCTAGAAAAAAATATTTTTTTCAAATATATATAAAATAAAATCTTTATCCTTCCCTTTTCTAGCTTGTACTATTCTGGACTCAGACATTTCAAAATAAGAGTCTGGGTGTATTTTGGGCTTGCTTATATCACTGATATACTGATTACACAATAATGTGTAATGAATCTTGACTTTAATTAGACGTAAACACATCTGGCTTCTCTCTGGGCCTTATTTCACACATCCAGCATACATGTTACTAGTATCGATACAATAATCTTTCCGTTTTACTTTCACTTTCATATTAGCGGCAATTCAAAGTCAATTGCTTGAATTCAATTCAAGAAACAAAAAACTGAACTTTTATTCACAAAACGAATAAAAATACACCATACTATATGCCTAATATAAAATAACAAATAACTTACACAAGCTTCAGGTAAACAAAACTGAAGATCAGATCTGTGTACCCAAATAAATAAATAAATACAAAACGAATAAGAAAACTTGGAGACACGGCACACTTGATGTAAAATAAAAAATACACCGTTTAAATAAATAAAAAATCAGCAAACACTGTGGAACCAAATAAATAAGAAACGAATCTTTAAAAAAAAAAAACTTCCAATATCTCCTTTGATAAATTGCACAAGGCAACAAGCTTTTAAAAAGCAGAAATATTTGTAAAACGCTTGTTTTGAAACTCTGTCAGCTTCTTCTCACGTGATTAATGAAATCTAATCTGTGATGCGGCTGTCGTTCGGCACGCTGCATTGAGCAGTCGCGTTCAGTTTTTAATGTTAGTGTCTGTTCTTTCACTAAACTTAATTATTTGTATTATTAAAACATCTAAATGATGGTGGTGTCGCAGTGGACATGTTTCATTACAGGTGTTGTGGCTTCACACCGTTAAACACAGACTATCGCAGCAACCCTAATGTGATGCACCCATGTTTAACTCTCCTAACCTGAACCGATGCCTGTGTTCTGCTGCTGCGGGACCATAGCCTGTATGTTCCACAGTAATCAACACTACTGTGTTGTCGGGTGTGGTACTGCTTGCCTTCTCGTTTGGCCAGTTGGTTCGAGAGGCTCAGGTTTCAGTCTGGTCCTGACTCCGCAGGAGACCTGTGGTGGCAGCGCTGCTAAAACCTAACACTGTTGGCATTCAGCCCGTTGGAAAAGCAGCAACCGTGCAATTTATCACAGCCTCTGCTCCTGTGGAGCCAGTTTCGTGCCAGTCTCTGCTGCACGACTTCTTTCAAAATGTTGATTTAGTATTTAGTTAATTGAGAGTCTTACAGACATTGCATTTTGCAAATATGAATTATGAATGAGTTAATTGTTAGTGTTACAGTATCTGAATCCTAGCAATGTCACTTCACGTTGGCTACGTTTACATGCAACCAAATAATCCGTTTGTAATCGGATTGATGGAACTGAAAAGCCTTCTTGAAAACACCTAAACCGATCCGATTGAGCTCGAGCCGAACTAAGGTTTGACTGGATTGAAAGAGGTGGTTTATTCCTTTTCTAACACGATTGAGAGTGCATGTAAATGCTTGATACTTCGACTGGTTAAGATTTACAACAAAAATGTGGTCAGATTTTTGCATCGGTCTGAACACAAATATTGCAGACAGACTGAATGAGTTTGTAAATGCACAGTTTGACAGCAGGTGGCGCTTATGAGCAGCCGAACATAGCTGTTTCCACGGTAACACTGCTTTATTATCCATTACACGGAGGGAAGATGGAAAGCAAATGCCTTCAAAACGTTTCTGAACACAGTCGGTTTTCTATTATGCATTCATACAAATAATGAAATCATACAGTACATTCTTTCCTATAATTTCCCTCAGCAGTCTGCCTATGTTTACACACAAAACAAAACTGTACTCTGCGTGAGACTCTTAACGGTGATTAAAGCTGAGCAGTATTTACTGTAAGCTTTTCAAATAGCTCGCGAGCGACGTGTTAGTAGAGGTCTGCTACCCGACCCGAGCCCGCGGGTCCCGAAATACTTTCGGTTCGGGTTAATGTTTAATGGATAGCTTCGTGTTGGGTTCGGGTTTGTAGCTAAATCAAAACTATATGCAGAGGCTACGCTGCTTTCATAGTCGCACACACACACATTATTGCACACAGATATCAGAGATCACGCAGCGCACAAACAGCACGGAAACTTTTATTAGTAAAATAGCTTCGATAGGCTACTGACTCGCAACGTTATATTTCTCTGCAGGGGGTAAAATTGCTGTTTTTGAAGTAACTAAGCCTCATTGCTTTTAGAGAGAGACGCGCAGACGCAGGTTCACATGCACGCGCAACTTTCATCCCTCCCTCTCTCTCTCTCTCTTGCTCGCTCCCTTTCTCTCTCTCTCTCTCTTGCTCGCTCCCTTTCTCTCTCTCTCTCTCTCTCTGTCGGTCTCTATCTCTCTCTCTCTCTTGCTCGTTCTTTCTCTCTCTCTCTCTCTCTCTCTCTCTCTCTGTCTGTCTCTCTCTCTGTCTCTCTCTGTCTCTCTCTCTCTCTATCTTGCTCGCTCCCTTTCTCTCTCTCTCTCTCTCTCTCTCTTGCTCGCTCCCTTTCTCTCTCTCTCTCTCTGTCGGTCTCTATCTCTCTCTCTCTTGCTCGTTCTTTCTCTCTCTCTGTCTGTCTCTCTCTCTGTCTCTCTCTCTCTCTCTCTCTGTCTGTCTCTCTTTCTCTCGCTCGCTCGCTAATTTAAAGAAATGATTAATTAATTCAAATAAATGCTTATTTAAGATCTTAAGTCTGATTTAAAGTAGGCCGTATGCTAAAAATGACCATAATTTGCACAGTGGAAGAATCATCGTCTTGTCCATATAACCATTCATAAACTGGACAGAATGCATGCGACCGCTGCACCTGATGTTCACAAACTTTCATAACTGGTAAGTGTTTTTATTTTGCCTCGTGAAATGGCCGAGCCTTGATTAATCGGTTTCTTTGCATGTAATCGTGAAATGCAGCCTTTTTTATTTTTTGTTGACTATTCGTTGAGAAAAAAAAATACGTTTTTGGGCTCTAAATTTGATTATGCCGCTCGGGTCGGGTCAGACGATCTCGGGTACGGACCGGGTTCGGGCTTCAGGTTTGAGCCCGTGCAGACCTCTACGTGTTAGAGACCCCTGCTCTCTATATGCATGTCAAAATATGAATTCTGATTTGAAGCTTGTGACACACAAACACGCACAGTCTCTTTATTTAGCGTTCATGTAAACACTACATTCAGCAAAAGTAGTGCATGTAAACACAGCCATCCTCGCTTGATCTCATCATGCCTGGTTAGGACACAGTAAGGCTGAAAACGTCTTTTCTACACTCCAGGTGGATGGAAATATCAGCACAATATACTGTCAGAATCTGTGCCTGCTGGCCAAGCTGTTTCTGGACCATAAGACGCTGTACTACGACGTGGAGCCCTTCCTCTTCTATGTGCTCACGCAGAACGACAGCAAGGGCTGCCATCTCGTCGGATACTTTTCAAAGGTGAGCTAAACCTTTTTTTGAGTTACTTGACAGTGTTGAGCAATTGGGGTTTGTTGTTAATGCTACTTTTTTTGCACATTTGTACTGGTTTTGTGGCTTGCTCAGCAGTATATGCTTTTGATTGATTCCTTATGGGTTGATTATCTTTCTGGAAAAGATGCTTAAAGTGACAGAATGGAATATTTTGGGGTGAATTATGGATGCTGTTTAACCCTTTAACTGTCACAGCTTTGAACATAGACATTATAGTGCACTATCCAAACTTAAATGTGTATAAATCATGAACGAAAACAGCTTGTAACATGATTTTGATGTACTATTTCCATGGTAATGCAATGTCTGATATTAAAATGGGTTTCAAAGGAGGAACTTTGACATTATTAAGTTTTCAAGTGATTTATAATTTCTAAAGTGTGATAAAAAAAAAAAGGCAACTAGGGTCAGGACTCCTGTTATGATGCAGATTTTTCAGGTTCACTCTTGTCATAAATTAATGTATTCATTTTCCTATGTTTCTTTTTACAAAAAAAGTGTTACTATATCTATTTAGGAGTCTTAGACCTGTCCAACGATATATAGTTTGTCATGATTAGGATTTAATTGTAATATAGTGAAGTAAACTTAGTTAAGGGGTTAAATAACTAAGAACTATATTGACAGCTGTGTATGGTGTTCAGACAAATGCATTGTATGGCACATGGATGGAAGTGTATTTGTTACATTTGCTTGAATGTAACCCCCCCCCCCCCCCTCCTTTGATCCCCAGGAGAAGCATTGCCAACAAAAGTATAACGTCTCCTGCATTATGATTCTTCCACAATACCAGCGCAGGGGCTATGGGCGATTCCTCATTGACTTCAGTAAGCACTCTGCATTATCTTTCGGCTCTTTACTTAGTCTGTGCTTTGATTTATTCTTGTAAAGAATACATATTTGACTCTTTTCCAGTCTTAATTAAATTATTATTAATCTAGTTGCTAATAACATTTGTTGAATTTCCTTTTTTCCCCTTTTTTTAAGTAATACTACTAATATGAGAAGTATATTATATCTTTTAAGCAATACAATTTATTATATTGTATGCACTCACTCCACACCACCCCTAGTCAATCACCTTTTTTCAAACCTTTTAACAATACACAATTGTGTTATTAGTATCTGTTACAATGACACACACGACACTACCTCACTCACTCACATCACCACTCATCACACACATCCTACACACTGCTCATCTCTCTCTACTCTCTCCCCCTCACACACTCGCTCACACACTCACTCACTCTCTCTCTCACGCTCGCTCGCACACACACACACACGCACACTCTGACACTCACTCACTCACTCACTCACTCACTCTCACACACACACACACACACACACACACACACACACACACACACACACACTCTACTCTCTCCTCATCACTCACTCCCCTCACACACCACACACATCTCACTCACTCTCTCTACTCACCTCCTCACACACACACACACACACACACACACACTCACTACTACTCTCACACACACACACACACACACACACACACTCTCTGACTCTCTCTCTCACTCACTCTCACACACACACACACACACACTCGCACGCACGCTCACAGACACACGAATGCAAATACAGGAGCTAATCAGAATGCACTTGTAATGTTGCCTGTCAGTATATGTTTGTTTGTTCAAGTGATTAAATATTTGGCACATGTTAATATTGTCACTTTCTTTACATAGCCTGTTTTTGTTTTTTACTTGTATATGACTCTGGAGCACAAAACCAGTGTTAAGTCTCTGGGGTATGTTTGTAGCAATAGCCAAAAATAAATGTTATGGGTCAATTTAGATTTTTCTTTTATCCCAAAAATCATTAGGATATTAAGTAAAGATCATGTTCCGTGAAAATATTTAGTACATTTTCTACTGTAAATATATCAAAACTTAATTTTTGATTAGTAATATGCATTGCTCTGAACTTAATTTGAACAACTTTAAAGATGATTTTCTCAATATTTACATTTTTTTGCACCCTCAGATTCCAGATTTACAAATATTGTCATCAAACAAACATACATCAATGGAAATATTATTTATTCAGCTTACTGATGATCTACAAATCTCAATTTAAAAAAACTGACCCTTATGACTGGTTTTGTGCTCCAGGGTCACATATGTTGTATGTTTGGTCCATGGGATTCTGTATTTGGCACATTGTCACATTCTTTACTTGCATAATAAAAAAAAACAAAATATTTGAGAAGTGTACTCCTTCAGATAGTGTGATTAAACCGAGGATAAACTGATGATTCTCTCTGCAGGTTACCTGCTGTCGAAGAGGGAAGGCCAGCCGGGCTCACCAGAGAAGCCGTTGTCAGACCTTGGCCGGCTGTCCTACATGGCTTATTGGCGTAGTGTGGTGCTGGAGTGCCTACATGAGATCAGAGATCGGCAGCTCACCATCCGCAAACTCAGCAAAGTCACCGGCATATGTCCTCAAGATATCACGGCCACTCTGCTTAATCTGAACATGCTGGAGCAGAGAGGAGACCGGTGAGAGAGATGCTCACACACTAGAACGGCTCACTTTCATTGATTAGTGCTAACACGCAATTAACACAAGGATGCACCATCAAAAGTGATCACTGCTTTTCCACCGAAATTACCTGGAACAATTTGTCCCAGCAACACCCCACACACACACACACACACCACACACACACACACTGTTGCTGTCTGCGTTTCCATCATTGTCTAAAGTACCGAGAAGATTAGGCAAAGAGTCTGGTGACGTAGCTCTGCGCGCATTTCTCAATACAAAGTACTCGGACTTGCATCCTCGGTAGTTTAGACTTCAAGTTTCATTTTCAAATAGGTGCTATCTTTATAAATAAACCGCAGATTTGAGTTTTAAACGACTACATTCTCTCCTGAAATACTTTTAAAACTACAGTTCATGACACAAAAACAGTAATATTTAAAATATATACATAGGCGAATATGGTGGTTGAAAAACAATGCTGCGGCTGCTTGAGCTCAACCAATCAGCATAGCATGTTCAGCGCCTAAGTCCCGCCTCCGAAAGTTCCGGACCTTTGAAAAAGTACTACCTCGTGAGCAGGGACTTTCTGAGGGGCATTTCTTTTTACCCGGAACTGTATTTAGATCCTGAAACACACCCGAGTACCGACCCAAAGTCCCTAGTTCCTGGGGAAAGTTCCTGCGTTGGAAACGGGGCTTTTGTTGCACATGTTAAATGTACTTTACTTGTATTATAACAATAAATTATGCATAATTACATGCAAGTCACATTAAGCCAAACTCTAATCCTAACCATATAGTAAGTACATGACATTAGTCAGAAGTCAGAAAGAGATTTATAGCCAAGTATGTTTGCATATATAATTTGTTTTAATGTCACAAGCGTCCAGTACGCAGACAACAACAACAAACTGATAATAGAAAATAAGATATGAATCAAATACACGCATGCATACAAAATTTTTTAAAATATTAATTGGAAAAAAATTGTTTGTACAGGTGTGGTATAGATAAAATACATTACTCAGTACTTAAATGTATGATTATACTGTAACAAGGGCACCTTAAAATACAGTGTTATCGAGTTATATTACAAATAAGTACATTATATTTATCAAATTATCCTGAAAACAGTTTTTACAGTTTCCACAAAAGTATTAAGCAGCAGAACTGTTTTCAGTATTGATAAGAAGAAATGTTTCTTGAGCAGCAAATTAGTATATTTGCTTTCTGAAGGATCATGGGACACTAAAGACTGGAGTAATGATGCTGAAAGTTCACGATATTCACACATATATTACAATAGAAAACACTTATTTTAAATTGTAATATTTCTCCACATTACTCTTATTAATTGTTTATCAAAGGCATAAGAGACTTATTTCCAAAACCCTGGAGCACAAAACCAGTCTTTAGTGTCAATTTTTTATAAACTGAGATTTATGCATCATCTGAAAGCTGAATAAATAATATTTCCATTGATGTATGGTTTGTTATGATCGGACAATATTTGTAAATCTGGAATCTGAGGGTGCAAAAAAATCTAAATATTGAGAAAATCATCTTTAAAGTTGTTCAAATGAAGTTCTTAGCAATGCATATTACTAATCAATAATTAAGTTTTGATATATTTATGATAGGAAATTTACTAAATATCTTCATGGAACATGATCTTAATATCCTAATGATTTTTGGCATAAAAGAAAAATGTATAATTTTGATCCATACAATGTATTGTTGGCTATTGCTATAAATATAGCTGTGCTGCTTATGACTGCTTTATGCTCCAGGGACACAACTCTTACTGACCCCAAACTTTTTAAATGACGTTGTATATTTGTTACATTTGTATCCGTCTGTATAGTAGTTTCCTGATCTGTCCTTTCTTGCTCTAGAGTGATTATCCTGCGACGAGAGAAACTGGTGGCGTCTCACATGACCCGACTCAAAGCCAAACCTCGGCTCCTTGAAGTTGATCCAGACTGCTTGCGCTGGACGCCGGTTATCGTCACCAACACGGTAGTATCTGAAGGAGAAGGGAATGAAGATGAGGAAGAGGAGGAGGAAGAAGATGAGGGACCTAAAGATGTAAGCATCTGGACTTTTTTTTCCTAGGTTCAGTGGATGCCGTGGTTACGATTAATCGTTAAAGGATCGATTCACCCATTCGGTCTTATCTCTAAAATGGAGCAAATGCATCTTTTGAAAGCTATTTTTGCTTCAAATAACATTTGTTGATTACATTGTTTAGTGCCTGTTAATAAAATGCATTTGCCATTGAATCATTCATTCAGGAGATTTGTTCAAAACTGCTGATTCATTCAGTAATGGACCAATAGAAGCGAGTCATTGAATTATGCATTTTTATTTTTCAAATGTAGCATTTTTTAATAGATTGAAGCAAATAGTATTTTGTCACCGCCTCTAGTAAATCACATGTTATTTTGCTTAGTTCAGAATCGTGGGAGAATCATGGTCTCTATTTAATAATATTGTGATTCTCAATTTGTCCAGAATTGTGTACCAGTATATACTGAAGCTGAACTTCTGTACTCTCTTCTATAGATCAAGCCCAGCCACAAGAGCTCCCCGCTCTCTTGGTATAAGAAAGGGGAACGGGAAAAGGAGGAAGAGAAAAAGAGCTTCCCAGCGTTCCCCAAAAAACAAATCTCTCCTCCGTCCTCTTCTGTTTGCAACAGTGTCCTCAGTCCTGAACGTTCTCCCCTTTTTCATACGGCTAATGGGGAGCGCAGGGGACCTGGCCGCCCTCCCAAAAACTGGTTATGGGGCATGGTGAAGGATGTACCACGTACAGGACCAGGTCGACCCCGTAAACTAAGGCCCCCGGAGGAGGAGGAGGATGATGAGGATGAAGAGGAGGATGATGATGAGGAAGAGGATGAAAGAACTGGCATTAGTAAAGTGACAACATCACCGATGCTCTTGGCCTTAGAAAATGAGCCGGACTCCACATCCGCCGGTCTCTTGGAGGCGTCTAGGCACACCGCAGTTCCACAGTCACGCAACAGAGGGCGCCCTCCGCGGAAAAAGCGTGGCCCAAAACGCAGGCTTATCGAGGAGCCTGGGGATGACCTGCCATCGTTGCCCCACACCACAAGACTGAGTGAACCCGCGCCAGCCTTCATCAGTGAGAGCAGTGAAGATGACGATGAAGATGATGATGATGATGATGAAGAGCTAAGGAGTCGCTCACCACCAGTCCTCACCAAGCCCACATTAGGGCTTAAATGCAAGGTATGACACAAGTATGTTGAAGAGCTCACTTCGTTCAGCTCATGATCCGGTGTTTTCCGCGTCTCCGAACAGCTCCGTTCTCAGTGAATGAATGCAGTCAAGTCGTTTATCGCACATGCTGTGAGTTTAGCGTGCGTCTGGGAATGCAACGGCCACCAGTTATGCTTTATTTTCATGGCAGATGATTACAGAATTACACTAGAGTTGTAGAGAGATGTGTTTCCACTGAAGCTGGAGTTTCCCTTCAATATAAATGCTTAAAGTGCAGCACGAATTACTGACCGCTAGCGGTTTAAATGCAGTCCAAATTCAAAATATCTCTTTAAATGTAGAAATTAGGAAATAAGTATTGTAATTTCCCTACTGTAGTGTAACGCAAAATATATATACCTATGAAATCTTAATTTTCATTTATTTTACAGTGCAATTGTTTTACAATATACGGCTATTACTGTCATAGGAATAACAATAACATAAAATGTGTATTATTATAATCTAATTTGTGTGGCTTCCTAAAACCCCAGTGAGATTGAGACATTATATCACAAATAAAAAGAGGGTTGAGTTCACGTTAAAGTTCAATAAGTGACTCTTTTTTCTGACTTTTAAGTTTTCTTAGTTAAGAAATGGGATGGAGCTCTTAATTCTGAACTCTCAAAGTGCATTAGATGGAATAATTTCGCTTTAAAAATTAAAAAATATTGTTTTAATTAAATTAATTAATTTAAATAAAATGTTAATTAAAAAAAATGTAAGTTAATAAAAAAAAATATATATAAATACAATTTTAAGTTACATTATTCCCCCCCAAGTCTTTTTTGTAATAAATCAAGATAGATTTCATCAAGACATTATCGCATTGTGAGATTTTGGTCCCGTTACATCTCTAGTACGATTTTTCTAAGAGGCTAGAAAAACCTGGAAATAGAAATGTTGTGGCTTATTCTAGATCTGTCTTTGCTTTCCTCCTCTTGTAGTCTCAGAAGTCCTTACGCAAGAGGCGTGTGCGTCAGCGCAGCCATCCCCACAGCAGCGTCGTTACAGAGACCATCTCGGAGACAACCGAAGTGCTGGACGAGCCGTTTGTGGATTCAGATTCTGAACGACCCATGCCCAGACTAGAAGAAGAAACTCCATTTGGCAACCCTATCCGATGCTACGCAGCAGCCCGCAAACACATGGGACCTGTCCTGAAGAGCATCCACAGAGCAATCTGACTGAATCGGAGGAAGACGGTTAGTACAACCTCACAATTACAATCATATCGATTCTTGAAGTCACGTTTTTTTATTTTGTAATAACTATTTTATCAAGTTATTTTGTGCACACTGGATGTCAAACGCACAGGATTTTGATACAAAAACACACCTGTCTATATAGTATGGGTACTCCTGAATCAAGAAATCAGCGTTTCTTATTATCTTCCTAATAAATCAAAAATATTTTACCCTTCCCATTAGGGATGTGCCTGAATCCAAATACTGTGTTCGTAAAGGAAATTATGTGTATACGCAACCCATAAAGGGAATAATTCTTAGTACTGTCAAATGAAGAATCGTGATTAATTTAATTCCACAAAAAATTAAAATTACGTAATGTGTACTGTATATTTATTATGTGTGTATATATAAAAACACACACATACATGTGTGTGTATATGTCAGAATTTTTATTTTATTTTAATAAAACATATTTATTTGTAATATAATTTATATGAATATATAGACATGTAAATATTTTCAAAACATACTGTATGTTTGTGTATTAATATATACACAGAACACATGTATTATGCGATTAACATTTTTTATTTTGCATGCGATTGAATAGTGATTAATCGTTTTACAGCACTAGAATAAATATATTCAATGCTTTCTCATGCAATTATATCATTGGGTAATTATACTCTATATAAATTGCGGCCATCAAGGAGCCTGTACTAATATGCAGGGCATTGACATCGCTTTTGAATATGCACTGCACTTTTACTTTCACATTCGAGATTCGCTGTGTATACTACGGAGCGGCAGTACTTACAACACATTTGATTTGATTCTGTAAATAATTCACCATCGTCCTCGGTCATCTCTCCTTACTCTGTTTATGTGCTAAGCAGGGATCTGAACTGATTCAAGGAATTAAAAGAAAACCAGAAACGAACAGAATTTTGACAGAAACATAACCAGAAAAAAATTTAATTTAATAAGTTCCGAACAGAATCGAAAATTTGAAATGGCTATTAACCGGTTAATAACGTTATTTTATCATTCCATTTAATGTTTTCATTTTGCAGTCAACCAAATGTAAGTAGTACGGCCTATGCAAAAGTGATGTTGTCGCATCCAACAAGTGAAGAAAACATCATGTTGTTGGTATTATATTAACTAGAAAATAGATTTTTGACATTTTTGTAACAATGCAAATCACTAGAAGACTGAATTGCGATGCATATATGAATCATATATTTTTTTTTCACCACTAACACCTAAGAATGCCTGCTATGGTTTTATAGGCGCAATCTTGAAAGTTTTGTGCAACGTTTGCTGCAATAGCATGATTTCAACAATTATTATCTTCTGTTCAGATCCCACTCCGGTGCTGAAGCCGGTTGCTGTCCTGAGAAAACCTGAACCTTCAGAGGCCACACAGAGAACCGGGGCAACAGCTGAGATGCCTGATGTTCCAGTGAAAAGAAAGAAAGGCTGGCCTAAGGGCAAGAGTCGCAAGCCACTCCACTGGAAGAAGCATCCAGGCAGAAAGCCTGGTAGTGGAGCCGGTCAGACAGCGGACACCAGTCTAGCAGATCCATCCTCGGAGGACCCACCACCTCCAAAGATCAAAATGAAGCCTGGCCGGAAACCTCGCAGCTATTACCTGCAGCGTGCACAAGAGGAGGCGGCCAGACAGGAGTTTGAGCAAAGCCGATTAGCTCCGGAGCAGCTAGACAATTCAACACTGGAGGACAAAACCTGTAAAAGGACAGCCAGAGCCTTAACATCCGACCTCAGTCCGGAGAAACTGAAAGACTCAGAAGAGGACGACGATTTCCTTCAGGACTTCAGAGAGCCATCCAAACCCAAAAGGCGAGGTCGGCCTCCAAAAAATGACAACCTCGATCCCTCTGTACCCAAACCTCCTCCTGTGTCTGAGCCGGAAGAGGAAGATGAGGAGGAAGACCGCCCCTGGTCAGTTGAGAAGATCAGCCGTCCTCCTTCTCGTACCATGTCGCAGTCTTCCAGCACCAGAGCCTCTCAGCCGAGAGCTGATGAAGATGAAGAACGGGATGATGAAGATTGCGATAACGGGGTTAATCGGAGAACAGCAGCAACACCCGGCTCAGGAAGCCGGCGCAGCGACGATCACGATGCCGACGACGAAGGAGATGGTCGTCTCGAAGAGAAAGGTGACAGTAGCAGTAAAAGAAGAAAGGGCCAAGACTCTGAAGATGATGTTGAGGAGCAAGAAGACGAAGAAGAGGAGGAACCATCATCACCTGCTCGCTCTCCCCCCGTGAAAGAAGAACCTCAGAGCAGTGAGGGTTTTTTAGACATGCAGACAAGCGTGGCAAGGGATCACGTCAGCAAACAAGAAGATGAGGAGGAGGATGCCGAGGAAGTGCAGGAGGTGAAGACGAGCTCTGCTGATACGGATGAACGCCGTCGACGAGAGCAGGAGGAATCTGACGCGGCTGCGGCAGCTGTACAGACTGTGACCGCAATCGCGGTGCCTTCTGAGCCAATAGACATGCATCCTTTACACGTCGAGGATAAGACCGTGCTCATGATCGAGGCTGAGCACTCACACCAGCATCCCGACTTCAAAGATGACCTGAGCCACCAGCAACACACGCATCACCACAGCAGCGAGCTGGATCTGGAAACCGTGCAAGCTGTACAGTCTCTGACGCAAGGCGAGGCCCAAGAGGAGGACGCAGAGACCCACGGAGCTTATCAGGATTGTGAAGAAACGCTAGCCGCTTGCCGGACTCTGCAGAGCTACAGTCACGGTGAGGCTGAGGAAGAAACGCTAGCTCTGGTGGAGGATTGCGGAGCCTCTCAGCACAGTCCCATGCCTAACCCACCCATGCCTACATTACCGAATCAGTCTGTCCGTTCAGTCAGCAGCCCTGGGATGACTCCTGGTCGAATGGATCCTGGATCGGGAGTGCCTGGTCCTACAGGACCTGGAGCAAGCGGAGCATACACCCAAATAACTCCAGAGCATCCCAGCTCTCTATCCGCTCCCTCATTACAAAACTTGGAGACCTCTCCTATGATGGACGTACCGTCAGTTTCTGATCATTCCCAACAAGTGGTAGACAGTGGATTTAGTGATTTGGGCAGCATTGAAAGCACTACGGAAAACTACGACAATCCGAGCAGCTACGACTCAACGATGGGCGGCAACGGAGGAGGGAGCGGAAGTAACGGAGGTGGCATGTCCACAGCGGCGGTAGCATCTTCCTCATCTTCGTCCTCAAGTTCAACAACACCTTCGTCGTCGTCTTCGCAAGGCAGCAGCTGCTCCTTCATCTCCACGTCCTCCAGCACAGGCTCTCAACTCGCCATGGGCAGCTGTAGCCTAATCCAGCAAGCGGGTCCTGGACAAAACGTCGTCCCACAACCTCCTCCGCCTTCCTCTAGCACTCCGAGCTGCGGAATCAAATCTCCACAAGGCTGCGTCATCGAAAGACCGCCGAGTGCCAGCCAGCAACATCAACAGAAAAAAGTCTCTCAGACGACTCAACAACAACAACAACAAAACCCTCAACCGCAGCCTCCACCCTCCGCTCCTCCTCCGCCGCCTCAACAGCAATCGCTCTCGCAGTGCAGTATGGGAAACGGCTTCGCCTCCACACCCATGATCATGGAGATTCCCGAGAGCGCGGGCAGCGCCGGAGGAGGCCGGAGTTTGTATGACCGCATGGGACAAGACTTTGGCGCCGGCGGTTACAGTCAACACTCTGCTTCGTTCAGTTTAGCCAAACTCCAGCAGCTAACCAACACCATCATGGACCCCCATGCAATGTCTTATTCGCATTCGGCCGCGGTCACGTCATACGCGACGAGCGTTTCCTTATCCAACCCGGGCTTGGCGCAGCTCGCTTCGTCTCCACACCCACCTTTGTCCCAAGCTCAGCCCACTATGACCCCACCTCCAAATTTGAGTTCTGGCTCCATGAATCTCGGTTCCTCTTTGATCCAGTGCAACATGACGGGCCCCAACATTGGATTGCCGCCGCCTCCGCATACGCAGCGTTTGCAAGGCCAGATGGCAACAGTCAAAGGCCACATTTCAATTCGTTCCAAAGCCTCTCAGATTCCTGCAGGCTCCCCTCACCAGCAGCAATTGTACAGCCGCAGCTCTGGCGCTGTGACCATGCAAGGCTCTCCGCGAACTTTAGCGGTGCAACGTGGCATGATGACGAACCTCATGCCTACCCCTGGCGCTTACAACTCCATGAACATGAATCCGCTCAATGCTGCCATGTCTGCTGGCTACCGAATGCCACAGCCCATGATGAACAGCGGGTACCACAGTAACCCGCCTTACATGAACCAGCCAGCCCAGTACCCCATGCAAATGCAAATGGGCATGATGGGAGGCCAGGCTTATCCGCAGCAGCCTATGCAGCCCAATCATCATGGCAACATGATGTACACGGGCCCCTCGCACCACAGCTACGCCGGCGTCCCCAAGCAGTCGCCTTACATGAGCAGATGAGCGGCAGAGAACGAGCAGAGAGAGAGAGAGAGAGACGTTCCCCGCCGGACTCTGCATCTCTGTACTTTATCCATTTGTATCCACCACCCTCCGAAGTCGGGGCGAAACGGCAACAAGATGAGCTCGGTGGAGGAAGAGGACATAGAGACTGCGACGATTTCTTTTCCATTTCTAAATATGTTGTCGTCAAGCTCTGCTCCTTTTAGGTTCATTTGCCTAAGCTGGGGAGATGATCTAATGGACCTTTATTGTGGCGAGTGTCATGCTCCCCCCCCGCCCGTGTGGACCAACGGGTTGGTTACACCCGAAATGTGACCGAAGGGGCGAAGCATTAAAGCAGCGGGAAGTGGACCTAACTTATCAAACTGAGAAACAAATGCATTTACGTTGTTATCGAACATGCATCGAATCATGCACACAATCGTTCAATTGACATAGGAAGCCTTACCTAAAAAAAAAGAGACTGAATAATTGTAGATGGACTTTTTTTTCTTATTATTATTATTATTTACTTTTTTATATGTTCTCGTTTTTTTCAATGACTGTTGAAATGCTTGTGTTTCAGTCTGACCTTCTCATGCTTTATGTGTGTGGATAAAGTGATTCACGCTCGCTCATACGCTCACTCATGAACACATTCGCTCACATATAGCCACTCGTGGAGACGCACAAGGCGTCTGAGGTGTCTGTAAATCGGTGTCTTCCCAGTACAGAATCGTGTATATCCAAACATAACAGTGGCGGACGTCTGATAGTAGTGAGTGACCATGCATCTCTACACAGGACTAAACAGAAACTAGTTAATGTAAATATTCTGGGTACTACCTGGTTCACAGCACAGAAATCAAATAAACACTCCACAGATGTCAATAATGGGAAGGTCTTTAATTTCGTACTACACAGTGCAGCGTCCATGTAACGTTAAAGGGGTTAACCACGCTTGCAGAGCAGTTAGCATCGCGTCTGTGCTCATCCGGTGATGTTATGACGCCTTCTAAAGCAGGCACCTCACAGTAAGTCGCGCTCCTCGTACTCCAGCTGATCATGAGGTAGTGATGTTAGATATTAGCCACCAGAGCGAGTTGTACAAATGAGTAGATCCGTGTCTGCAATGCACACGCGGACAAATGAACACTCACACCCGGGGAAAAAGGTTAAAGTGCATGATGTCCTGAGATGGTTGCTGTTTTAGGACAACAAGCGGAGAATTTCTTAATGTTCCAGTATTCATTGTCAATATGAGGAATCTGACGTTTCATATATTATTTGTGCGCTTTTGTTTTTTTCTGAATTTTATCAGACTGGGCAGCTTTCTTTTACGACGAGCTGGCTCTTTTTTGACTTCTAGACTTATTGTAGAGAAAATGTTTTTTCTAAAAATATGTATAAAAAAACAAGAAATTCTGACATGGATATTGGTACTGTCATTTTTTTCACTTCTGTTTCAGGAAAAAAAACTGCATATTTTTTAGCTCGACTCTTGGGGTAATAATAATTATTAAGAAATTCAAAACTGAAAAAAATTACAACTCACTTTTAGTGAATTTAAGATGCCTTTAACCTTTCCATTCCATCTCATCTCTAGAGTTTTCTATCTTTGTGTAGTATATTAATGCTATTTTAAAACAAAAGAGATATCTAAAGGTCACTTAGCGTTATTTTTTCTTGGTTATTGTGTGTATAGGACGACTTCCTTACATCTACGAGGCATGTAAAAATGAGCTCAGTATATTTCTGTCTGTTTATATTGCTTATCTTTTGGTATACTTTGTAATTGTACATGGTGAACTGTAAGCTAAGAGAGAGCCTGGTATCCGGCGGAAGAGAGCGAGTCAAGCCGGGGCGCTCGGTGACGGTCAGAAGCGTCCACCTTCCACTCCTCTCCGTTTTGTCCTTGTATGTATTTACATTTATTCGTTTCTTTTTTTTTTTTTTTTTAGCAAGTACTTTCAAAGAACTCTGTACATTTTAACATGGAACAAAAATAAATTATGTTGAGCCATTTCACTTATTGTATTTCTTGAAAAATCTCTGAAGAAATGTTTAGTTTTTGCTGTTAAGCAATCAATCGCATCCAAAATAAAAGTCTTTGTTTATGCAATATATGTGTATACTGTATATATAAATATACACACCTACAGGATATACTTTGTATGTATATATATATATATATAAAATATAACACTTTTCTGAAATATATACATGCATGTTTGTGTATTTATATATATATAAATACACACATTATGTAAATCAGAAACTTTTATTTTGGATTAATGGCTTGACAGCATTAATGTTTTTCTCTCTTTTACACTGCGTGCATTATTATAATAATTTTTCCCCTGAGCACATTTTACAAATTCAAAACCACATCAATCTGAACTACTATTGATTTAGTATTTAATCAATTATAAGTGATATGTAATTGTCTATGAAGAGCCAGAAGTGAAAAACTCTTTATGTTCATGTTTCCTTTTACTAATGAGCCACAAAAAGAGGTTTATCTCAGACTGAGATGTCCAAAATGAATAAATCCCCATGATAAATATTCATAACTTATGCAATACAGAAATTGTAACAAAGGTAAGACATGGCCATTAAACAGCAAAATACTCTGGTCAATGTTAAATGACCTTAGACCAGTGGCTCTTACATCAGTAGTAATGAAAGATTTGTGAAAGATGAAATATTACGGTCAACAGAGTTTGTTAGATCCAATGCAGTTTGCCTATAGACCTAAAAGAGGTGTAGAAGATGCCACTGTCACTTTACTACACTTACTGATTAGGCATTTGGAGGGGAAAGGGTCTCACGCAAGAGTTTTATTTGTTGATTTCTCTTCTGCCTTTAATACAATTCAACCTCATGTCTTAATAGGTAGGCTTTTAGAAGAATTTAAACTGTGTATTGGGATGGATCTTAGACTTTCTAACTAATAGGACGCAAAGAGTAAGAATAAACAATACATTCTCTGGACAGGTTACGTCCTCCACTGGCTCCCCACAAGGATGTGTACTTTCGTCTTTATTGTTCATACTCTACACGAATATGTGTCAAAGTAATTGGGAGAATTGTGCTATTCTGAAGTATGCAGATGATGCTGTAATTGTTAGTCTGCTTCAGAATGGTGAGACTGGTCATCGGTGCCTTTGTAGAGTGGTGTGAGAAGTCCTATTGAAGACTAAAGACATGATCATTGATTTTAGAAAGAACGTTCCCATGCATAAGGTTACATACATGAAGGGTCAAACTGTAAATAGTGTGCAATCATACAAATATTTGGGGACAATAATTGATTCAAAGCTGAGTTTTGAAGCTGTGTGTAGAAAAGGGCATCAGTGATGTTTTTTTTTAAGGAAACTGTAAATTTCACATTGATAAAACATTATTTTATTATGTTTTATCACGCGTACATCGAATCAGTGTTATTGTATTGCAAACTGGGCCAGTAGGTTGATTGGGGAGCCTTTACTTACCCCTGTTTCGCTGTATATTAGGCAGGTACAGCGATCTTAAGAGATAGCCTCCATCCCTTGTATTATGAGTTCCAGTATCTTCCGTCTAATCGACGGCTGAGAGTACCGCTTTGCACAACGAAACCATACAAGAATAGCTTTGTTCCTGCGGTGATTAATCACAGAAACAGTAATGAGATGATCTAAGGGTGGGGCTTGTTTTTACTGTGTAACGATGTCTTGTAATGTGTTTTTTTTGTTCTGTTATTTTATTGCATCTGTGAGAAAGTGCCTGAACTTATTCATTGGAAACTAATTTACCTTCGGGTACGAAATAAAGAAACTCTGAAATACTCACCGGGTCAGAAAAAACAGGTGTTCACTGCATAATAATGAATGTAAACCCATCAGGAATCATTAAGACTTCCAGAAATACAGCTTTCATGCAGTCTCCAGAAGATAACATTCATCCTCCAGAACCAGTAAGTTATATTTTTATTAAAAACATCAACATGCCTAATAATTATGCACGCGGTGTAGAGTTAATTCCACTCTATCGTGCATGCACAGAACGTGTTTCACCCTGACATTACCCTCGGTTTAACGGTTATATCCTCAGATTTGATGAGCATTTATCTTGTATATGGCACTAAACCTGGTCCCGTGAGCTTCTGTCAGATCCTGTGATGTGTTCATGTTTTAAAACTGCTTCTAATGTAGTCTTGAGTCTTATAAATGAGTAAAAACTGACCCATTCTGCAAAACAAATGCCCTGTTTTTAAAGATCCTAACATGCTATCAGATCATCTGGTGTTAGATTGCATTCTGTATATATTATATACACATATATATACACACTTAACAACAAGCCTTGTACATGACACGTGTGTGTTAGAAATACATCATTCTGTGCTGATTTTTCTACAGATATCCCGTCTAATAATAGCTTATTGGTGAATACACTTGCTTGAGATATTAATTTTAAAAGTGCATATTAAATGACACAACTTTAATAACATTGATGATCAATTTTAAGCAGATCTCAGAAGGTATGTCCCATCTTTCATACGAATGCTGTGCTTTAATTCACTTGTAGCATGCAAAAGTCATTTATTTCTAGTGTTTTTTTGATTTATTGATATTGTGAAGGTGTAGTATATGATTTTCTTTGTCAATCATTGGTTATCTGCCATATCATGGACATATTTATTGATATCAGACAGATTTTTAATGGGAGAATCTCTAAAATGTGCATTATTTTATAACGTCTTTGACACGACTTCAAGTCTTTTGAATAAAGTGTCTAATACTGGAATATTTATTATAGTAAATCAAAGTTTTCTATGTAGACAAATACCAAATTCAATATTTTGTTTGGATGTAATGCATGGACACAAACTATAACGTGGATAGTGACCAGATACAAATGTTTATAACTAGAAAATGCCTGTAATAACTGTAAGTTAGTATCAGCTTGAGTATAAGGCACACGAGACTATATGTATTTAAGTTTATTATGGCATGTTTAACCTCAATTCTCATTCAAGCTACCTTCAGCCAATAAAACAACGCTGTGCAGTGACGTTTATTAGCCGCTGTCCAATCACCTTCGAGGATAATATTCCACTCGCTTCCTGCACTATGTACCATATGGAGTAGGCGGGGTCAACGCGCTAGACGTAGCCTGCCATTGGTTAGAGCGAGTGTCAATCATATTTCCTCGTAACAAAATAACGAGAAGCAAGCGACATTTCTGCTTCTGTCTAACTTAAAGAATCCAGGGAAGTGGCAGAAACAACTCCAGAGATTGTAAGTATTCATTTATATCTATAATACAAGCGTTCACACACCCAGAGGACAATAAAAGACCGGTGGAAACGCGAATGAATGATGTATTTTAATCCGTAGCTTGTCACGAGACAGTCCTGTGATGCGAGATGATGATGATGATGATGAAGATGTGCTCCTAATACCAAACCCTTTCATCCGAGCAGGCTCTTCTTCTCTCCGGTAACCGGATAGGGGTGTAGAATAACACCTGAACCGAGGCCTATCGGTTACCGCGAGGATTCAAGGCTTCAGCTCCGCATTAACGGTCTCCAGCTGTCAGGATGATCCACAGCCTGTTCCTGGTGAACGCGTCCGGGGACATCTTTCTGGAGAAGCACTGGAAGAGCGTGGTCAGCAGATCCGTCTGCGATTACTTCTTCGAGGCTCTGGAACGAGCCACGGAACCGGAGAACGTCCCTCCGGTGATCCCGACCCCGCATCACTACCTCATTAACGTGCTCCGCCATCGCATCTACTTCGTGGCCGTGATCCAGAGCGAAGTGCCGCCGCTGTTCGTCATCGAGTTCCTGCACCGTGTGGTGGACACCTTCCAGGTTCGGTTCGGTTCGGTCGGTGCTGTGGGACGCTTTTATCGTATTTCTGGTGCTGTCAAATGATTCATCGCATCCTAAATAAACGTGTTTGTTTACATGGCCTAATGGGTGTATGTGCACTGTGTATATAGAACTACAAACACATGCATGAAAAATGTTCATATGTTAAATATATTTATGTATAATATAACACATGAACATAACATGTTTCATACATGCATGTGTTTGTAGTTCTATATACATAATAAATGATATATGATGAATCGTTGAACAGCACTAGTTATTTACCATAGTGGATAAAAAGTAAAGTGGCGGTATCATGGTAAATAGTGTTACTTCGAAATATACACTACAGCCAAAGGTTTATGAACTGTACGATTTTTAATGTTTGAAAAAATAGTATTTTCTGCTCACCAAACCTGCATTTATTTGATCCAACATACAGCAAAACTTAGAAATATTTTTACTATTTAAAATAACTGCTTTCTATTTTAATATATTGTAAAATGTAATTTATTTCTGTGATCAAAGCTGTATTTTTTAGCATCAGTCTTCAGTGTCACATGATCTTCAGAAATCATAATAATATGCTGATTTGCTGCTCAAGAATTTTATTATTAATATTTAAAACCGTTGAGAACATTTTATTTTCAAGATTCTTTGATGAATAGAAATATCCAAAGATCAGTATTTATCTCAAATATAAAAGGCTTTTGTAACATTATACGCTACATCATTCAAACGCTTGGAGTCAGTATCATTTTTTATTTTTGGGGGGGGGGTATAGAAACTAATACTATTATTTAGCGAAGATGCTTTAAATCAATCAAAAGTGATTATAAAGACATTTATAATGTTACAAAAGATAAATGCTGTTCATCTGAACTTTCTATTCATCAGCTCAAAATTATACTCTGCTGTTTTCAACAAAAATAATAATAATAAAAAAAAAATTGAGCAGCAAATCAGAAAATTAGAATGATTTCTGTAGAATCACGTGACACACTTAGATATATACCATTATGTTTTTTTTGTTAAAGTATTGTATCTGCAGCAGCTGTCAAGAACAATTACACATGTGAACCGAACCGTGCTGTAGCAGTACCTGGGTACAGTAATTATTATAATTATTATTAACAGAACCATACATGTGCACTTTGACATTCATATTGCACTTCAAAAAATACCGTGCGATAGTCTCCTATTCTCATCAAGACTGCGTTTATTTTATTATTTTAATACAGTAAAAATAGTAATGTTGTGAAACGCTACTATTATAATTCTATTTAAAAATATTTGATATTATATGTAATTTATCTCTGTGGTGGCAAAGCTACATTTCCAGCAGCTGCTTATAAGTTTCGTGGAAACTGTGAAACTTTATTCAAAGTTCAAAGTGACTTTATTGTCATATGCACATTTCCCTGTACATGAAATTCTTTCTCGCATACACAAAATATTATCATGTCACCATGATGTAATGCACAAAAACTAATACCATGATACTTTAATAACATGAGCCGCATAAAATAGATTAGATAAGCTACATGTTACAGCATGAACAAAACAGTACTGTGGTGATACAGTGATGGTGATAACCTATATAACATATTCATAGACCATATCAAATATCATGTTATTAATGTTGCATTCAGTGTAACATCATAGTATTTTTGTAAGGACGTTGGTAACACGGCGTTAGCCCGCCATTGTGATTTAAGACAGTTAAAGGAAATGACATAAAGTTTAGCTGCTGTAATATAATATTTTATAAAAACCATAGCACGTGTGAAGAATACAAATTAATTACCATGGTGCATATTTTATATAATTGTATTACCAAATTTAATATAAAGCATTTTTTTCAAAGTGCTACCATTTCAAAGCATTATTCCTGGAAATGAAGAGTTCATTCAAACTCAGTTTTTAACAATTTCCAAAAATATCATGTTTTTTTATTTTAGTTTAGTTACTCCAATCAGGTGAAAACAAAACGCCTAACTAACACAATAAAAACATGATAACATAATAAAAAAACATGATTTTTGAAATTAAAAAATTCTGTTTGTGCAAATAAATAACCGTGTTGGGTCTCTCCCTTCAGGACTATTTCGGGGTTTGCACAGAGGCAGCTATTAAAGACAATGTTGTGGTGGTCTACGAGGTGCTGGAGGAGATGCTGGATAACGGCTTCCCTCTGGCCACCGAATCAAACATCCTCAAAGAGCTCATTAAACCTCCGACCATCCTGCGCACTGTGGTCAACACCATCACAGGTACTCTGTGCGCTTGTGCTGTGTTACATATCTGTCAGAGCTTGGACTAGTGGTCGACCGATATGGGCTTTTGCACAGCTGATGATACCTTGTTTAATTTACTCAGAGATTGCATGAAAATAGCCTTGATGCTGGCATTGCGTTAAAAAAATATATATGTTAGGGGTTGCACGGACTAGTGGACTTCAGTGCCGTGATGCTTTAAGCTTCCGTGTGTGTGTGTGTGTGTGTGTGTTAGGGGTTGCACAGACTAGTGGACTTCAGTGCCGTGACGCTTTAAGCTTGACGTCGACTAGTCGCTGGTCCTATAGAGGGCGCAATAGGATAATAAATCCACATTTACACTCCGTTTCCAAACTAATTCATACTCTGAATGCGCTCCACAAGACATGTGTGATTATATTACTGGATGCTGGAAACTGAACGGTTTTAAACACTTATTGTACAGGTAAGTTAATCAGGTTCTAATCTAACATGCACATACTATGCACTGTAACGCACACATAGCTACAGACAGTAGCGCGTACAATACATCACGCGCACATAGCTACAGACAGTAGCGCGTACAATACATCACGCGCACATAGCTACAGACAGTAGCGCGTACAATACATCACGCGCACATAGCTACAGACAGTAGCGCGTACAATACATCACGCGCACATAGCTACAGACAGTAGCGCGTACAATACATCACGCGCACATAGCTACAGACAGTAGCGCGTACAATACATCACGCGCACATAGCTACAGACAGTAGCGCGTACAATACATCACGCGCACATAGCTACAGACAGTAGCGCGTACAATACATCACGCGAACATAGCTACAGACAGTAATGCGTACAATACATCACGCGCACATAGCTACAGACAGTAGAGCGTACAATATATCACGCGCACATAGCTACAGACAGTAGCGCGTACAATACATCACGCGCACATAGCTACAGACAGTAGCGTGTACAATACATCACGCAAACATAGATACAGACAGTAGCGCGTACAATACATCACGTGCACATAGCTACAGACAGTAACGCGTACAATACATCACGCGCACATAGCTACAGACAGTAGAGCGTACAATACATCAAGCGCACCTAGCTACAGACAATAGCGTGTACAATACATCACGCACACATAGCTACAGACAGTAGCGCGTACAATACATCACGCGCACATAGCTACAGACAGTAGCGCGTACAATACATCACGCGCACATAGCTACAGACAGTAGCGCGTACAATACATCACACGCACATAGCTACAGACAGTAGCGCGTACAATACATCACGCGCACATAGCTACAGACAGTAGCGCGTACAATACATCACGCGCACATAGCTACAGACAGTAGCGCTTACAATACATCAGCGCACACTAGCTACAGACAGTAGCTGCGGTACAATACATTCACGACGCACATAGCTGACAGACATATAAGCGCTTACAATACATCACTGTACACATAGCTTAGCAACGACATAGTCATAGGTCGATACAATACATCACGCGCACATAGACTAACAGAACAGTAGCGCGTAAATACATCACGCTGCTAATAGCTACAGTACAGTAGCGCGTATTCAATAACTATCCACAGCTCACTACTAGTTACAGACAGTAGCAGCGTAGAAATACATCACGTCATCAGCTAAGACAGTAGCCTACAATACATCTACGCGCACTAGCTACTAGATCAGTAGCAGCGTACAATAATACGCGCACATAGCTACAGAACAGTAACGCGTACAATACATTCACGGCACATAGCTACGTCAGAAGCGCTTACTATATTACATACGCTCACAGCACAGACAGAAGCGTCTTACTTAATACATCACGCGCTACACAATCATTTAACCTGTTCTGTCCCGATGTCTTATGGGTAAAATAGCTTAGAAACGGTAAAAGTTGAAGCATATATTTCTTAATAACGTAAATCGCCACAGCTTTCACTACTAGTTAGAGAGACGCTGCAGGTAGAATTAATTCACGTTCTCAGCTAATGCATGCAATTCATATAAATGTAATCTTTACTGTACTACGTTATCTGTATCTGATTTAGAACGAGCAGGTGAGAAATATAACGACCCAAAGACGAAAGAACTGATCACAATAAGCTGTTATAGGTCATGTGGGCAGTGCTGTGTCATATTTCATAACTGTGCACAAGGCGTTTGTGACTTATTTGTTTATTAATGACGTCATCAGCGACTAGTCGACTTTACTTTCATCACATAAAAGTCGACTTAAAAAATCAGAAGTCGTTCTCTTGCTCTCTTTCCCCGAGTTGTGCTTTTAAGTGTGAATGTGAAAACCGCACACTCGCGTTACTACAAAGATTTAAGGGAAATTATTTTTCACGTGCGGTGGCGGTGATGATGCTTTTTATGTCTGTTTCAGAGAAACAAAGGACAAATATTTCAACCGATCGCTCAGGCATGGCACCCAAATCTGCACTCTGATTCGGTTCTAGTACATACCGGTTACATAGGTACCGGTGTCATATTAGTACCGGGTTTAGTACCCAACCCTAGAAGTAAACAAAAGCGTGCGATATAGAGAGCAGACGCGGATGTCTCTGCGCCGCATCGCTTCTAGTCGAACACATCTAGTGCTGCAGGTTTATTGCCTCACTGACGTTGATGAGATTAACCCCTTAGGTATCGAAATTTGGTACCAAGACGTTTTTCGATACTCGATGGTATCGAGGCAATTCGTTCGGTGCCTAAAAAGTATCGAACTCGATACCAAGCCCTACTGCTAATATAAAAGCAATCGTTAAAATAGGCTACGTTTTTGTATACATTTTAATTCCTTTGTTTAACCGTTCTATCTGATTATTAAACCGACTTCTATCCGTATTAGACAGAGCTGTTAATGACGACAGTAAACAAGATGGAGAATGTGAGCACGTTCTCAGCGCTGTCAAAATAAAAGTCCCGCCTCAAACGCATATCGGCCAATGCCGATGTTTGAAAAATACCAAATATTGACTGATATTCCGATATTGCCGACCACTATTTAAAATGCATAATAATAATTTATTCTGTGTCTTATCTGTGCACAGGGAGCACTAATGTTGGCGAGCAGCTTCCTACGGGTCAGCTGTCGGTGGTTCCGTGGCGGCGCACAGGGGTCAAATACACCAACAACGAAGCTTATTTGACGTGATAGAAGAAACCGATGCTATCATTGACAAATCAGGTAGGTCATCTTCTTATATCTCATAATAGTTTACAGATCCAATTATGAAATGCAGATGTCTTTGCCTCAAATCACTTATGAGTCAGTAAATCATTCATATATATGAATATACCCCCCCCCCCCCCCCCCCCCTAAGGTTCCACGATCACAGCAGAGATTCAGGGAGTGATCGACGCCTGTGTGAAACTCACAGGGATGCCTGATCTCACCTTGTCATTTATGGTAAATCTGGACTTCTTTTCTAAGTAAAATCTTGTTGTATTGAATGTTTTGTACAACTAATGACCGCTATATAAATGTTCCTGTGTGGCTCAGTGGTAGAGCATTGCGTCAGCAGCGCAAAAGGTTGTGGGTTTGATTCCCAGAGTGTTGTTATTCATAACCAGTGGCGGCTGGTGCTAAAACAATGTTGGGGGGGCGCAAACAAACTGAAAGTACGGGCGATCTGATCCAAGCTCCTTGATCCTTTTTTTTCTTCATCCGAACGCCTTGTGAAGGGTATTTGTGTAAAGATAAAACCGAATTTCTTTCATCTGGAGATATTGCGCTTGCTTCCACATTAATTAGTACCTGTCTGTCAACTGACGAGCTGCTGCTGAGTGGAACGAGAGTCGTTGAGAACGGTCCAATCACACGAGGCCAAACATATAAAAACAATATTGATTCGCTCTAACAACAAAAGTGGGAGGAGCCTGCGCCCCAAGGACAGTTTGAAACAAGCCAATTAGAGCTTAGCCTCAAATCACATGCTTTTGAAAAGTTTGTGTACCTACATACACACTCATTAGTCCGGCGCCCCGCACACAAATATGAAAGAAATATAGTTTAGATTTTTAGATTTTCAATAAATTATAATATAACTAACAGTAGAATACTATGACTAAATTATTTTATTTAGTTAATATTTGCGATATATTTTTAACTTATTGTTAACATGTTAAAGGGGGCTAACTTGAAGGGGGGGGGCGCCCCCTATTGACCAGCCGCCACTGTTCATAACTAAAATTGTGAAATAATTTAGTATGTGACGAATAAAAAAAACCTTGAACCTTGATAGCAGAAGTGATGTGCTTTATAAGGAAAGCGCACTAGTGTAAAGGGCTTTATTCCTGCATCTTTGGTTCTGCAGAACCCGCGGCTGCTGGACGATGTCAGCTTCCACCCCTGTGTCCGGTTCAAGCGCTGGGAGGCCGAGCGAATCCTGTCCTTCATCCCCCCCGACGGAAACTTCCGGCTCCTGTCCTACCACGTCAGCTCTCAGAAGTGAGGACCCAAAGCGTTGTTCTGTTGTTGGTACCTTTGTAACTATAATAATAATGTTTTATTTAGTTCTCCAGGGCTCAAGGTCGCTTTACAGTGAAGATACAATTAGAAAACATCCCAAGCTGTCCTTGTTACATGTACTTACTATTATAATAACAATTAATTATGCATAATTACATGCAAGTAACCCAACCATATGTGACCCTGGAGTACAAAACCAGTTATAAGTGTTGACTTATAAATCATCTGAATAAATAATCTTTCCATTGATGTATGGTTTGTTATGATAGGACAATATTTGGCTGAGATACAACTATTTGAAAATCTAAATATTGAGAAAATCATCTTTAAAGTTGTCCAAATGAAGTTATTAGCAATGCATATTACGAAACAGAAATTAAGTTTTGATATATTTATGGTTGGAAATGTACTAAATATCTTCATGGAACATGATCTTAATATCCTAATTATATTTGGCATAAAAGAAAAATGTATAATTTTGACCCATATTATGTATTTTTGGCTATTTCTACAAATATACCCCACGACTTCAGACTGGTTTTGTGCTCCAGGCTCACATATAGTTAATAATTAGTATTAATCCGTACTTAAATGTATTATTACAGTGTAACAAGGACACCTTCAAATAAAGTGTAACTCATCAAAGATAATAAACAAACATAAGCACAAGTGAAAAACAAAAAGATGTAGGACATAACTTATAAAAGATAACGTTCAGAGAACAGGTGAGTTTTAAGAATTGATTTTAAATTCAAGAATATTATTGACACTGAATGATATACCCCCCCCCCCCCCATCGGCCTGTAGTATAATATATATAATGTTTTGGAAAATAAGTTTCTTATGCTAATCGAGGCAGCATTTACTTGATTAAAATACAGTAATATTAGGAAAACTATTGTAATTTAAATAATTCTGTTTAATCTTAAAGGCCTGGTTTAGGTTATAGTTCAATTCGATCATTAAAGTAGTAATATACACATGCCTTAGAAAAAACAACACTGGGGTGCATCTTGAGACAACACAAAGGCGTTGATATATTTTAAGATCACTCGGAGCACATTTCTTTCTATTGAAACCGCGACTTATATTTTAGACTGGGACTAGTCTTAAACCTTGTTTGTGAAACCGGGGAGAATAATGTATTTCTGTGATCAAAGCTGTATTTTCAGCATCATTACGCCAGTCTTCAGTGTCACATGATCTTCAGAAATCATTTAATATGCTGATTTACTGCTCAAGAAACATTTCCGATTATAACCAATGTTGAAAACAGTTCTGCTTAATATTTATCTGCAAATGATGATGATTTTATTGATTTATTTCTCTCAGAATACTTTAGTTCATTTTTTTTGTCTTCTCTGTCACTCTTGATTAATTTAATACATCCTTGATCAAAAAAAGCATGAATGTATTTCTTAAGAACTACACTGACCCCAAACTCTTGGGTGCATACCTTGGCTTGTTGTTTTGCAATGCGGCGTGGAGTTAGACCTGTGATCGCTGTGTTCCTCAGCCTGGTGGCCATCCCGGTGTATGTGAAGCACAACATCAGCTTCAGAGAGGGCAGTTCTCAGGGGCGTTTCGAGCTCACCCTCGGCCCGAAGCAGACCATGGGTAAAGCTGTGGAGTCGGTCCTGGTGAGCAGTCAGCTGCCCCGCGGCGTCCTCAACGCCAGCCTCAGCCCTTCACAGGGCACCTACACGTTTGACCCCGTCACCAAGGTAAAGCAGGCTTTATTGTGTCCCGTGTCCATTACTCTTCGTCTGGTTCTGATGTTCTACTACGCAGTGGAAAAATATGATTCGAGTCATTTCCAGGAAGAGTTTTCTATCAAAATAAATATATCCTACAAGCAGTGTCGGGGAAAGATACTTTTAAAAGTAATGCGTTACAATACTGCGTTACTCTAAAAAAGTTACTAATAACGTTACTTTTTATGGAAAGTAATGCGTTACGTTACTTTTGCGTTACTTTTTAAATATGAGCAGGGCTTGATTGTTTGTTTTTAATACAATAAGTTATATTTATAGCAAATATAAAAGCTTTCACACCAAAAAGTGTAATGAATAAACCTCAGACTGAAGGACGAGTAAATCACGTCTGTACAGAAGAACACAGGAGAAGTTCAACACTCTTCAGCAATAAAAAACTAATATTTTTTTATTATTAATATGATTGAACTGATCATCAAAGGTCAGCAGCAAACACATCGGTTAATAAAATGAGATTAGATATATTTGTGTTGTTTAACATATTTAATTATTGCAGGTTTGCGTCATATTCTGAGTTTGTATTTCACTGTTTTAATTCATTTTGATGAATACTGAATCTGTTTTTTGTGAGTGGGATGAATTAATACACATTCATATTTAGTCTAGATTAGATCTACAGTAAGATCATGTTCACACGGCGCACTCAGTCAATAAATGGAGAAAAATAACTCAGATATTTTCTAGTAAATTAAAAAGTAATGCGTTACTTTACTAGTTACTTGAAAAAGGTAATATTATTACGTAGCTCGCGTTACCCCCCCGACACTGACTACAAGTATGTTTTCATGGCAGGTGTTTAATGAATTAAAAAATGCAGGTTTGGGGATTCTTCTCACGGTAATCTTAGGACTATTACAGAGCCTCTATTAGGATCTTTTCAAAGATAAAACCATGCACAGTCATTTGTGTGCTCGAGAAACTGAGCTTGGTTGTGTCCTCATCCCATTTCGTGGTGTGTTTTTGGCCGCCATAGAGTATGTGTTAAAGCAGACGTATGGCCTTGAAATATGACGTACTGCTCTAAATAAAGGCTGATTTTGAACCGCTCTTTTTCCAGTACCAGTCTTTATTATAGACCCTTGAACTTGGCAAATATGACGGTGCACAGCCGTATTATGCCTTCAGCACAATTTCATGTCATTGTTTCTCGGCCGCCGCAGGGGATGCATTAAATTAAGGCAAGGCAAGGCAAGTTTATTTGTATAGCACATTTCATACACATTGGTAATTCAAAGTGCTTTACATAAAAGAATGTGAAATAATCATTCACAGCAATAAAAACAAGAAGTTAAAAATAATAAAACAAGGAGTTTTAAAATGATATAGAAATTGATTTAATTTAAAATTAATTAATTTAAATTAAGCATTATTCCTTGATATTAGAGGTACTACCTTAATCAAATAGATCTCTATTAATTCATGCTCTCGTTTTCTACATAGTAAGAAGGCAGTGACGCACAACGGAAATAGGTTATAGTATATATAAAACTAAAAATTATAGTGCATAAGCAGAGTTCCCATGAGCATGTGAATAGTTGTGCATGCAGAAGTATGTTGTGTATTTATTTTTATGGGCTTTGCATGTTGTCACTTTATGAAAATCAATGAATAAACAGAGGACTTGTACTACATGCCAAATATAAAGCTTCTATGAAGCATACGTGTTAAATATGGTCTTAAAACCTACTGAGAAGTTTATAAATGTGAGTCAGGAAAAGTGTTTTTTTTTCAGATGTAAAGTGTGTAGACCCTGATCTGAGAACAGACTTACCAAGAACGAGAACTATAAAGATAACGAGAGGCTTTAGCAGCTTTTAAAAGTCTGAGTTGTTAAGTGTGATATTTTTCCGCTTGCATAAAAAGTTTGCACTTTGTTTTTTACAGGTGAAGTTATCAACTGATAATAATTAGTTCAGAGATGACAAAAGTGAAATCATAAATAGCAGGTCATAATAATTGACCAGAAATGGGCTCATTTGTTTCTACCTTTTAATTGCAACACAGCAAAATATATTATAATGTATATGTATAATAAAACATTAATTATAAATGTTGTTCGTACACGCTTCAGTCTTCTGATATGTGTCTCTGAAGCACAAACGCAGTCATAAACAGCACAGCTATATGTGTATTAATATCCAACAATACATTGTATGGGTCAAAATTATACATTTTTCTGTTATGCCAAAAATTATTAGGATATTAAGATCATGTTCAATGAAGATATTTAGTAAATTGATTTCCATAAATATATCAAAACTTAATTATTGATTAGTAATATGCATTGCTAAGAACTTTAAAGATGATTTTCTCAATATTTAGATTTTTTTGCATCCTCAGATTCCAGATTTTCAAATATTGTCTGATCATAACAAACCATACATCAATGGAAATATGATTTATTCATCTTTCAGATGATGCATAAATCTGAATTTGGTCAAATTGACCGTTATGACTGGTCTTGTGCTCCGGGGTCTGATTTGGTGTAACTGCTGGTAGCGTCGTACTAATGCTGCAGTGGATTGTGGTTTGCAGCTCTTGTCTTGGGATGTGGGTAAGATAAACCCCCAGAAACTGCCCAGTTTAAAAGGAACGGTGAGTCTCCAGACTGGAGCGTCCAAACCTGACGAAAACCCAACCATCAACATCCAGTTCAAGATTCAGCAGCTGGCCATCTCAGGTACCGTCCACCGGGGGTGTCGCTTCGGACGTAACGTGGTGACCCGACACTTTACTCAAAGAGTTTAGAACCAAAATCTCTTCTGAAAGCATCTCAGCCTCGCTAATTGTATTCACAAACAGCAGCAGTTATGGATTACATGTTAATAAACATGCTTCGGCTTTCAGTTCATTTTTAATTCCGGATGTTTTGTGCATTACTAGTAGAACTTGCCACATGTTTTGCATTCAAACATATAATTAGTCTATTCAAATAGCACATTTATTTCAGGTACCCTGGAGATTTTCTTCTTTTAAAATAAATGTGAACAGAGAAGTTTTCACAGCTGACCTTCCTTCAGTCAGTAAATAGCAAGTGAAAGCCATTTCTGTCATTGTATAATGTGGCCAGAAGATGGAGCCGTTCTGATGCTTTGAGCAGCTGTGCATGTAACGTGTAAAATGCACGCTCAGGTTGACTGGTTCTTGATTTCGAGACGCTCTTGTACCAAACACACACCTGTTTTACGACTGACATGTTGCTCTCCGCTTTCTCACCCGACAGGTCTGAAAGTAAACCGGTTGGACATGTATGGCGAGAAGTACAAACCTTTCAAAGGCATCAAATACATGACCAAGGCCGGCAAATTTCAAGTCCGCACCTAGATGACCTCGCTCTTCTTGCATCCCATAATTGGATTGGTTTACGGTGAAAAGGGGATGAAGAAGAGAGGGAACGAGTTTGAGTAAATACATCTCCTTTGGAATGCATTTCAGGATCAGTTCATATGACTTCCAGAGAGATGATGATGATGTTATTAACACTATCGAGATGACCCTAGTTAAAGGGACAGTAACGACATCATGCTGTTTGATTGAGTCCATGTTATTAGCAGCTTCTCTGGATCACGCTGGCTCTTCTTACTTGATTTCTTCTTGTCTGTTTCCTTCACGATGTCTTCATTCGCTCGAGCTGCTCTGTTCTGTATTGATCTGTGCTCTCCTCCTCGGCAGGCGACTCACAATAATCTTATATTACATCACAGACTGACTTCGGCCTCCGTCCCCAATGATTGTGTGCAAATGAACCATGTTTCAAACACTGAACGTTTACTGTGGTATTATAACAGTATACATCTTTAGTTTTACTTCTTGAAATGTGTTTCTTATGCTATTTATTGCCTGTCTGGTTCTAAGCAAATGATTTAAAGCATAACTGACCATAACAATCCATAATAAGCCTATCTATGATGCTTGATTGTTTAACCCTGAATGCAACATGCATTTAAAAATGATACACGTACTTTGAAGTGCAGATTTAGATATTTGATTGTGTATATTTCAATCAGTATCCATAATCATAGAGTAGGAAATATGTGATTTTTGTTTTGATTTGACTTGTATTGATGTTGTTTTCTTTCCTCAGATAAATACAACTGTTTACAGTACAATGAAATAATAATAATAAAATACTCAAAATGGCTCATGTTTGGCAGCATGCTTCTTTCAAACCAGGCACGGATTATAATGTGTATCATATTAATATCTGGAGATGGACTTGTAGCATCGATTAGAGGAAACCCGTGAACACGTGCTTCCCCGAAGTTCTGCTCGGATGACGTCATGTGACCGTGATGACGCAATATTAACCCCTCGCTCGCTCCACGACCCTGTGAACTCGACTCCGTTCCGCGGCTTACTTCAGCCTCTCCTGTCCTTCCTCCTCCTCCTCATCGTCGTTTAACTCTAGAACTTCCCCGGAGTACATAGACGACACGGAGGGAAGTTAAAGGGTCTGTCCCAGAATGAAATAGCAACTTTGTTCTTCTCGTGTCATGTCTTCTTGACTGCTTGGCGGGTTTTAACCCGTTCATGTTTCTCTCATTTGCACTGCAGTTTCAGCTAAAACAATGACGTTTTACTCATTATTGAACTTGTGCATGTACTGTTTTAAAGTAACCATGATTTAAACATCTACATGGGATTTGACAAGACGCACACAGAACGTGTCCATCGCTTGGTAAGTCCTTATCACATATTATCTCTTAAGACTTGGACATTTTTCAGTTTGAAAATAAAAAGGTATAAGAGAGAAAGATGTGTATTGCCCTGTGTAAGTTTGTGTATCTCTAATGAGGTGATTAGCGCAATACACATCAGTTTTTCCACAGTATTATGTGATGATAATGATGAGAACATCAATGTAACAGTCAGAGAACACCGGGACCGCTGCTGTTACAAAGCACTGCACGCGATACAAATGTAACGTTCCGTTAGCGCATACTTTGTTACATTTCGTTTCTTTGTGCGAGTTCGCGCCCCGGGTGTTGTTTTCTTTAAGCAGAGGGGGGGCTTGCTGATGTGTCGTTTCTCTCACCCTTCCACAGAAGACTGTCACTTGTTTGTCATCATCAATCGGGAAAGCTAACACAGGCGTGAATGCGCCGCAGTTTAAGCGATCATCGCCGGTTTTTACACCTTTTCCTCAGCTCTCCGTTTTTGCCGCCAGTTAAAGCGCCGGCTGAGCGAGGAGCCACGTGCTCAAGTCTCGGAGCGCGTGCGAACACTTGACCGGTTTATGCGAGCTATTAACACTCATGCAGGATTACTTAATCAACTGCACTGTATTATTACTTCTCGTTTGTTCCTTCTAACAGGGTTCGGACTGATTTATTTGCTCTTTGCTACTCAGTCAGACTAGTCTACATGTCATTCAAAAGATCGAGCAAATTAACCCTTAAATATTAGTTATAAACCACTTATACATTAGCTAAAGAAGTGAAGTTATGATGTTACCACCATCCTCCTGTGACTGTATAAGTAATAAACAAATGCAAGATTTGCAGGACAAAAACAAATCCACATGTAAGTATGTCTAACTTGTTTAACTCGATATATAATCTCAATCAAGTTAAAACGCGGGACTGACCTGGCAGCAGGGAGCTATCCAGTGTTTTCTGCTGGACAAGCCTTACGAACATGAACCATGGTTTTATATAGGAAACGTGTAGTAACCAGTCCTTTTCTGTGCGTATTGATTATCATTTGTATAAGCACACATGGTAATGTAGCTGTGGAAAAACGCTCGCGACATTCTATTATCGAGTCTATAATGATTTCAGAATTGTTTTAATGTTTTCTTCTGCTTTCTATATTTTTGCACGGGTTAGGGACACTTTTTAGGCTATAGCCTATATGTAAATGATGTTAGCAGATGAACATATATGAAAGTTTAAGAGCGCGAGAATGGTCATATCAGCATTAAAGAAAACAACCAGCATACTATTTATTTACATTTATGCATTTAGCAGACGCTTTTATCCAAAGCGACTTACAGAGCATTCAGGCTACACATTTGTATTGTCAGTACATGTGTTCCCTGGGAATCGAACCCACAACCTTTGCGCTGCTAACGCAATGCTCTACCACTGAGCCACAGGAACACTTTATATAGCACTCGGAAATATAACTGGAAAACACCCAATACGGTTATTTTGCTCATACTTGTAGTAAACAAGTCCTGTAGACTAGACTGTAAAACTTATATCTTAATATTAAGAGTCATACTCGGCATGCCTTACAGAGCAAGAGGACTTCCAATGTTTTTCTTTTATTAATTATAAAAAATACAAAATAATTAAGAGTGATGCTACGGTGTTAATCTACCGTATTAATAACTCTGCAGTAGTTTAATTCATAATCTATCGATGCATGAAGCGAGGCACCGAGGGAATTCCTCATTAAAGCGTTATTATCTGCACAAATACTTTACAGAATAAATAATGCGCTATTGCGAAACACACCGGTGCGTTAACTCCTCCTCCTCCTCCTCTACGTAATACGCCATGCGTGCGCTGCGTGACCCGGTGTTACCGGTACAACAGAGAGCTCATTGACGGTCCCCGAGCGTCGAGCGAAAGTCCTGCATTGACTCGTAGCGACAGACAAAGAGAAACGGAGAGCTGTCTCACGGGATCCGCCATTCGACCCGTGCATTTACTCTCGTTTCACACGCGCACATCATCCTTCAGTGCCCGGTGTCTGTCTGGAGCTGCTTTACCTTTACACAGCATTATAAGAGATTGTACTGTGATCATGAGATTTCAGCCTGGTGTCAATGTCTCTTGACTTATGACCTTTAGATAGGATGGATGGATGGATAGATAGATAGATAGATATGAAAATGTATTGATATATATTTATAGATGAATAGATATTAACATTTATAGATGGATACATATTTACCCCCTGACAATGTGAACATTTTGAGTGCTTAGAAAAGCGCTATATAAATGTAATGAAATATTATAGATAGATAGATAAAGATTGATTATCTGATATATCATGGTAATGTTAACACAAACCTGTAATGGGGGCATATAGTTTATTTTAATAAATAATTTACTCTAAATGCATATACACACACACACACACACATATATATACACACTTTTAATTCTGCTTTGTTTAGCTAAAGTATAGTTAATTTGACCAAAACTGAAATATATACTAAACCTTCCCCCCCCCCCATACAGTCTCAATCGCCTTCACTGGCCATGACCAGCACTGGTTTCTGTCTGCATCCGGATGACATCAGTTCTGTGTAACAGCGAGATGCTCTCCATCACCCGTGACCGTGTTCCTAACGTACCTGTGCCTGCAGGTGAATGACGTCATCTCCTCAAAATAAGGAGTTCCTCTTGTGCCCTTTGAGAGCCTTCGCAGACGTTCCTCCCCGTGGCCGTTACTCAGCACACACTCTTTATGGACTGGTCTGTGCTGTGCTCTTATTTTTTACCTTGTGTTTTTAAACCCACTTTTACCGCTCTCTTGTCCCGTACGAGAGCGGGACCCTCGGTATGCACAAGCCGAGGGGAGGCCCTGGCCCTCCCGTCCAGGACATATATGAATTCTCTCTGGATGAGGAGGACCCTAAAGTCTTCCTCGGGGCCAGTAGGGCAAGGGTGGTGTCTCCTGCGGCCGACTACATCAGGTCCGAGCATGAGCAAGCCGGCTTGTTCTCCTTGCCGCGGATGGAGGAGGACCAGGAACCGGTGGAGGCTGAGGTTCCTCTTAAAAAGAAGAGAAAGAGATGCGGCGTATGTGGGCCTTGTATGAAGAAGGAGAACTGCGGTACCTGCAGCACCTGCCTAAACCGAAAGATCGGACACCAGATCTGCAAACTGAGAAAGTGTGACGAGCTGAAGAGGAGGAAGAGCCCATGGGAGGTAAACGTACTGCTCGTGTTATATAGGCTTAGCTATTAATGTTTAATACAAAATAAATGCTTTTGTTAGTATATGTACTGTGTATATTGATATATAAAGACACACACACATACAGTATATATTGTGAAAATATTTACATTCAATATAATTTATATTATGTATATAAATATTTTTAATTTATAATCATAACATTTTTATGAAATATATACATGCATGTGTGTGTATTTACATATACAAAATATATATACACACACATATATGTGAGCCTGGAGCACAAAAGCAGTCATAAGCAGCACAGGTATATTTGTACATTATATGGGTCAAAATTATCAATTTTTTTTTATGCCAAAAATCATTAGGATATTACGTAATATGCATTGCTAAATACTTAATTTGACTAATAACTTTAAATGCGATTTTTCCTCAATATTTCGATTTTTTTTTTCAATATTCAGATTTTCAAATAGTTGTATCTCAGCCAAATATTGTCCTGTATAAACCATACATCAATGGAAATATTATTTATTCAGCTTTCAGATGATGTATAAATCTCAATAAATATGATTTGTGCTCCAGGGTCACATATATTACGTACACACAAACTTGTATTTTGGATGCGGTATAATTTCAGTTAATCCAGCGATTGCACTAATATCTCTCCATGTTGTGTGCTGGTGTTTTTGGAGAAGGCTGCTCATTTGTTCCTGTTTACTCGCTGTTATTGGTCCTCCTCGACACATTCCTCACCCGTCCTGTCTTGACACGTCTCCTTTCATCCTTCCATACTCGCCTAGATTGTAATGACCTGCAAATATGGCCAGTTTCTTAGAGTCTCAAATTAGGATCATCTTAAGGTGCGTTCACACCAGACGCGAATGAAGCGTTACGTGCAAATGATTTACATGTTAAGTCAATGCAAAGATGCGATAGACAATCCTGCGGCGCTATTCGTGTGAATTACGCGGCGCGAATTGAGCGTTTGGGGCGTTTGAGTTGAAAAATCTGTACTTTGGCGGATATTCGCGCCGCGTTAACCAATCAGGAGCTTGCTCTAGCAGTGACGTGATTACAAGCGGAGGCAGAAAATCCCAAACAACAATGGAGGACAAATTAATGGTGGTTGTATGTGGTACCCGGAGCTGTACGATACTACTTCGTACTTTTACAAAAACAGGAATACATTTTGCAACGAGACTGGAGCTGCAGCAGAAGCCCCTCCCATGACACGAATTCACGTCTGTTGTGTAGCGAATTTCACGCGCGAATGAAGCGAGTAAACTCAAAATGTTCAAGAGTCCAACTACGCGAGAATAGCGCGATTCATTCGCATCTGGTGTGAACGCACCTTTAGACTTAACCCATTAAGGGACAATATTTGCCTCCTTAAATTGATTAACAGGTGCATTTTTTTACCTTTAGGCAATAGCCTTATGTCATGTTTTATGTCTTATTCTTACCATTCCATTAAGCGTATTATTAATACAACAAATAAAGCAATAAATGATGGCAAAACGAAGAGATACTAGTAGATATAAATCTAAAATCGCCAGTAGGTGGCGGTATTTCACCGTCTTAATGAGCAAGGCGTCACTTCATTCGTTCATTCATTAATTAATTCAAAGCAAAAGGCTATATTTATGAATGTAATGAAGCTAATTTCACACGCGAATGAAGCAAGTAAACTCAGAATGTTCAAGCGTCCAACTATGCGCGAATAGCGCGATTTATTCGCTTCATTCGCGTCTGGTGTGAACACACCTTCACTCTTTTTATATAAATAGCATTTATGTCGATTCCGAGCCTTTAATCTAGTCCTTTCAAGTACAAGACACTCATTGCGTTCGTTTCGATAAATGATCTTCTATATTTAATTTGGTAACACTTTCATTTGTTGACTTTAGATAACTATCCCTCGGCTTCACAGACCAGGTTTAAGCCTAGTCCCAGACTAAAATATAAATTGCTGTTTCAATGTGAAGAAACTTCACTGACTGATCTTAAAATATATCAGTGTCTTTGTTTTGTCTCGATGCACACCATAAATGTTTATAAAAATAACTTTATTAGGGATGCACCGAATGTTCGGCAACTGAAATTGTTCGGCCGAAAATAGGAAAAAAAACTATTTCGGTGTTCGGCCGAATAAGCGAAAATACCAAATAATTTTTACCGAACAATGATGTTACACGATCAATTAGAGGTGAGCACTAATGCAGCAAACACATCTGCAGTGTGGAAGCATTTAAAACTGTCAGAGAGAGAGACGCAGACGTCATTACAAGCACAAAACACCGACAGCGAGAGACTGCTTAGTGCCGCATCTCATGTCTCCGATGAGAAGAGGAAGGGGTGGTTGTTGCTGGTTACTGTGATGATTGAAATCGTGAAATGGATTAGCAAATAAACTACAGAATGTTATGTTTTCTAAAACACGCACGAATGGCATGTATTCAAACAGCGCTGCACGAGCTCGCGGCTCCAGTGTTCAAAGTCCAAAGCGTGAGAAAATTCTGCGTTGAAACACTTACTCATCATTTGCTCATTTTTATAATTTTTTTAAGGCATGTGACAATGTGATACGTGTGACAAACATCTTCCCAAATTCGTAATGAGATATATCTGAGAAATATCTGCATGCTGTGGTCAACAAACAGAAGCACTGAGGTCTTCCTGGTTCCTGCATATTTCCGCCAAAATAAAAGCTCCATCAACATTTCATAAATGTTAGTATTGTAATTTTACTCTTGTTCTGTAAAATAAAATAGTAAGACAATAATAATGATATAAATAATTACCCTACAACAGCTGTATTAATACAGTTACTATAACATTCAGCAATAGTGTTCAAATTGGGATCTGTAATATTCTCTAATGTTTTAAAAGAAGTCTCTTCTGCTCAGCGAAGCTGCATTTATTTGTACAGAAAAAATACAAGCTTGATTCAAGAAGGGGGGTCTCAAAAATGGCCAAAGAATATTATTTTACTAACTTATTAATTTTAAGTTAAATTGTGCTTTGTTTGTATAATGAGGATGTGTATTTTTTTTTCTCCGTTCTGTCACCGATGGAGTTTTGGTTCCTTGCTGATGTTGCCTCTGGCTTGTTTAGTTGGGGACCAGTGGCGGCTGGTCAATAGGGGGCCAATCAAATTAGCCCCCTTTAACATGTTAACAATAAGTTACAAATATAATCGCAAATATTAACTAAATTAAATCATTTAGTCATAGTATTCTACTGTTAATTATATTATAATTTATTGAAAATCAAAAAAATCAAAACTATTTTCAAAATTTTTTTACACCAGCCGTCACTGTTGGGGACACTTCATTTCCAGCGATATCACTGACTTGATTGCACAAATACTATTTAAACTGAACTGAGCTGGACATTGACATCACTGAATTCAATAATGAAATGCCTTTAATTCAAAACATGTCCTGTTTTGATATTGTGCAGTTGCTTTGACACAATTTGTATTGTTAAAAGTGCTATATAAATAAAGGTGACTTGACATGTATAAAAATGTGTAAATTATTATTTTTTTTTTTGTAAAGCAGGACAAAAGTTTAAAAAGCTGATTTTGGCTATTTAATTTATGCAATAGTGAAAAGAAATTGGAAAATAGGCATAAATGGGGGAGAAATTTTTTTAAAAAATTTGTTCGGTATTTGGCCTTCATTGGTTTCATTTTGTTCGGCTTCGGTTTCGGCCAAGAACTTTCATTTCGGTGCATCCCTAAACTTTATTATATAAAATGTCCTACTTGAACTATAGCCTAATCCTGGCTTAGTCTAAATCCTGTCTGTGAAGTCAGGCCTAAATGAGTTAACCTGAACTAACGATGAAAAATACATCTGAAGGACTTATTATTACCTAAATCAAAAGTTGTATCCGTTATTATTATTATTATTTAATGAACAGTTGTTTTTATTGAACTAGTGTTATTTAATTAGCATGAGATTTTGATTTATGTTACTCTACATGTTATATGAGATGTTTAATGGGAGTTAGTGGTTTATTACACTATACAAGGCTTGCATTACGAGGCTTTGCGTCTGTTGTGGTAACTGCTGGCTGTTTGTTTGTGTGTTAAGGAGCATGTTTGTGTTTGCACATGGCTTTGGGAGGTTATTTAAGTATTCAAATCAACCGAATGAGACTGAGAAGAAAGCATTGAAGAAGCACAGCAAAGCTCCCTCTCAGCGGCTCAGCTAAATGAGCCTCTCTTTGTTTTATTGTTTCCAGCGTGTTTTTTAACGAAGCAGCTGCTCCCCAAAGTTCACATACGACATGATCATGACTAAAGCTGGCTACTCATGTTCATTTTTCAAAGAGCAGCTGTCTGTAATACTGTTATTCTGACAAATAAACCAAGAACTTTTCTGCAGCAAATTCACCAACTTTATCTTTTAAAGAAAATGTGTGTTTTTTGGCCACGCCTCGATATCGTTGCCATGACATCAGGGTGTTGTGGGTGGTTGCCAGGGTGTTGGTTTGGTTTGGCACATTTATTGTAGTTGCTAGGGCGTTCTGTGAGGTTGCTAGGTTGATGTTTATTGGTCTTTTCACTCCGTATCTTTGATTGTTTCTCATCACATACATTCGTAAATCAAGATACATTTACTTAAGAAGTAAAATGACTTATGTCTTATATATTTAGTCCTATTTTCACAAATATCTACCAAAAGAAGTGTGTTTATAATTAAAACAAGATATGAAAAAACGAACTTAATTCAAAAGAAATAATCCTTACAGAGGATCTTAATAATGCTTACCCCACGGACAGATCATTTTCTTGTTTTAACCATAATCTCACTTGATTTTGATGCATTTTTCAGAAAACAAGTCTTGTATATTGATAAGAATTTGTATATATTTATAATAGAAAATATTTTTTTATTATATATATTTTTTTTGCAGTGTAGCTTATCCCAGATCAAGTTTCTGCTTTAATAAGTATGTTTTGATGCATATTTAATTATTTGCAAATACAAATAAATGTAATTTTTCTCTTAATTACTCTCTTAAATATTAATAGCACAGCTCTCCTCGACAAGCCGCACAATTTCAGGGATTATTATTCATGTCTGAATCTCAAATATTGTGGGTTATGCACAGTTTATGGTTAACAGAATATTGCCAATGAAGCACATGTGAATGTAATCTATTTAGCTTAACGTGTTAAGGATGTTTTTGTCTGTCTTTTGAGGCTCACATTGGGTGTGTGTGCGTGTGTGTTCGTTTGTGTGTGTGTGTGTGTGTGTGGGGTCTGTGTCTGTGTGCGTGTGCGTGCGTGCGTGCGTGTGCGTGTGTGTGTGCGTCTGTGTGAGAGAGTGTGTGAGTGTAAGAGTGTGTGTGTGTGTGTGTGTGTGTGTGTGTGTGTGTGTGTGTGTGTGTACCTACTTAACCATATTTTGGGGACAAATTTGTACCCAAAAGTGAGGTAAACCTGACAAATTCTCCAAAAACCTCCATTTGGGGACGTCCTCATTTGTAAAACAGGTTTAAAAATAAACTAAACAAAGTTTTTTAGAAATTGTAAAAATGTAAAAAGTCTCCTGTGAGGGCTAAGTTTAGGTGTAGGGTTGGTTTAGGGTGATAGCACATACAGTTTGTACAGTATAAAAACCATTACGCCTATGGAGAGTCCCCATTTAGATAGCTAAGTAAACATGTGTGTGCATGTGTGTGTGTGTGTGTGTGTGTTTGTTTGCGTGTGTGTGTGTTTGAGCAGGTTTAGAGTCTCCGCGCGGAGAATTCCTCTTGCTTACTTTATATACTCTGCTCTTTGACCTTTGACCTTTTGGAGGCGCGGGGGCTGACCTGTGGCCAGATAGAAGAGGAAGGATATCGGGGGAGGGAGAGAGAGAGAGAGAGAGAAAACAGATGAGAAGTACTGAAAGAATAAGAAAAAGAGAAACAGTGCAAAGTAGGGTTGCTCGGTTATGACTAAAATCATAATCACTATTATTTTGGCCAATATTGTAATCTCGATTATTAGTGGGCCATATGACCAAAAGTGTATATGAAAGATTTATTTAAAGACAGTGACGTATATCAAATACTTAAATAAGGTTGCAATCACATCTCCATTTTAGAGACCAGCGAAATGTCATAATTCTCAACACCAGAGTAACTAATAAAACAAACACACTCACAACAAAAGAAAAGTCCTCAAAATGATTGAAAATAATTAAACTGCCAGTAATAAAAAAGAAAAGGAATGCAATAGAATTAAAAAGATCAAAATGAATCAAACTGTGCTTTAAGTTGTTTTAATCCAAGTCTAAAGTATTCAGTTAACAGCCTACTAGATAAATTTAATTACCTAAAGTAAAATAAAACAGTCTTCACTGTAAGAATTAAACCTCCTTTGTTTCTTATTAAAGCTACAAATGTCCTTCAGTCAAGAAAATGTGTCTTTTGTTGTTTGATTATTAATATAAAGCACACAGTCGGCAGCAGAAATATAGCGCGCTGTCACTTTAAGAGCCGCACGGATCCAATTTACTGTTACACGTGTATTTTCATCCTCAACTCTTTATGTTCATTTATTGACAATGTTTTACGTGAATAATCACTAAGAACCCGCATTTTGGCACATTTTTGCGTGTATTTGAGCGTTTATGTGCAAAAAGATGACTTTACATGTCCATGTCCGTTACATGTTTTTTATAAAAATTTAAGTATTGCAGTTGTTTTAAGATGTAGCCTAATTAGCGATTTGAATAATTAAGTTACTTATTGAGTAACTAAGTTACTTTTCAGACAGAGTAATTAGTAAAGTCATTTTAAATACAATATTGATGATGTTACATTTTAATTTAATTTAAATTTAGTTACAACTAATTACATTTTGAAAGTAACTTACCAAACACTGATGATCAACTTTTGACTAAAGATTTGACTAAAGTCTCGTTACACGATTTTAATGATTTACACGTGAAATTGTGCTTTAATGGAGGAACACAAGAGCACCGGCGGAATGGGGCGCATTAATCGTTTCATATTGATTACTGTATCTTAGAGCTGGGCGGTATGACCAAAAATGTATATCACGGTATTTTTCTAAATTATACCGGTTTCACGGTATATGACGGTATTTATTTTTTTCATGCATGACCGGGTGTTAACCACATTTTCTACTGACTGAGGAAAAACTGCAGTAGATTGACTTAGAATGCCATATTTAGTGTCATGATGAGTGAATATTGTAGAGAAGGTCCACACTAAATACAGGAGTTAAAGCAAAAAATAATATTTTGACTGAAAATATTTCCTCGGCCAAACCCCATTCCACAGCCATACCGGTCACACACACAGTTTAAGAGCGGTGCTTTTCTTGTTGTAATTAGGAGCGCTTGTCCTCCTAATTAAAAACATTTAGGAGTACCTTCTGATCAATAAAAATAAATTCTGATAAAAAAAATTAGCCCTCCGAATATGAGGTGACGTTTGACTCCTTAAAGTGACTTACAGGGGTATTTTATTTTTACCTTTGCAATGGCATAATTTTAATCTACTTCAAATTCAAAAATGTATGTTTATAAGCTTTTTAAATTTTATATTTAAAATAATATAATAAGTACAATAGGACAAATAAGTTACCAATCATGAAATTAGTATTAATAAAAAATATATTTGTATAATTTGGCACAGAAGAACACAAAAGTGGCTTGTACATACATTTTCAGATGTTTAATGAGGCTCAGAGGTGGCATGAGTACAATTACATTCATAGATTCATGTGGACATTCATATTTAAATATACATTTGCTTTTAGTGATGCACAACGGCTCAGCTGTTACTTTATTTTGAACTATTTTCGTTGATGAAATAGAACAAAATCATGCAGTACTTGTTTATTGATCTTTTGTATTAAATCAATATATCACATTTGATTATATAACATATAATTATTAAAAGCTGTCTCCTGATCGCGATCTGTGGGCGCAGACATTGAGAGCGCGTGAGTGAGCGAATCAAGAATCAAAAGCACGTGCAAATGTGATGCATTCTGTCGGAACCTGCGGGAATGAGTATAATTATTATTAATAGCCGCAATCCCGCGCCGAAATTCAAGTTCTGCTCGGTGTTCTCTGCTAAGAACCCGACTGTGAATGATGCGAGTGGCGTTACTATGTTGTTTGCCGAGGCGGGGATGATTTTTGGTGTGCCGGCAGAACAACAACAGTGTGCTACATGATTCCTACATGTTTCTTTTCTCTCAGTAATCCCTGATAACGTTTAAACGGAGTGAGCACGGAGCAGTTTCTCCGTGAGTGGGAATGTAAACCCGGAGTGGATCCGGAGCGGAGTGATTACAGAACGCTTAGAGTGGAGAGAGGAACGTGCTTTAATCCACTCCAGGCTTTGATCACATCCCCCTCAGCAGACTGAATGCACCTCGTCTTTCCTTCATTTAACACCTATTCAAGCTAAAATTAAGACCTTTATAGCACTATTTGAGAAATGTAAGCGTATTTACGGTCTTAAAGTTATGAAAAGTGAATTTAAGAAGGCGGGAACCCTGCAGTTGACGGGAATCCGTCGTATCGACGGAGAACTTTAGTTTGTGAGAGACGCGGGAGTTTATGCAGCGGACGGTGGATATTTGTGGCGGTCAATGTGGATATTGTGGATGACTTCTTCTCTCTCATCACATTCTACTAGTGCTTCAGTTTCGGAACTTTCACGCTTAGTAACACATACAGCTGTATCCTCGCCAAAATGCAATAGTGAAAAGAGACCCCTCTCTAACAGTGTCGCGTTTCAAACGTTATTTAAATAACACCGGTATTGCGGTATTTTAAAAATTCATATCGTAAGAAAAATAAACACCGGTATTCGGTATGAACCGGTATACCGCCCAGCACTATTGTATCTTCATAATCATTGGAGGTCGAAATCGAAACAGAATTTGGATTAATTGCACAGCCCTAGAGGAAATCTAACGGAGAAATGCAGATAAACAAGAAATGCTGACCGGGAGGACAATTAAAGGAAAGGTATCCATGTCTTTGTGTGGGAGATGGACAGAAAACAACAATACTTCCTCTCTCTTACACCCCCGCCTGCTCGGCCTCGTTTTCCCTCAACATAATTATTAACCATACACTCCCAAGGCTTGGTATGCAAGACTTCTGGTTACATTTTAGCAGGAAAAAGCGATTAGTAGACATTATCATTATGTTAATGTTGGTTAATAAACAATACAGTTGTTCGTGTTAGTTCACAGTGCATTTAGCAATGTTAAAAACACAACTTGTGATTTTAATAATGCATTAGTAAATTATGAAATTAACTATGATTATTAGAGTATTGTTCATTCTTAGTTCATGTTAACTAATGAACCTTATTGTAAAGTGTTACCAATTAATTGTGATTACACATTATGCTTTTCTAAAGCTGAAGTGAGCTTTATTAATGATAGAAAGATGTGCCGTCTGTATTATTATTCTAAAATGTGCATTTTTCTCACGCTCATATTAATGTTCAGTTATTTCACTTGAGTTGCATAGAAAAGGATCTATACAATGCCATTAAAGTGAACTTACTGGAGATATTTAACGTCATTTTATCAATAATACAGCAATAAACATTGGCAAAACTAAATTTACATCTAGACTTTTATTCAAATTGAAATTAAAAATTACTTTTGCATCTGAACTCTTTATGTATAACTTAATATTTTAACTAAATGCAAAAGCTGAATAATCAAAGTAAACTGATTAATCAGTGAAATAATCGACGATTAATCGTTATAATAATCGTTAGATTAATCGATTATTAAAATAATCGTTTGTTGTAGCTCTAGTAGCCAAGTAGATATGAATGTTTGACCACTATAAAAGAATACCGTAAAACAGAAATAGTGTATAATATAAATATATATATGTAAAATATCATCACAAGTTAAAATAAGAGTTTTCTATTTGATTATATGGTAACATCTATGGTACAGCCTTTATGTATAATTCATTATAAAGGGTTAATAAAGGCTACAATGCATTATGATTATTAATAATGTGCGTTGTAATACATTATATATTGTCGTAAATAATTATAGCCAAATTTAAAATGCATAGTGTAATAATGAATTAATAAGTGTTATGATGTATTAACTGTAGTTACAATTGGAGTTCACTTGAAAAAAAACGATAACTCCATTTATAATTTTTTTTATTGCGCATTCAATGAATATCTGAATATCATTTGAATATCAATCAAACTGCAGTTTAGTCATTTTAAAGTCCCCCTGTAGTCAAATATTTTATCCCTTAAAACTTATCTTTGATTATCAAAATGACATATTTAAATGTTTTTCTTGTGAAAATAATTTTCTCATGCCTTAAAATAGCTTGAACGTAACTCGACACCCTTGCCTCATTTACTATACGCTGATCTATGAATATGCAAATTAGCCCCGCCTCCACTCAGCCGCAGCAGCCAGCGCCTCCTGATCCACTGAACGGTAGTGAACGCAAAACAATGGCATAATGACTGATAAAACTATGTTTTTACTAGCGGACAACTACAGTGAGTTCTGTAAGATTCGTTAAAGTTACTTACTTGACGAGTCAGAGTCTGACTCCGGGCTACTTTTACACTATATGAATATTCTGCTCTGCTGCCTAATAAATGTATTCGGTACATCCCTTCATCCCACCCACAATTACACCTACACTAAAAAACACTGGGTTAAAAACAACCCAATTTGGGCTGGGGGTAAATATAGGACAGAACACTTGGGGTTAATTTTACCCAGTAAATTGGGTTGTTTATTTAACCCATCATAAAGGGTTGATTTAACTCCGCTAATGGGTTGATTCATTTGTATTATAATACTAGCTTTTTTTTTACTTTATGCATAAAATAATATTTACAGATTAACTTAAATCCTCTAAACTTTTGTAAAATACTCCACAACCACTGGTTTACGTGATCACTTTCTTTTATTTCTCATTTACAGCATTGCTTATCTGGTTTTTATGTCCGCTATATACACATTGCACATTTAATCTCGTTTAACAACCATTAGAAGTAAAGATTAAACAGTAATTCACGAGTAAATGGACTACTCTGTAATCGTGTTTCCACCGTAACGGCGCTGGCTCTCGCGCACGAGCTGGAGTCGTGTTCGGCGGGAACTGATCACGGATAAGACCGCCGCCCTGCGCTTCACTCATGGACGAAATCTACTGCGATTGCCTTCATAACCTGCCCAAAAACAAACCGTAAACCGCTCTGAGGACATATTTTAACTAGTGATCGACCGATAATTATTTTTTATAGCCGATACCGATTATTTGCATGTTTATGTACCCGATAACCGATATGCAGAACCGATTTTATTTACTGTTATAAAGAGTGAAGTAAGTCCATTCTTCACTTTCAGTCGTCTTAACAACAACAAACACTGTTAATCATTATCATGTAAAATTTAATCTTCAAATTACAACAATAAAAACATTTTATTTATAAAAAGCATCATCAGCAACACTGATATTAACAATAAGCAAAATAATGTCTAATCTTTTCAAATGGAGAAATAGACTTGTAACCTGAGGTTGTGGGTTCGAATCTCGGCTCCGGCAGGAATTGTCCACGACTGAGGTGAGACCCTTGAGCAAGGCACCGAACCCCCAACTGCTCCCCGGACTGCCCACTGCTCCAAGTGTGTGTGTGTGTGTGTGTCCACTGCTCCAAGTGTGTGTGTGTGTGTGTGTGTGTGTGTGTGTGTGTGTGTGTGTCCACGTCCACTGCTCCAAGTGTGTGTGTGTGTGTGTGTGTTTCCACTGCTCCAAGTGTGTGTGTGTGTGTGTGTGTGTGTGTCCACTGCTCCAAGTCTGTGTGTGTGTGTGTGCCACTGCTCCAAGTGTGTGTGTGTGTGTGTGTGTGTGTGTGTGTGTGTGTGTGTGTGTCCATTGCTCCAGGTGTGGGTGTGTGTGTGTGTGTGTGTGTGTGTGTGTATGTGTCCACTGCTCCAGGTGTGTGTGTGTGTGTGTGTGTGTGTGTCTCACTGCTCCAGTGTGTGTGTGTGTGTGTGTGTGTTCGTGTCGTGTGTGTGTGTGTGTGTGTGTGTGCACTTAGATGGGTCAAATGCAGATAATACATTTCACTGCTGTTTATACTCTGTATAATTGTGTATGTGACAGAAAAAAAGAAAATAATATATTTTTTTTTACAGAACTGATATCCGGTAATGCTTAAATATCGGTAAACCGATATATCGGTCGATCTCTAATTTTATCATCCAAAGCATTTGTATTCTGTATCTTTATGAATATAATCGTTTATTTTATGCACAGCAGCAGACTCTTCATCACGCAATAAGACCGACGCAACGCGAGCGACGTTTGTTTAGTGATTCACACGCGCGCCTGTATGTTGCTCTGCATAACATTGAATGATATACGGCACAGAAACGATTTTATCAATAAAACAAAATGTACACAAACCTGTATTTACCGAAGAAGTGCTTCAATTCAATGGTGCTTAGAACTGCTCTCTCCAGAAGACGACGCAAAATAACCCAACCGCTGGGTTACTCTGACCCAGGATTGAGTAACACTAAAACTACCCAAACATTGGGTTGTTATATTTGACCCAGGGGCTGGGTAACACAAAAACTACCCAAACATTGGGTTGTTATATTTGACCCAGGGCCTGGGTAACACAAAAACTACCCAAACACTGAAAAAATAACCCGCCAAAAGGCTCAACCCAGCATTTGGGTAAAAAAAATAACCCAGGATTTTTTTAGAGTGTATGGCGTGATGATAAAACACCAATTTTTGGTATTATGTACAGTTATGGATGTAGGCCAAAGTTTCACATTAAGTGTTTTTCTGCCAAAGAAAACTCATCGTGCAGTAGCTCTAGCTCATGTTGCATTTGACTGGTTTTATCTGTTGCAGTTTGGTCTTTTAGCCATTTATGGCCACTTACTGCACTCATGTGCCTGTTATTTATAGAATATATAGTGTTGTATATGTTGTACATCAATATGGTGTACACTGACTTTGCTCTATCACTGTATTGTAGCAGTGTTTTTGTGGTAATACTGGGGTGTGATGTATGAGGGGAAAGCCCAGTACAGCAGCACAGCGCTGCCATATAAAAACAATACTGTATGTTTTCCTCAGACGTAATATTTGATCTGTACATTGCAGTATCTGTACATTATGTATTGTTCCTGTGGCTCAGTGGTAGAGCATTGCGTTAGCAGCGCATATGTCGTGGGTTCAATTCCCAGGGAACACATACTGACAATAAATGTATAACCTGAATAAGTCGCTTTGGATAAAAGCATCTGCTAAATGCATAAATGTACATCAGCATCGGATGGGAATAACGTTATAATGTTGTTTGCGGTAGAGAAAGCTACTTGTATGTAGGCTATGCACAGGGAAATCAATCGTGAAGACATTGAATTTAACATAAACACAGCTTTTGTCTCGTTTAGCAGATTTTCCGAATACATACTGGCCCTGATGATCATCATACATGCTTCCCATTTCTGTAAATCCATTTTTGTGAATGAAATTGACCTCTCTCAAGCCGTCATGTTGGCCTTGTCTACAGCCGCTAGCGGCACCTGCTGGTGAGGACGACTAACAGATAGTGATCACTCATCGGTGATCTACTGCTTTCCCTGCCGTTCCCGGATGTGCAGAGTTGAATTTTAACCACTGAATTTGTGGAGGCGAATTAAAATGGACCTGACAATTACCTGTTGAATATTATAGGTCGTATTTCTAAACAGACCGAATGTTTTGGAAGTGAAATCTGAAAGGTGAATATGGATTATTGCATTTTTTTATAATGAAAATGTATGTGAAATGTTTTGAATACACCCATGTTGAATTCCAGCCCATAAAAATGCAAGCTCTAAAAATAC